>CM054165.1:15000305-15010627 GCA_028751875.1 Rapana venosa
TTTCCCCCATTCTTAAAAGGTGTATACACAGAAAAAGGGAATTGATGCAACATGAAGTAGGGGGAGTTCAAATATTTTTAAAGATCTCGCAATCAAAACAAAAATGTGAAGTGGTTTTATTTACGTGGGGGAAGGTTTACCAAGGTTCCCCACCCGGGATGCTACCCCCTTGCCCTTTTTTACTCATAGTTGTGTTCAAAAATTTGGCTTGGCTGGATCGCAAATAGTGAACAGAATAATGAAGGGGCAAATGGATTGTAATGGAGTTTGGAATTGGAAAAAAAAAGCTTTGATAATAATTTTCACCTTTTTTAAAAATTATTAGATGATTCCCCAGTCAGGTCAGAGACTCCTTGCTATGGTAACCATGTAACAGTACCCCCTGCCAATGTGGGGAGTAAACCCCAAAAAAAAAACCCGACTGGAGGGAGGGCTCCGCCGGGTTTGATTTCCCCAAATACACCATAAAAAAAAGACAGAAAATTTCCCCATCCCGGATCGGTCGTCGGGGGTTCCCAAGGCCCGGGCCTTCTTTTGCTCATCGGGAAGTGTCGAAAGTATCTATGATGTAAAAGCAGCAAAATGGGCCCCAGAAACAAACCCTTGGCACATGGAATTACGGACACTAAGAGTGAGGCAAAGGGGAAAGAATGCCCAAAATGAGTTTCCAGATATCAATGGAATCCTTGGGCTCTCGAACGGGTGGAAAAAAGGGGGAGAAAAAACGCCCCAGGAAGACCCAAATAACTACAGGGGAAAAAGATAAAATAACACGGCTGGGGTTTTCCGTTCACAAAGACACCGTGAACACCGTCATGAGCTTCCCCTGTGCCGCAGACTTATTCCCCGCCTGAGAGCAACCCCCCTTTAACAAATATAGTACAGGTTTTAGCCCCTACATCAGATGCACAGATAAAGGAAAAGAATTTTTTATGACCACTACAAGAGTTCTAAATCAAAACCCAAGAAAGAACCTCGTTGTGAAAGGGTGCTAAAACCCCAAAGGTAGGAAAAGATCATGGGCCACATTGTAAAAACCCAATAAAATGAAAGAGGCTTGAGACCCCTGGAGTTTCCCATAAAACCACCCCGCTAGTGAATAAAATTGGCCCACACAAAAAACCCCCCAGAAAAGGACTGGCATAGCCCAAATGGAGAACCCCACAACCAAAATAGATTACATCTGGTGAAAAGACGGTTTAGTCTAGCGTTAACACGCACGACACGAAGTTTTCAGGGCGACATAGGGAGTGATCATGATCTTGGTGATGATTTCCCGACTACGTCTAAAGAAACCACAAGCGGAAAACTGGATCAATTTGCCCTGGAAAATGGGGACCAGAGGTATTAGAAATTTTTTTCAAGAAAAGGATAGGTGAAAGGTTTGCAGCACTCACTGTAAAAGACTCAGAATAGATAACTGACGAATAGTTTTAATACCAGTGACGGGGAAACAGCAACGAGCTTCTTGGCAAACCCGACCAGTAAAAAAAACAGGGTACACCAAACACCTACAATATCGACAAGGTTAGAGAATAAAAGAAAAAAAAAATGAAAAAAAAAAAAGAAAGAGAACAATATGGGCATAAACAAAAAAATCAGGAATCCGAGGGGAAAAAAGAGAAATGGATCGGTAAATTCCCAAAGACATTGAAGGAACTAAAAAAAACAATAGCAAAAAAGCATATCAGTGGTAAAAGACTATGCACGAAAAAGAAAATTTTAAAAAAACCCAAGCAAAGGGAATGTCTCAGGACGACGGTTTGCGATGGACAATACTGCCCCGCCGTAAACAAAGCCCGCAGGAGATCCAGAAGTCAATGTCCCAAAGCAACACAAAGTCCCTTCCCCCCGGAAAAAGAAGTAAAAACGCATCAACGGAAAAAGGGGGAAGTCGCGGGGGCTGAAAAATTCCAGTGATTTGGGCCAAGCTGGGGGGGAACCAACAGCGCCCTACTAAAATCGCAACAAGTCGGGCAGACAGGAAAAGGCCCAAAACCCCTGGACCAGCAATCATCACCCCCCCCAAGAAAGGAAATTACAACAAATGCCTAATTACCCCCAAAACACCCTATATGTCACCCAAGCAAGGTCATGCTGCAGTTTAATATTGAAAATTAAAGCCACAAGCGGGGCCATCTTGTGAGGAAAAAGCGGTTTTTCAAGCGGGGCGCAGCAAACAAAAACAGTTTTAAAAACCTCAAATACTATGGCGATTAACTTCAACCAACAAGCCCTTTACCACGTATTTATCGTTTTTTTAAGAAGGCATTTGACGGGGGTTGGCTGCGCTTTGTGGGAAACCCTGAATTTTACGCACAAGAAACCTGACAATCATAAAACAGCGTACGGAGGCCACCAGGGTGTACTACACAACAACATTGGAGAATGGTTTGAACAACAGTTGGGAAAGGCGGGGCTGTCTATTTCCCCCCCACTTTTTTAAACATTTTCCCTTGAGAGAACTGATGATCATGGAACACCCATAAAGGGATCAGTCCATTGGGGGCAGAACATCAAAACCTCTGTTCGCCGTGAATTGAGGGAAATAGCGGCAAAAAGAGCTTGCCACCTAACAGAACACTTGAAAAAAGGCCTCCAAAAAAATCGGCATGGAAATCAGGCAAAAAGACGAAATGATGATAATAACCCAACGGCATTAGCATGATATCAGGGTTAAAAAAAGGGGGAAACAGTTCAAAGCTTCAAGTACCGGGAGCCATTGTATCAACCAGGGACCCAACCAGAAGTAGAAGCAGGACTGCACAGACAATAAAGCTTTGTAAAAAACTAAACACCACTGGAGAATGGGAAATATCTCACTTATCTCCAGATCAGACAAGCCTCCTTTCATATCCATATTTCGTATCCCTGTGATCAGGCCTTGACTGCAGATTTGGAGAGAAGAGTACGGGCAGGGAAGAGATGTTTTCGGAGACTCCTTGGCACTCCTACGACCACTAGCAACGAAACGTGCAAAAACAGAACCCGAAACCTTGGACCCTTGAGAACTTCTAAGATCGTGAAAAGCGAAAACTTAAATGGTAGGGGCATGTCACAAGACCCCAAGGAATTACAAAGAAAGTTTGAAAGGGCCCTGTCCAAAGGGAGGAAAAAGAAGGGGCAGACCAAGGAAGAGTGGGAGGATAACATCAGCGAATGGACGGCCTGAACCCCAAAAAAACCCTGAAAAAAGGCAGAACAGAAGGGAGGGGGGGAAACTGGGTTGGTCTTTGAGGGTGCCCCAACGGCGTCAGACTAGGGGGACAGATAGATGTAGATATTAGTTAAGGTGACTCTTTTTAAAATCCATTCTATTTTAAGTAACCTTTTTTTTCAAATGGTATTGTTTAAAATTTGATAAAAATTCATTTTAAAAAAAAAATAAGACGTATTAGATCAAAGGGGACTTTCTGAAATTTTCGTTTCTTTTTAAAACTAAATTAGATTAAAGGGTGGACTTTTTTGATAAAACCACTTTTTTTTAAGCTGTATTAAATAAAGACTGATTTAAAAAAAAAGAAATATGGTTTTTTTTTAGAAAGGTAGTCGATAAAACTCTACTCTTTTTTGGTGAGCTCATTTTAAAAATTGGTATTATATTAAAAGCCTATTTTTGATAATATCATTTTTTTAAAAACAAACAAACAAAAAACAACAACAATGAATATAACTAAGAACGGGGGGCTTTTTTGTTTTTTACCGATACACAGTTTTATACATGTTTTTGGGGCTCAAATGACGGCGACATTTGTAAATATGACTTCTTTGTTTTAAAAGGAGACTGCCGTGTAAATGGATTTGTGTTGTCTTGTTGTTAGCACTACTACTACCCTTGGAATGTCGATGTTGCTGTTGTTGTTGTGAAAAAAAGAAGAAAGGAGAAAGAAGAATTATGGTTTTTAAATATGCTAATCTTGAAAAGAAAAACTATTGAAGCTTCATGTCATGCTAAAAACAGCCCCAGAAATTTCATTTTCCTATTCCCAAACTCTTCCGAAAGGCTTTATGACAAAGTTGGCATACAAATTATCAGCAGACTAAGAATGTGGGTGTTTCAGGCTTTGTATTTTATTCAAAAGTTTTTTTGACAGACAGAAAAACCAAGTAAGAGTAGCCAATCATTTTAAAATTTTTATCCCCCTTCGATTTTTTTTGTTTTTTTTAAGATTCAGCGCTTAAAATTTCCCATATTATTATTATTTTTATCATTTCAATATTATTTTCTTTATCAATTTTTGCATTTTTTAAATTTCCCCAAGGTCTGTGACAACTCCCATCCTACTTCGTTACCATCTTTTACAGACCACATTAAAAGGTCCCCTTTTTCCACTGCACACATCTTACCCTCCCCTCATCCGTTTCCCAATAGTCTTTGTCATCACCCGTCTTCTTCAACCCCTTTGCCTCCCAAAACCTTCTCCACAGTGTCTTCTCAACGCCCAATCTGTCGTTTGATGTAAAGTGACTTCATTTCTGCTTAATCTGAACAAGCATAGATTAACCTTTCTTTCAGAAACTTTGGCAAAACCACTAGGTATGAACCAAACATAAAACAATGACTCACCTGGGTTACAAAACTCTCCCCCCTCTCCCTGGAGGTGGGATTGATCGTCACAAAGGCATTCGCATCCCTTTTTTTAACTTCACCTCCTTCCGTTTTCACCCCAAACTTTTGAAGTCTGTGAACCAACTTCACCTTTTCCTGTCCCCTTGTTTTTCTTTTTGTTCTTTCCCCTCCGCCTCCCAACCCAGAAACAATTGAGGTTTCGTTTTCCACCAAGAGTTTCAATCACTCCTTTTACCCTTTTTAGCCTCTTCCCAAGAAATTTTCATTCTTGGTGACTTTAACTTTCCCCTTCGACAACCAATCTTCCCCGATAAAAGAAAATTTCTTTTCTTTGTCAATACCTCTCTTTCCCCCGCGGTAACGAACCCAAAAACCCGAAGGTCATATAAAAAAAATAATGTGGTATTACAAATTTTCACAAAGGGCTAGTCCTCTTGTCTTATTTGGGCACGACGAAGGGTCCGACCATTCGCCTTCTTTTCTTCCCCAACACTGCAAAGCCCATCAGAAATAAAAAGTGCTTATCCCTTTCAAACAAGGCCAAGAATTCAAACCCCTTTTTTTTCCCAAACTGCTGAACGCCTGGCACAACCCCCTGACCTTCTGACCCTTCTAAACACTACAAAAACCCTCCTCAGCCAAAATCCTTGTTTGGGTGCCCTTGACTGAACTCCGCCCGATAGGCCCTGTGCACCATGGTACACCCCTGCCACCCGGCACAAAAAAGCAAACGCCCACAAATAAGTGGCAATGGCGAAAAACAAAAAATGAAAAAACAAACGCTTATTTGCAAACAAACAACAAATAAAAAACCTTAAACCATTCAACAAAAAAAAAGTACATCTTTCAAGGTCTTGATGCCAGCTAGGAAATATTTTTTTTTCCCAATCCCCCCTTCTGGATTGCGAAAGGCTAGCCCCCGCCTTTTATCCACAAAACCCCTTGAAATTTCTTCTATTTTCTGCAATTTTTCTGACAAAAACCGCAACATTTGTCTCCACCCCGCAATTTTGCCTCAATTTTTTGGCATTCCTCCCCTTTTTTTTCAACAGCAAGCGGGAAAAATATCGAGACAATTTTGAAAAATGATATAAAATCATGTGATCTTTACCCTATAGTGCTTCCTTTTTTCACAGTGCCTGCCAAAATACCATATCACGAAAATGTAAACTCTCTTTGTGTCGGAATGTTCTTTAGCTTCCCAAAAAGTACAAAAAACATGACCTTGACCCTAAAATTCGAAAAATTATAGATTATTTCCATTTTTCCTTTTTTCTCTAAAGTCCTGAAAAAGTTAGTTCTGAAAAAAGCCAAAAACCCCGGGGGTCACCAGAAAGGACACTGACTCGTTCATCCCCCTGGAATCCTGTGGGGTTTAAATTTCCAAACAAAAAGAGAAATTTTCGGCGTGGCTGTTTTTCTTAAGACATTACCCTTTTGGGAGCCATCTCGCTTGTGGGGATTTTTTTTTTTAAAAGGAGAGTGAGGTTGTTAGTTAAGAGCTTGTCATGGTTTAAGGAATCAATTCAACACAACATTTATCAAAAAATAACAACTTTTTTTTGTAGGCCTTGGCAATGAGGGGACTCAATAATGACACAGCCTTAAGTCGGAATAGGATGAAATGATGAAAAGAGGGAGGAAAAAGAGGGAGGGGAGGGACGATGTGTTGACAGCAACGATGATGATGATGGTGATGACAATGCGACAAGGAGTGATAATTAGATGATGAAAAACCAAATGTCTTCTTCCATTTCAATTCTCTACCATAATACAATACAGAACATCGACATTCAAAAGAGTAGTACTAGTAAGTTAGTAGTAGTAGAAATTTTTTTGTAGTGAGTAGTAGTAGTATTGTAGAAGAGGAGGGGAGGAGGGGGGGGAGGAGGGGAAGAAGGAGGGGTGGGGGAGGAGGAGGAGGAGGAGGGGAGGAGGAAAGAGGAGTTGTAGTGTATATAAGTATAGTAGTAGTAGTAGTATAAGTGTAGTGTAGTAGTGGTAGTAGTGTAGGGGTCGTAGTAGTAATATATAGTGTGGAGGAGGAGGAGAGGAGTTGCAGTAGGAGGTGGGGTAGTAGTAGTGTAGTGGAGTAGTAGCAGGATGAGGATGTAAATAGTGTAGACTAGAATAGTAAAAGGAGTGGGGGGGGTAGTAAAGTAGTGTGGTAGTAGAAGTAGAAGTGTAGTATATTTGTAGCAGTAAGTATAGTTGGGTAGTGGTAGTAGTAGTGGTAGAGTGTGCTATAGTAGCAGTAGTAGTAGTAGTGGTAGTGGTGTGGGAGTGGAGTGTAGTTAGTTGTAGTTTAAATGGAGGGGGGGAGGAGGAGGAGGAGGAGGAAGGGGAAGAAGAAGAGGAGGTGGTGGGGAGGGGAGGGGAGGAGGAGGAGGAGAAAGAGGGTAGTAGTGTAGTAGTAGTAGTGGTGGAGTAGTAGGAGTCGTAGTGTTTAAAAGTAGTATAGTAGGAGGAGGAGGAGGAGGAGTTGCAGTAGGAGGAGTAGTAGGTAGTAGTGGGGAGTAGTAGCAGGGGAGGAGGGGTAGTAGTAGTGTATAGAAGTAGTGTGGAGTAGGAGTAGTAGAAAAATAGTAGAAATAGTAGTGGGGAGTGTAGAAGTAGTGTATTAAATAGGGAGAGAGTAGCAGTATAGTAGAGGGTAGTGGTAGTAGTTGGTAGTGAGTAGCAGTTTTACAAGTGTAGTGTAGTGTTTTGTGGGAGTAGTAGTAGGGATAGTATTTGTAGTGTATAGTAGGAGTAGGGGTAGTAGTAGTGGGGAGGAGGAGGGGAGGGGAGAAAGAGGAGTTGTATAGTAGTAGTATAGTGTAGTGTAGTACGTGTGGTAGTAGTAGAAAGGGGTCGTAGTAGTAATAGTGTAGTGTAGGAGGAGGGAAGGAGGATAAGGAGGATAGGAGGAGGGGAGTAGTAGTATGTGGTATAGTGCAGGGGGGGAGTAGTAGTAGTAGTAAAAGTGAGAAGTTGTGGTAGTATAGAAGTAGTAGTGTAGTGGTAGTGGGAGTGTGTGGGAGAGTAGGGAAGTATATTTGGTAGGGTGTAGTAGTGGTAGTGAGTTGGTAGTATAGAGTGGGGTGGTGAGATGGAGTAGTAGTGCCAGTAGTAGTGCAGTAGTAGTGGTTTGGGTAGTACATAGAGTAGTAAGTATGGTAGTAGTTATAGAGTTAGTAGGGTAGTGGAGTGTAGTAGGAGGAGGGGGAGGGGAGAAAGAGGAGTAGTAGTAGGTTTTAGGAGTGTATAGTGTGTAGTGGGTGTTAGTAATAGTATGTAGAGGAGGAGGAGGAGGGTTGCAGTAGGAGGGGATAGTAGTAGTAGTGGTAGTAGTAGCAGGAGGGGAGGGGTATAGTAGTACTGAAGTGTAGTAGGGTAGGGGGTGTGTAGAAAGTAGAAATTAGGGTAGTAGTAGAAATGTAGTAAAAAAGTTTGTGTATTAGCAGTATAGTAGTAGTGGTAGGGGGAGTAGTAGTGGGTAGTAGTGCAGTAGTGTACGTGAGTAGTTGGTAGTGGTAGTAGTTTTTAGTATAAAGTATGTGTAGTGAGGGGAGGGGAGGGGAGGGGGGAAAAGAGGGGGAGGTGGAGGAGGGGAGGAGGAGGGGAGAAAGAGTAGTAGTAGTATAGTATATAGTGTATAGTGTAGTGGTAGTTGTGAGGAGCGTGAGTAAAAGTGTAGTAGTAGTAGGGGAGAAGGGTTTTAAAGGAGTAGAGGAAAGGGAAATTTTTTGGGTAGGGGGTAGGAAGGGGGAAAAATAGTGTAGATAGAAAATAGAGTAGGGTAGTATGAAGAGTAGAAGTATAGTGGGATAGAGAGTAGGTAGTAGTAGAGTTAGAAATGGTAGTGGTTTTAGTGTAGGTAGTAGAGTATAGTAGCAGAAATAGAGGGAGTGGTGTGGTAAATGGTAAGTGTAGTGGTTAGTAGTGTAGGGTAGGGGGGTTTGAGTAGTAGTAGTAGTGGTTTAGTGTAGTGGTTAGTGGGAGGAGGAGGGTTTTGGAGGAGGAGTAAAATAGTATAGTGAAATTGTGTGGTAGTGTAGTGTAGTAGTAGTTTGTTAGTTTGTAGAGGGAGGAGGAGGAGGAGGAGGAAGAAGAAGAGGAGGAGGTGGAGAAGGATGGAGGAGGAGGAGGTGAAAGGGAGTTGTAGTAGTAGTAGTAGTAGTGTAGTAGTGTAGGAGGAGAGGAGGAGGGAGGAGAGGAGGGAGGAGGAGGAGGAGAAGAGTAGGAGGTGGAGGAGGGGAGGGAAAGAGAGTTGTAGTAGTAGTAGTAGTAGTAGTAGTAGTGGTTTAGTGGTAGTGGTGGTGGTAGTAGTAGTAGTGTAGTGGTAGTAGTAGTAGTAGTGTAGGAGGAGTAGGAGGAGGAGTAGAAGTTAGTAGTAGTAGAAGTGGTAGTGGTAGTGGTAGTGGTAGTAGTAGTAGTAGTAGTAGTAGTAGTAGTAGTAGTAGTAGTAGTAGTAGTAGTAGTAGTAGTAGTAGCAGCAGCAGCAGCAGCAGCAGCAGCAGCAACACAACAGGAAAACACAACACAAATCCATTGACAGCAGTCATCCTTTTAATCAAAGCTAGTCACATTTACAAATGTTATTACTTATTCTTAAGACCAAACCAACATACATAAAACGTGTGTATTAGATGGTTGTTGTTATTTTTTAAAAGCCTTTCTCTTAGTTTATTTTCAGGCGTTTTCATTTTCAAAAGAAGGGAGTATTATCAAGCATTTTTACTTTATTTTTATTTACTATAATACCAGTTTTATAAGGAAGTATTATCCAAAAAGTCTGCCTCTGATTCAATATTTTTCTTAAAAAGAAGTTAGTATTTTTTTAAGTCTCTTCGATTAAATACTGGCCTTAAAAAGAAGTGGGTATTATCGACAACAACAACGAAAAAGAATCCGCCCGCCCTTTAGTCAAATGCTAGTTTTAAAAAGAAGCGAATATTATCCAAAAGTCCATCTTTGATCTAACACCTATCTAAACTTTTTTTAAAGTGAATAATATCAAAAAGTCAGATGTTAATCTAATTGTATAACCATATTTTTAAGAAGTGAATATTTCAAACAGAAGTGAATGTAATCACAAACTCATACTTAAATCTAATACCAGTGGCCTATTTATTCTATTAAAGTAGTAGTAGTAGTAGCAGTCCAGCTGAACTCCTCAGTCTGCATCCAACATTCTGTAGTGCGAAGGGGGAACAGACGGAAATGGGGTCATTCTCCCTCCTACTCCTAATGTCCAGGTCAACACTCTGGTAAGGAGCCCTGATGACACTGATGAAGACCATATGTCAGCCCCACAGAGCCGTATATCATCTGTTAAAAAACAGTGTAAAAGCTTCGTAGACGCACTTTATGTTTTACACCAAAACTTTCCAAGATTAGACACTCTAATATATGTGCTTCATTCCCCTTAACAACACAGACCAAAAACTTGGAATCGGCCATTGATTCCCTCTCTCAAAAGCTGAACAATTCTGTGAAGGAGCTAACCTCTCTCATCAGTGACGAAAAATGTGCAGCAAAAAATGAAATTCGAGCATACACAGCTGACAAAATAGATGCAATTCGAGATGAAATAGAAACACTAAAAGGGGAGATAATGGGTCTACGACAAAAATCAGATGTCCTTTCGAAAGAGAACCCTTCATTAAAAACACAACTTGGTAATTTACAATCTGACCTGAAGAAGTTAAAGCGCACCTCAGTACCGCCTGTTTCACACACAGGGCACACAAATCTCCCCTTTAAAAAA
>CM054165.1:15011127-15032012 GCA_028751875.1 Rapana venosa
CCCAACAAATTTGTTGGAAAACCATTTTTGAACAAGTGTAAATATTGCTGAAGTTCATTTGTTCCTTGCCTTTTCTTCTCAAAGCATTGCTATGATTATGTCATTCTAGTATTGGTTTTAATAGCAATTATTGCCATCATCATCATCATCATCATCATCATCATCATCATCATCATCATCATCATCATCATCATCATCATCATCACCATCATAGTTGTTGCTGTCGTTGTCATTATCATTGTCATTGTTGTCGTTGTCATTGTCATGATAGTGGTTGTAATAATCAATAGTCGTCATTAATATTGCCATTTTTGTCATCATTATCAGGATAATCATGGTTGTAATAATCATCGTAATTGTCGTCGTTTTCGTCCTCATCATCAATATCGTAGTCGTCATCGTTGTTGTCCTTATCGCTATCAGCATCATTGTTCTTGGCATCATCATCATAATCGTGGATGTAATAATAATTACTCATCATTATCATTTTCGGTTTTGTTGTCGTCATCATCATAATATTGGTTGTGAAATCATCCTTGTCGTCGTCGTTATTGTTATTATCATTATTGCCATCATTTTTGTAGTCGTCGTCGTCATCATCACCATCATCATCACCACCACCACCACCACCATCATCATCATCATCATCATCATCATCATCATCATCATCATCATCATCATCATCATCATCATCATCATCATCATCATCATCATCATCATCATCATCATCATCATCATCATCCTCGTCGTCGTCGTCGTCGTCGTCGTCGTCGTCGTCGACATCTTTGTTATTGTTATCATCTGCATTACGTCATTGCAGCAATGCTATCAATCACACTCATGTCAAGAACAATAGATGCACTAATAGCAGCTGTCAGACCAGCATTGATGTGGGCAATAGCAGTAGTGGAAGCAGTAACGGCAGTAGTAGAAGCAGCAGTAGAGGCTCTACAGTAGAAGAAGTAGAAAGAGGAGCAGAAGTAGTTGTTTGAAGTAGTAATGGAAATAGAAGCAGTTGCATGAGATACAGATTAATAACGAAATCAATAAAAGATCATGATAAATATATTAGAGGCTGAGATTTTGATTACACTTACTTGTATTTTCAATATTCGCTTCTTTTTCAAAGTGGTATTAGGTTAGCCTGCCTTTTGATAATATTGACTTTTATTAATCAAGACAAGTATTACATCAAAGGCGGACTTTTTAATGATGTTTGCGTCTTTTTAAAACTAGCATTGGATTGAAGGGTGGATTTTTTTCCTGTGATAATACTTACTTTTTTAAGGACAGGTATTAAATCAAAAGTGGACTTTTTCGTAATACTCACTTCCTTTTAAAAGCATTATTATATTAAAAGGTAACTGTTTGATAATACTCATTTCTTTTTAATAACACTTAAAATTAACTAAGAGGCTGAAAGGAAAAAAAACCCTATGACACTTGTTTTATACATGTTGGTTTCGTGTTAGGAATGACTAGTGCAATTTGTAACTACCACTATTCTTTGATTAAAAGGATGACTGCTGTCGATGGATTTGTTTTGTGTTTTGCTGTTGTGCTACTCTACTACTTTTACTCTTGTGAATGTTGATGTTGCTGTTGTGGTGGTGAATATTATAAAGAGGAATAGGAGGATGAAGAGGAGGAGGATGACGTTGACAACAATGATGATGACGATAACAATGATGATGATGAGGAGGAGGAGGATGACGACGACGATGATGAAGCTGTTTTCACTAAAAAAGATTTGCTCATAAGCATCGTGGAGAACCTTCAGTCCCAAGAATCACGCTGTGAAGCAAAACGAAATGACAATCACCCAAAACCTGCAAAGGGCAAAACAGTCAAGATCACAGCAGTGGCACCCATGGAAAAGACGTTGAAGATGGCATGAGCATCTTCCCACATAGAGAGGAAAGTATCACCAATGATATCCAGGTCATCTTGCAGCCAAGGTGGAGGTCAAACCTGCAGTCACCCCTCCTGATTGATCATTGTAAACGGTTCTCCATAGAGAAGTTAGAAGGTTTTCTCACTCGTGACGTCACCAGTGATGAGGACGATCCCATCTTTTACATTGGAACACGTTCTGGCACAAGGTACTACCCCTGGGTACCCTGGGAACTGATATGGGCAATCGATAACCAGTCCAAAATGGATATGCTTCTACTAAAAATCTGGAACTTTATTCACAAACCGAAATACCCCGGGGCACGAGGTGTACCAGTCTCACCAGAGGATGTGCACATGGGGGCTGTGACTGGCAGTGGAGAGAAAGGAAACCTACAGTCAGACTCACAACAGCGATCTACACCTTCTGAAACAAATGAAAGCCAACAACTTGACTTACTTGACTTATGCCTCTTGGTTCCTTGGGGAACATAGGGCTCCAACAACACCCCTCCAACGAACTCGGTTTTGGGAGATCCTCTTCAGCTCGGCCCATGTCATTCCGGCTGCCTTCGTTTCTTCGTCAACACTTCTGCGCCAGGTCTGCTTTGGCGCCCAAAACTTTCCGTTTCCCCTTGGGGGTTTCCTCGGGGCCGTCGGGTGAATTTTGACGCAGGCTTGCGGGTGTATGGCCGACCATCCCCATTTCCCTTTGTTTAATGGGGCCCAAATTGGGTTTGTCGGTCCTGTCCCCAGTTTTTTTGTTGGATAGACTTCCCGGCCACCTGATTTGGGGATTACCTGAGGCTTTTGTTGGTAAAAGACTGGGTTTGTGGGTGTTGGTTTTTGTTCCCCCGCCAGGTTTCTGAGCCATAAAGTGGGACCGATTTGCATTGGTGTTGAAAATCCGAACTTATTTTGAAATGAGGGGGCTGTTGACTCCAAATTGGCCGAAGGGGTTAAAGGCGTGACGGGCTTTTTTTGTTTCGGCACTTGTGTCTTCATCTTTTCCCCCCATCTTTACTGACCCCACTGCCCGGGTAAAAAATTTTGCTGACTTCTTTTGAGGTTTCTGCTGAGTCCCCACGGGTCATGGTTTTGTTGTTACCCCATATCTCCGCTTCCCGATTTGTTTTTGGAGGCCGTCTTTTCAGCTTCGTCGCAAACGACAAAGTTTCTCTTGTCGTCTTGTTCCCTGGGGGGAGAAAAGGCTGATGTCATCTGCGAAGTCCAGGTCTTCAGCTGCTTCATAAGGGTCCACTTATCCCGGTTTTTTCCTGCTGCTGTGGCTTGCCGCTTTATCCGTCAACCCCCAAACAGGAAGGGTTTGGCGCACAGACAGCCCACGAACCCCGGGTCTGTAGGAAAAGGGTTTCCGTCATTTCCCCTTCATGGATGACTTGACGGTGGCATTTTAAATAGTGCAGATGATGGTGATGAATTTGGGGGAAAGCCTAGTGTCCCATCAGTTTCCAAAGACATCTCGTCGACGCTGTCAAAGCCTTTCTGGAAGTCGCAAGACTGAAATAGGGGGGTTTCCACTCCAGGGACTGCTAAATGATGATGACATTGGGGCATTTGATCTGTGCATGATCTGTCTTCCTAAACCCTGCTTTTCACCCCGAAGTGCCCTTTGTCCAGTGCTGTCTTCATGTCTAGCTGATCCTTGTCTATTTTCCCTGGGTGAATACATGATTTTCTCCAAAGTTTGGCAGGAGGACGGGTCCCCTTTTTTTGGGCACTTAACGAGAGGCCTTTTCCATCTTTGGTAACTCTCTTGCCCCCGACTTGAATGGGAGTGGGAATAAACATCTCATGGATTTTAAATGTCTCCTTTCCCAGTGCTTCAGGGGATACCGCTCCCTGCCTTTGGGCCTGATTTTTGGGTGACTTTGAGGTTGGTGATCATTCTTGGGTAGGGGGGCCGGTGTTGAGCAAGGTTTCATAGGTGGGGGGTAGGGGGCATGGGTGGCGGGGTCTGTTGGCGTTTTTTGAAATGCTCGGCCCATCTTGCCCTGGTCCTCCTCACCTGGGGGTTTTTTCCCATTTTTTTTGAAGGGCAGCTGGGTTTGTTGTTTTTTCCTGAGGAGTTCTCGTGATCTCGTAATCTTTTCATATTTTCTTTCCCCTGCTGCACCCCCTTGTTTCCCGATCAGTTCCTCAAAATTTTTTTCTTGTCTCTTCTTGCATTTCCTTTATGCCCCGGTTTTTTTCCCCTAGCATGCTTGCAGTTCCTGTTTTTTTTCTTGATTTTGTGTTTGGGTTTATCTATTTTCAGCTGTTTTCTCTCGGGGATCGTGCCCAGTTTTGTTTTCAGCCCTCCCGTTTTTCTTGTTTTCTTTCCCCTTATGTTTGGCATGTGTCTTCCCGGCTCCGTGACTTGCCCTTGCTCTTCGATGTTCCTCGCAGTGGAAAGCACACTGAATTGTTCCTCATTCGGCCTGAAATTTTTATTTTTTTCCTTTCCTTAAGGCTTTGCACTTGAACTTGTGTGATGGTCTTTCCTGCCGGTCGAGTAGGCTTTGAGCTTGGCTTGAGGGTGGCAACAACAAGATATGGTCGATGCGCATCTGCTCCGCGCTTTTACCCTGACATCATCAGGGTCCCTTTTCCCTTTCCCTGATGGTGTGTGGGCAAACTGGTTTTTTGTCTTGCCATCGGGGGGGAAATCCCCTGTGGTCTTGTGGATTCTTTTAGGAAAGAGGTGCCCCCCAAAGACCAGGGCGTTAAACATGCAAAATTCTGTTAAAAATTCTCCATTCTCATTTTGACTCCAGTGCCATGTCTGCCCATGATCGTTTTTCTTTGGTTGTCCCCCCTTTTGGGTTTATTCTCCCATTAGATTTTTAGATCCCCCTTTGGTGCTTTGTCCATGATGTCGGACTTTTTCGAAGAAGTTTTCTTTTTCTTTTAACCTGCTGTATTTTTGGGGGGTTTGGGGGCCCGTTTTTTATTTAAGGTGGAACCTTGCCTTTAGGAAACGGGGCTTGGTTGTTTCAGGTCCCCAGGACCCCAGTGGTTGGGGTGCCCTTTTCCTTCCCCAAGTGTGTGGTCTCCTCCCCTTTGTTGGGTTTTATTGGGCCCACCCAAGGCTTTGGGTTTTCCTTCATTTTTCCATCCCTTTTGGTTTTCCGGCAAAAGGCCAAGTTCTTTAGGTTGTTACCTTGGTTTTTTTCCCACTGGGTTAAACTTTCACAGGGTTCCTGAGGGTTCCTTTCCCCCCCCTGGTGTGATTGTTGGTTTAAAAGAGGGTTTTTGTGAATGGGGGGTTCCCCGGGGCCAAAACCCAACCTAGGCCCTCATGGGACTTCCTTTTCCCCCCCCCCAGAGTTGAGTGGTTGAAAAATGAGAGGGCGAAAAGCCCCCCCCCAACCTGGGGGGGTCATTAAAACGCCCTCCCCCCAGACAAAAGGGTTTAAACCTCGGGCGAAGCCACCCGCCCACCCTTAAAACCCCCGGGGGCAAAAAGACGCCAAAAACCCTCAACGAAACCAAGTGACACATGGGACAAAAGGGAAAACAATAGTAAAGCCAACCCTCCTTTTTAAAAAAACAGCAAAAAAAACCCCCCGGCTTAAACCCAAACAACCCGGTGGGGGGGAATGTTTTAAAAAAAAAAATGGGGATTTTTCAAGTGGGAAGAAAAGAAAAAGTCCTTTAGAAAACAAAAATTAAAAACAAGGGGGCAAAAAAGCCTGGCAGAGACACAAACATCACAGAATGAAACCAACCGAACAATTAAAAAAAACCATCATAGTCAGTTTCCGTAAATCCATTACAAAGACAAGGGGAAACAAACCCCAGGTACAACAACGACACCCCTTGGTGTCAAAAACTTCACAGAATTTTCCGCAACAAAGAGCAAAGAAACATAACAAAACTCCGCCCACATCAATGCAGCAACATGGAAAAAGAGACAAGCAGCCTCACATAACTCTTAGGAAAGAGGCAACAGAACAGCCAGAACAACACATCAACTCCAGCAAGAGAACAACAGGAACAAACACAGGAAAAACCTCAATCAACTTAGCAAAGAGACAAAACGTGCAACCACAGGAAACAACCTACATCAACTCAGCAACGAGAGTAGCAGGAAAACACAGCAAAAACTCCACATCCTCTCCTGCAACAAATGGGAAAAGACATTGTCTCTGAACAGTCAGCGCCTGAACCCACCAAAGAGAAGAAACCCAACAAGGAAGCAGCAAAGGTATGACAGGGCACAGGCAAGACAGGGAAATGACAATGAGGAACATCAACAGCGGCATCAAACAGTATCAACCGTCCGCCTAACTCATTTAAAAGCACAGCAACATCACCCACATCAAGCAACATCATTAATTAGAAACAACATCAACACAACAACATCCAACAGCAACATCAAACAAACATAAACAGAAACAACAAAGAACCATCAACACCTTCAACTACCATCAAACATCAACCCAGTCCACAACAAACATCAACATCAACCACACGTCAACATGAAACAGCAATCAACACTCATGGAAAGCGTCAATATTAACAACCATATCAACATTATTATAATAATAATAATAATAATATATGGGACATTTCATATAGGGCTGATTTTGTAAAAACAAAACAAATTCGCAGCGTTGCACTAATCATTTACGGCATGAAAAATTCCTTATACATAATGAGCAACAGATTTTCAAATCTCATGCCGGCATACGCACGCACACGCCCGCACGCACAACAGGCGCAGCGGCACACCCACAACCCCACCACCCACACACAACACACGCGCGCACACAACACACACACACCAACACAACCACAACACACACACACACACACACACACACACCCAAACAACACCACACACAAACACACACACTCACACACTCCCCACAACACACAAAGGAACAAACACTTAGAAGGTGAAAGATACTGTTTGAAAATTAGGACAGACAACTGTGGGGGGAAAAGTCTAGGTAGGAAATATGTGTGTGTTTTGAGGTGGATTTGAAGGAATCAAGTGAAGGTTTTGGACGAAGGCGAAAGAGGGAGGTCATTCAGGATGGATGACCAGAAACAGACGAAGGAGCGACGGCCAACCGTGGGTTGTTTGATATCTGGGTGTTCGAAAGCACCAAAAGATCTGCAGCTGAACGAAGGGAACGGGATGGAGTGTACAGGTGAAGACAGATTACCAGAGATAAGAGGTGCAGATTTGTGGCGACATGTGCAAATGAGGGTATTGATTTTATACTCCAGTCTATGTTGAGGAAGGCAACCAGTGAAGAGATTTAGAAGAGGGTGATGCTGTTCAGATTTTTTCTTTCTTAGGACCAGTCGAGCTGCTAGAGTTTTGTATGCGTTGAGAGAGTAGATAGATGATGCTGTAGGCCAGCAAATGGAGAATTAAGTAGTTCTAAACGTGGTGAAAGAATGAGAGATGTGACAGATTGGAAGTTGCATAGTGGACAGATACAGGATCGCGCTTATGCGCCGTAATTGATTAGTAAGCAAGACTGGCAGGTCTGGGTGATATTTTTTCTAGAGAGTGTGTTGTAGAACTACTCCTAAAACTTCACAGGTTGACGAAGGAACTGAGTATTGCCGCTCTCTATTGACGTTTTTGTGATAGAGGAAATGTTTATGTTGAGTCCCTATAAGCATTGGCTTCGGTTTTATCAGATTAAGTTGTAACTGGTTCTGAGTATCAGTTTGGAATGTCTTGAAGGAAGTAGGACATCATTTGTAGGAGGGAAGAAAGGCAAGTTTTCACCCTTATTCGCTGCCCGAAGTTGGAAATATTGGATAGAAGGGGGGCAAAAAATGATGACTCCATAGGGTGGTTGTTTATTATATGTGAGAGTGGAAACCAGTGTAGGAGAGATAACGAGAACAGGGCCAGGCCTTAATCTCCCTGCGGGATCCACAATTCACATTTTGAAGGTTTTGATTGAATTTTGTTTACCAATCACTTTATGGAACGGTCTTTGAGGGGTATGAGTCAAACAGTGAGGGCTATGTTCATTAATAAAATACGTATTTTGGAGGCGAGGAAGAAGAATTGAGTGATTATGGTATCACAAGGCTGCAGAATAAGTACAAGAAGAGTGAGGAGGAGATTTTTCCTGCATCAGAAGCAAAGTAGAAGAGCTATCTAAAGTATGGATAGGGGTGGTTTCGGGCTGTGGTTGGGGCGATTAGGCCGATTGAAAAATGGGAAGAAGATCATTGGAATGAAGGTGACTGTTGAGCTCGTTGCGAACAACTTTTTCTAGTACTTTAGAGACAAAGGGTATAGTTTGGAGACAGACCTTAATTCTTATGATATGTTGGATCGAGGTCGTGCTTTTTAGTAGAGGTGTGACTATTGTGTTTTAAGAGTGCATGGAAATTTCCTGACTGAGAGATGGTTGACTATTTTAGTGTATATATGACCACAAGTTGTGGAAGAATTGTTGGAGAATAACAGGAGAGGTCGGGCTCAAGTCGATGATTTTATAGTCATTTCTTCAGAATTGTCGTGATTTCATTTTACTAGTGGGAAGGAAGGAAAAGCGAGGAGTGCCATTGTGAATTGAACTGGGGGCAGGAGGACATGCTGGAATTGAGTTTGATCAATGTTCGGAGCGTTTATGTTTCGAACTTGTTGAAGTGCAGGCAGAAATAAGGATGGAAGTTCAGGACAGGTGTGGGTGTTAGGCAGAGGACTTGTTTTTGCTGATCCAAGGAGATTTGAGCTGAGGGAGAAAAAAAGAGATTTTAAGGATGTAGCACAGAGAATTTGGGATGAGTTGTCGTAGTCTGTCTTTGCTGAAGGAATAAGGTTTGATTTGTTTATTGTTACGGAAAAGCTGTTTGTTGATTTGGTTTATGACTTTCGCACTGCGTTCTAGTTGCCCGGGTTTGCGGTTCGCTATCAAGATGTCTAGTATACCATGGCGCACTTAGGGTCTGTAGGGAGGAGTCTGATCAGTAGGAGGTGCATGTATCAAGCAGATGGCGGAGAAAAGTGTTATGGTGATCAGGAGAGGTCAGTGTGGTCAGAGGTTTGTGAAAAACGTTCGGAAGTTGGGAAGAGAGGATGAATGTCTAAGGGCCTTAAGATTGCGACGGTAAATATACATCAGACAATAAACGAATCAACATCAACACCACAGGCATCTTCCCCAGTCAATGTGACAGACCCCTTCATCAGGAATAACCCTCGTCATCAAGCATGAGTTCATCTTTAAGGATGAAACTGAAACAGCTCCCTTCAATGTTTAGGCCACTGGGTATTAGATTAAAAGTGACTTTTTGCTTACATTCATTGTATTGAAATTCAGTATTCACTTTTTCAAAATAATGTATGGATTACTATAGATTAAAATCTTATTTTTGATATTTCTCTCTTTTTTAAAAGTTAATAAGACAGGTATTAGATCAAAGATGAACCTTTGGACAACATTCGCTTCTCTTTAAAACTAGCATAACATTAAAGGGCGGATTGTTTTCTTTTTTTTATTTTACTCACTTCTTTTTAAGACCAGTAATCAATCAAAGAGACTTTTAAAAAGTACTCACTTCTTTTTAAGAGAGATATTGAATCAGAGACATGACTTTTGGGATAATTATTTCTAAAAAATATAGTATTATAGCAAAATCTGACTTTTTCATACCACTCACTTCTTTTTTAAAAAGAGAACCTGAAAATACTTAAGAGGCAGGAGGCTTAAAAACAAAACAAACAACAACTAATATACACATTTTATGTATGTAGGTTTGGTCTTAAAGTATGAGTATATGCAATAGTGACTTGCTTTGATAAAAGGATGGGTGCTGTCAATGGATTTGTGTTGTGTTTTCCTGTTGTGCTACTACTACTACTTCCCTTGTGAATGTTGATGATGCTTTTGTTGTGGTGATTATGATGTAGAGGGGGAGAAGGAAGTAGAGGAGGAGGAGGATGACAAAAAGAACAATGACAATGACGATGATGATGGCAATCACGATGATTTTGATGATGATGACGATGATGATGATGACGATGATGATGATATTAATGCTGCTGCTGATGATGATAATGATGATGAGGATGATGATGATAAATAGGACAAGACCGATTTAAATTTAAAAAAACTAATTTAATGTGGATGATGCATAAACACTTACGCGCTTTATCCATTTCAGTCCAGATGTATGCGGTTTTGTAAATTGTCATCTACGTTCCCACCGGACACAATGGCCTACTTCTTACAAAAAGCGGAACAGGATTTACCATTAGTGCGCAAGATGTTCTGCGTGCGTTCGCACACCGGAAACCTCGGTTTATAGTCTCATCGAAGGATTTGCGGAGAGTGGAGTCTGCACTGATGTGAAAATTCAGGGGAAAATAATATCCCCTTGAAGGCGAATCGGACCGTGTGGTCAGATTGCCCTGAGCGCAATTTCTAAACCATGGATCCCATGATGATATCCCCATGATGATGATGATACAGAAAGAATTTTAGATATAATTATATAGCTATACAACAGAGGAACAGTGTTTGTCGTCACCCTAACATGGCATCTGAGTGTGGGTCTATCAAGGTTGAAGCAAGGGCGAGAAGGGACCTCATTGGAAATTGAATCTTCACTTTCTTTAGGGAACGTTGACGGGTTGGGAATTTATTTGGTTGTTAAAGGTAAAAGATTGGTATGGTTAAGACATCCATGCCTGAGTGATCTGTCAGACTTGCCTGAGATAAATGCTATTTGTGAGTTTGAACAGCAAGGGCCTGCGTGTGTGTGTGTGTGTGTTCTAGTGTGATAGTGTGCGGTGAGTGTTGTGTTGTGTGTGTGTGTGTGTGAGTGTGTGGTGTGTGTATGTAGTCGGTGTGGCATGCCTGTGCTCAAACATGAGTATGAACATTTTTTTAAAAAGTTGAGGTCTTTCTCCACCCTTTTTCTTTCTTAGCAGGCAGACAGCCACTGTAAGGGAAGGGAGCGCTCAAATAGATTGAAGAAAAAACCCAAACAGAGGCAAAAACAAAAACGAAGGGCAAAAACGAAAATTTACCCATGCCAAAAAGACAGGCGCTTCATAGAAAAGTAGAGTCTGCTATACGTGATATGGAAACACCTTTTGAAGGTATACTCTGTTCCGAAAAGGACATCATTCACTCGGTTATGTATAGAACAATCAATAACAAGCTGGTAACATGCGATAGAGATGCTGACACTAAAATAGACTGGGCTTGATAGGATCACGATTCCTAACCATTCTGATCAAGATGATCATAAGGACAAAGACAACGAGCTCAGTTTGCTGACTCTGCACTGTGGTATTATCTAAGAAAGCTATTACTGACCGGAAAACACCCAGTTCAAAAAAGTTGTGAACAATATTCGGTCTAAGATCACAACTGTCGGACAAAAGAAAGGGCGTCCACACACAGAAGCAAGGGGCACAAAGGTCAGGAACACAGCAGGAACATATGGAAAAGTCAGTGAAGCTGGCTGGGGTCTACTACATGAGTGGGAGGTATATGACCAATGATATCAAGCACCATCTTGAAGAGGTTGAGTCAACCTGCAGTCACCACCTGATGATCATTGTAAACTGTTCTCTGCAGAGAAGTTAGAAGAAGTTTTTCAATGTGTGACGTCAACCAGTGATGAGGAAGATCCCATGTTTAACTGAAACGGTCTGCAAAGGTCCTACCCCTGGGTTCCCTGGGAAGAGATATGGGCAAAATATAACCGCCCAAAGGAGTTTGCTTGCACCAGAACTAGGAATTTATTCACACACGAAATACCCCAGTGAAACGAGGTGTACCAGTAACCAGCGGATGTCACATGGGGGCAGTGATGGCAGTGTGAGAGAAACAGCGAGTAAACCCAGTTCGCCTACAACAGCGATCTACATTTCTGAAACAAATGAATGCAACAGCATCAGTCAAAATCAGTTCTACCCTGTTTCAAGGAATTTCCGCACAGCCACTTGCTTTACGGACATCATGGAGTGACAAGTGGATGACAAAGTGGAGAGACTGTGGTACAAGGCGTTGTGAAGGAGACACAAACGTGGTCCTTTAGGGAAAAATGAATCACACAGACAAAAGACTTGCAGACCTTGGCAGACGCCTCAAGAAAGGTTGGTGGGCCGCATCTGCCACAGTCAACAAACAAGTGGTGTGATACCCAAGCTAGCGAACACGCCAAAGAAAATCAGAGGCCGATTTGTGAAAGAAGGACAGGTGATACAACAATGGGGATAAAAAGAACTACATGGCCACAAAACATTCGGAATAAATCACAACATTCAGTTGGAAAAAAACCAGCAACAGCCAAGTCTTCACGTAACCCCTTCATGAAGACAAGGGGAAACAACCGATGTGAACCCACAGAAAAACTTGGCAGAGGAAATGCGGAAATTCCAGCAACACGGGAAAAAGATCACAAAGGAAACTCGCCACATCAATACTCAGCAACAAGGGAAAACAGAAAAACCCCTGTAAAACCTCCAAATCAATTCCAGAAGAGAGCAACAAGAACGCCAAGGAACAAACCTCACTCAACTTCAGCAAACGAGAGCAGCAGGAAATCCACCGGAAAACCTCAATCAAACTCCAGAAAAGAGAAAACAGGAACAACCTACCTCGATCAGGCACAGACGGCATCCAGGAACTAACCTCCAGGAAACAAACCCCCATCATACTCAAGCAAAGAGAACAACAGGAACAAACCACAGGAACAAATCACATCAAACTCCGAACAGAGCGAAGAACACCACAGGAACAACTTAATCAGCACCGAAAGGAGCAGAGGAACAACCCAGCAAAACCTCCACATCAATCTGGCAACAAGGGAACAGGACATTGTCCTTGAACAGTCAGCACCTGAAAACACCATAGAGGAGCACACACAACAAGGAAGAAGACAAAAGGTATGAAAGGTCACAGGAGACAGGAAATGCCAATGGGCAAACATAACAGCAGTATCAAAGCGCTCAACAAAACAGCAATATTAACATTACCATCAACATATTATCAACCCAACAACAACAAACACTCATCATAAAAGCATCAACAGCAAAGCAACATAAATCCATCAAAAAACACATTCAACAGAAACAACCTCAACTGACAAAGCAAAACATCAACAGCAAAACGTCAACATCACCACCCCAACGTCACACATCAACCCAACGTCAACCTCAACCACAGAATCAACATCATCAACCTATCAATATCAAAACATAGCAACTCAGTCCATATAACGAATCAACATCAACACCACCAGGCAGATCCCAGTCAATGGTGTATACCCCCTCAACAAGAAGCCTTCGGTCATAACCATGGTCGTCATCATTCAAGATGAGGAAACAGCACCTGCCTGATACGCAGCATACACCACTCCTACGACTGTAGGATGGGACCTGGGGCAGTTTGCCCCAAGTGGGACCACAGACGCGCTTCCACCTCTGCACTCCTCCGCATCGGTTTAGATCAGGCCTCTTCAGGGGAAGCAAACGCGTCGTCACGTGCTTCGTGGTCCACGTCACACGTGAGGGAACCAAACCCCTGGTTCCTTCTTCATCTCCACAAGTGTCATAGAGTATTGCCAGAGTCTTAAATGGGGACAGTATAGGACTACTCACTTCGGACATTGACAAGATAATTACAGGGCGCCCAGGGAGAAGCTACAGAGAAATTGTGAGTCAACATGCACGATTAAGGCATGATGTCCACTGTTATCTCAAACACATGAACCTCCACCACCACCACACAACCATAACACATAACACACAGAACAACAACAAACAGTCATCCAATAGAAACACACTTCCCCCACACTACACAGTGTGTGTTTCTTGGTCTATAGGGATGTGATTGACTCTGAGGGAAAAGTCCGAGAACAGCATGCATAGAACAAGGTCGTTCTGGAAATTTTTTTGCTGGCTATGGGTTTTATACCTTATTGTGTGCCTGACTTGCTCATTAAGCTTGGAACAGGAGAAGGAAGCTTCAGGCATTTTTGTTGATGTTACGGCAAGATCTATTTTATTTGGGTGTGGAAGCTATTTTTAAAGACGGGTAACTGGTACACTTATCTCAGAATTCATTTCTAATTGGTCCACCTTCATCTTGCTGCAGGATTCTTTTTGTTTCTGTACTCTGCGGACCCCTGACGATTTTCACTATTGCAACTGGTGGTGAAAAGGGCAGGATTGTAAAAGAATGTGTAGGGAAAAGTTGTTAGTTGCCATGAAGAGAGAGAAAAGCAGAGATGAAGTGAATAAACGGACAGACAAACGACAGACAAAAAATGAAAGAATGAACTATTGGGGGTTGTGGACAAAAGTTATGGGTGCTTTTTAGTTATATCTATTTGCTTGCACCCCACCCCCCAGTCATTTACTTAAATTTTTTAAAAAATACTTTTTATCTCTTTTAAAAAAAAACTTGAATGCCATTCCCCCTGAAATCTATTTTGCTTTCTTCGGGTAAACAGCTTCATATTGGTTTCCCTTTTTTGTTGCTTTTATAACGAAGAAAACCAACAAAATTTTTTTGGGAACCAAATTTTTTAAAAAGTGTGAATATTGTGAAGTTCATTTGTTCCTTTCCCTTTATTTCTCAAAGCATTGCTATATTATGTTTTCTAGTATGATTTTAATAATAATTTTGCATTATTTTCAACATTTCAGTCTTGTTTTTTGCTGTTGGGTCATTATCATTGTCTTGTTCTTTTTGTCATCGTCAAATCATATTGGAAAATCATCAGTCGCATTATCATTGTCTTCGTTGCGACTCATCCTAAAAGTTGGGTTTTAAATTTTATTTCGTTTTTGTTGTTTTTAAGTCGTCATTATCATTATTTAGTCTCTCATCAGCATGCCCTTGTTTGTTTTCGTCACAGTAAAATTGTAGTTTTTGTCATCGTCATCTAATATAATGGTTGCAATAATTTTCCCTCGTCATTTTTTATTTTTTTTTGTCATCATATAGTCACCCCTTTTCTCATCATCATCACGTTGGCGTCGTTTGTTGTTGTTTTCATAATCATCGTCGTTGTCGTTATTGTCCACATCTCATATTGCAGTCATCATGGTTGTTTATCTCGTCATCATCATATTCTTTTTGTCGTCGTCACTCATAATCGGGTTGTTTATCATTGTTATTATCGTTGTCGTTTTTTGCCAATAACTTGCTTGAATAATCATTTTCGTTTTGCATGGGCTATCATCATTAAGTTGTCAGCTTTGTTGCAGTCCATATCATCATCATTGCTTATCACATTTTTTTACATAAAAATTACCCCCTTTTTCCTCGTAAACCTGATTATTGGGTTTATCACATTATGTCTTTTACCAAAAGGTATGAATCAGAATCGTGCAAGGACAATTTGATGCATAATCAGCTGTCAACCACATTTTATGTGGGGAATAGCAGTAGTGATAGCAGAGCGTAAAAGCATAGAGCAGCAGAGAGCTCACATAGAAGAAGTAGAAGTAGGACAGAATATTGTTGAAGTAGTATGGGAAAAAAAAAGTAGTTGCAACAGATCAGATTAATAACGAAAAACAATAACGATAATGACAAATGATTAGGGCTGAGATTTTGATTACATTTACTTATTTTTAAAATTTTCTTTTTTTTCAAAATGGATTAATAAGCCCGACTTTTTTATAATATTGACTATTATTAACAAGAAGGGATTTAATCAAAAACAGACTTTTTTAAGATTTGCGTCTTTTTAAAACTACATTGGATTAAAGGTGGGTTATTTTGTGAAATACTTTTTTTTTTAAAACGGGATTAAATCAAAAAGGGGCTTTTTCTAAACTTACTTCCTTTTAAAAGCAGTATTTTAAAATTTAAGCGATTTTTTGATAATACTCAATTTTTTTTATAACACTTAAAATAAAAATAAGAGGCCCAAAAGGGAAAAAAAAAAAATTTTCACTTTTTTATAATTTTGTTTGGTGTTTGGAAAGACTATGCAAGTAACTACCAATTTTTTGATTAAAAGGGTGCTGCGTCAATGAGTTGTGGTGTTTTGTTTTTTGCACTCTACTCTTTTATCTGTGAAATTTTTTTGTTGCTGTTGTGGGGGGTAATAACGAGGAATAGGAGAATGAAGAGGAAGGATGACGGACGACAATGATATGACGATAACGATGATGATGAGGGGGAGGAAGATGATGACGAGGGGATGAAGTGATTTCAATAAAAGATTTTCATAACCATGTGGAGAAACCTTTTAGTCCCCAAAATCACGCTTGGGAGAAAAAACGAAAAAGACAATCACGCCAAAACCTGCAAACAAAGGGCAGTCAAGCAGTAACCCATTTCAAAGACTTGAAGATGGCAGGATTTTCCCACATAAGAGGAAAATATGACCAAAGAACCAGACCATCTTTCACCCAAGGGTACTCAACCCCCAGTCACCCCCCGATTGATCATTGTAAAAGGTTCTCCCCTAAAAAGTTAGAAAAAATTTTTTCACCGGACTCCAAACCCGTGATGAGGCGATCCATTTTTTAATGGGAACACGTTTGGCAAAGGTTTCCCCTGGTCCTTTAACTAAAATGGGCAAAAATAACCATCAAAAGGAACTTTTACAAAATCGGAAAACCTTTATCACAAAAAAACCGCACCCCTGTCCCCCCACCCGAGGGCACAGGGTTGCCGTGGAAGAAAGGGGGAAACTAAAAGACAAACTTTTAAAAACACCCCTCTAAAATTTGAAAAACAAATTTAAAAAAACCAACAACAACTCCCGCAAACAGTCTCCCCAACTTGCAAACCCCAAGACACACAAACCCCTGTTTAACAAAAATAAGGAAAACAAATGGGAACCCCAAAAAACGGGGGCTTTGGAAAAAAAAAGGGGATAAAAAAAGGGAAAAAAAATTTCCGGCCCCTTTGGGAAAAACCAAAAAACCAAAAAAAACCACAACCCGAAATTTTTTGCCCCCCAAAAAGCCAAAAACCCAACCCCCAAAAAAACTTGGGCCCGCAAACCCCCACTTACCAAGGGGAAAAAAAAAAGTGTACATCAATCGGCAAAACAAAAAAAAAACAATGCCAACCCCCAAAAATCCAAAAAAAGGGAAAAAAACCCCCAAAAACCCCCAAAAAGAAAAAAACAGAAAAACCCCAAACAACACAGAAAACCCCACACATTAAAAAACAAAAACAACCCGAAAACTTCCCCTAACTCCACAAAAGACAAAGGGGAAAAACCACGACAACCTAAAAACAAAGGGCAACAAAAAAACCCCCAAAATCCCCCAACAAGAAAAAGAAAAAAAACAAAAACCCCACATCAATCCAGCAAAGGAAAAGGGAAAAAGGAAAAAACCCCACATCAACTCAGAAAGAGAGAACAGGAACACAAACAAACCCCACAACTCCCGGAAAAGAAAACCCGAAAAACCCCCGAACAACACCAATCAACTCCAGAAAAGACAACAGAACAACCACAGGAACAACCTCCCATCAATCAAAAGAGGAACAGGAACACAGGAAAAACCCCAATAACCCGAAAAGGAACAGGAAAAACCCGAAAATCCCTCAAACCCCCAAAAGAGAAAAGAAAAAAACAACCCCAACAACCCCGGAAGGAAACAAAAATGGAAAAACCCCACACAACCCCGGGAAAAAAAAAGGGGGCAACAGGAACTACAGAACAACCTCCCCATCAACACCCCCAAAAAGCAAAAGGAACTACCCAAACAACCCCAAAAATTTAGAAACCAAAAAACCACCAAAAACTCCACACAACTCCCCAAAAAAAACAGCACCCCCATCCCAAACCCCCCAAAAAACCCCACCACAACCCAACAACAAAGTACCACACAAACAAAACCGGGCAAAAACAACGCAATAACCACACATCAACATCAACACAAATTTAAAACCCCCAAAAACAACATTCAAAAAAAAAAATAAAAAATAAAAAATAAAATAAAAAAAATAAAAAATAAAAAATAAAAATAAAAGAAAAGTCAACTCAAAAAACAAACAAATCAACCCCGCACTCAACCCCAAAAAAAACCCTCCCAAACCTCTTAAACAAAATATCAAACAAGAATCAAAATCCACCCCGCAAATCCCAGCAAGCATCCCCCCCAAAAAAAACCCTTTCACAAAAACCACACCAAAAAAAACACACCCCAACCCCCACAAAAACCCCCCGACAACACACCCACCCCAAACACAACCCCCCCCCTCCGCCCCTCACCCCCACCCAACACCCCCAAACAAACCCCCACCCCACCCACCCCCCAAACCCCCCACCACCTCCCTTATAAAAGGGAAGATATTTAATTTGGGACAATAGAGAAACTCCATGGAAAAAAAAAAGTTTTTTAAGGGCCGGGGAAAGAAGCTACGGAAAAGGAGCAAATTTTCCGTTGGATGCCATTTTTTAAAAAAGAAACCCCCAACCATTTTTTAACCCCCGAAAAACAAAAGTCTCCCTAAAACCCCCCCCTAACCATTGTTTTTGGCATAAGTAAAGAAAGTGGGAAAATTGGCAGCCATGAAAAAAAGGTTTTGGAATTTTTTTTTGGGTTTTTTTTACTTCCCACCCATAAGATTAAAGGGGGAAAAAGTTCAGGATTTTTTTTTCGGCCCCCAAACAAATTTTTTTTTAAAAAATAAAATTTTTAAAAAAAGGTTTAATTCAAATAAAAATTTTTAATTGTTTTTTTTTATTAAAATATAAACCCTTATTATTTTTAAACAAATAAAAAATTTTAAAAAATTTTTTTATTAAAATTTTTTGCAGAATAATTTTTAAAGATAAAAATGAACTACGGAAAGTTCTATTGGTTTTTTTTTGAAAATTTTGTGTTTTGTGCTTCCCCCTTTTATTAAATTTTGAACTTTTAACTTTTTAAAAAAATTTTGAAGGGAAAAGGGGAAATTTTTTGCCCGGAAAAACAAATAAGTGAAAAACGAAGAAAAAACGGCAAAGAAAGAAAATAATATGGGGTTTTTTTTAAAAAAAATTAGATTTTCGTTGAATTTTTTTGGAAAAAACCCCCCCATTCTTTTATTTTTAAAATTTTTTTTCCCCCCAAAAATTTGAAAATTTGTTATTTTTTTTTTTCATAAACTTTTTGGGCCTTTTGGGGTTTTTTAAAAAAACCCAAATTTTCTTTTTAACCATTTTTGGGGGGAAAAGAAATTTTGTTTTGTATTTTAAACTGGGAATAAGCAAAAATAAAATAGAATTTTTCTCATCAGAAGGTTTTTTGGTTTTTCTACAGATGCGTTTTTTCAAACTTTGGGGATGCCCAAATTTAGGGGAAAACATTAATTTGGGAACTTTTTTGGTTTTTTTTGGAAAAACTTTTTTATACTTTGGCAGGTGTTTAACATTAAATTTTATTTTTTGGCATCGTCTTTTTCAAAAGGGTTTAAAAAATTCTTTTTTAATTTTTCAAAATTTCCTACTAATATTTTTTCTTTTTTTTGTAAATTTTAAACCGGTGGAAGACAATTATAAAACAGGCCAGGGGGGGCCAAAAATTTTTTGCAAACCACAAAGGGGGTTTTCCTTTTTACTTTTTTGTTTAAAAAAAAAAAGTTTTCCAAACGTTTGGAAAACCAAACTTAATTGAGTTTTTTACTTTATTTTTTTTCAACCTTTTTGGAAAAAAACCCCCAAAAATATTTGGGAAATTTTCAGACAAATTTATGGCAGGGCTTTTTTTTTTGCTTTAAACCAATGGAATTTAAGGTGAGGGAAAAAAGGGTTTAATAAAGAAGAAATTGGAGAAAATGTTTTTGGAAAAAAAAAGTTTGATTTGTTTTTTTTTCAAAAACTTTTTGGGGGAAAAATTTTTTTTTGTTTTTAAATATTTTTTTTTTGGGGTTTTTCCTCTTTTGAAAAATGCTTTTAAAACAAGCGGGTTTTGGGTCAAAAATTTTAAGGAGTTTCTTTTTTAATAAATGGAAAAGGATGGGTTTAAATTTTTTGTGAAAAATTCTTGGAAAGGTTAAAAAAAGTGGGTTTAAAAAAAATCCCTTTTAAGCCCTTTAAAAAACGAAAATTTTAAAACTCACCCTTTAAAAAACACTAAAAATTAAACCCAGAACTAAAAAAGGGAAAAAAACCCCCTTTGGACCACCCTGTTTATATATGGGGGTTTTAAATTTTTTGTGAAGAAACACCCCTCCCTTTATAAGGAAATTTGAAAGGCTTTTGGGTTTTCCCCGTTTTGGAAACCCAAAACACTTTTTTTTTGGAATTTATTTCATTTTTAAAAACCTAAAAAATAAGAAAAGGTTTTAGCAATGAGAAAGGACAACAGCTTAAAAAGATAACACCAAAATTTTTTCCCCAAAAAAAAAAAAATTCCACCTTCTTAAAAACCCCAAAAAACAAAAACCCCCCCAAAAAAGTAAACACCTTTTTTTAAAGAAATTTTAAAATGGGGGAAGATTTTTTGAAAAAACCCCCCCAAACCCCAAAACCCCAATTTTCAATCTGATTTTTTTTTCATAACACTCCCTTTTTAAAAGGAAAACCTGGGAAAAAATACCTGGGCGGGCAAAAAAAAAAAACCAACAAAATAAAACACTAAAATTTGGGTTTTTTAAGAAAAAAAAACGGGGGAAAAATTAAACAAAAATGTGACTTTTTTGGGGGGGCAAAACTAACTTCCCTTTGAAAATTTTTAAAAAAAAAACTTTTTTTTAATTTTAAAAAAAGGGGGAAGCCAAAAAAACAAACCCAAAAAAAATCAATACAAGGGGAATACAAGGAAAAAAGGAAAATTTTATGGGAAAATTTTAAGGAAAAAAAAAGAAAAAAAAATTTTAATTTAAAAAAAACACCAGGGGAAAAAATCCCCTTACCCGGGTTTTAAAATCAGTCCAAAGGGGAATGCTTTAAAAAAAAAAAAATGTTCCCCAAGGCAAAACATGGGGCCACTCACAAAAACAACAATAACAAACCCCAAAAAATTTTTACTTTCCACAAAAAAAGGGAAACCCCAAAAGTCAAACCAAAAAACCAAAATTTCCAAC
>CM054165.1:15032512-15037512 GCA_028751875.1 Rapana venosa
GCTTCACAGCGTGATTTTTGGGGACTGAAGGTTCCCCACGAGCTTATGAGCAAATCTTTTTCAGTAAAAAACAGTTTCATCCGTCGTCTCACCCTCCTCCTCCTCATCATCTTTTTTTATCTCATCTCTTGCTCAACGTACCCCTCCCCTCTTCATCCTCCTATTCCTCTTTATAATATTCACCACCACAACAGCAACATCACATTCACAAGAGTAAAAGTAGTAGAGTAGCACAACAGCAAAACACAAAAAAATCCATCGACAGCAGTCATCCTTTTAATCAAAGAAAAAGTGGTAGTTACAAATTGCACTAGTCTTCCTAACACCAAACCAACATGTATAAAACAAGTGTCATAGGGTTTTTTTTCCTTTCAGCCTCTTATTTAAATTTTTTTAAGTGTTTTTAAAAAAAGAAATGAGTATTATCAAACAGTTAGCTTTTAATTATAATGTTTTTAAAAGGAAGTGAGTATTACAAAAAGTCCACTTTTGATTTAATACCTGTCCTTAAAAAAGTAAAAATTATCACAGGAAAAAAATCCACCCTTTAATCCAATGCTAGTTTTAAAAAGACGCAAACATCATTAAAAAGTCCCCCTTTTTTGATGTAATCTTGCCTTGATTAATAAAAGTCAATATTATCAAAAGGCAGGTAACCAAATTTACACTTTGAAAAAGAAGCGAATATTGAAAATACAAGAAATGTAATCAAAATCTCAGCCTCTAATTATTTATCATTATCTTTTATTGATTTCGTTATTAATTGTATCTCATGCAACTACTACTATTTCCATTACTACTTAACAACTACTTCTGCCTATTTCTACTTCTTCTACTGTAAAGCCTCTATGCTGCTTCTATACTGCCGTTACTGCTATCATACTGCTATTCCCCACATCAATGCTGGTCTGACGGGTGCTATTAGTGCATCTATTGTTCTTGACATGAGTGTGATTGATAGCATTGCTACAATGACGTAATGCAGATGATAACAATAACGAAGATGTCGACGACGACGACGACGACGACGATGATGATGATGATGATTATGATGATGATGATGATGATGATGATGATGATGATGATGATGATGATGATGATGATGATGATGGTGGTGGTGGTGATGATGATGGTGATGATGACCGTGGATCGGTGGTCTAGAGGTAATGCGCCTGTCTAGAAAGCGAAAAGTCCGGGTCTGAAGTGTGCGGCGGTTCGTACCCCGTTTGGACCGGAAATTTTTCCCCCATCCATTAGACCATGAGTGGTGGTCTGGGCGCTAGTCTTTCGGATGAGACGATAAACCGAGGTCCCGTGTGTTACACGTAATTATTTAGCGCACGTAAAAAAAACCCACGGCAACAAGAGAGTTGTCCCTGGCAAAATTCTTAGAAAAAAGCCACTCTGATAGGGAAACAAATACAGCTGCAGAAAAAAAAAACAAAAAAAAAAAGGGTGAAAGGGTGGCGCAGCGCTAAGTGGCGACGCGTTCTCCCGCTCTCCCCGGGGAGAGCAGCCCGAATTTCACGGAGAGAAATCTGCCGTGACTTAAAGTGGTATGAAACAAAATCTGAGCGCATTGATTTGTTGCTTTACAAGATTCAGCGCTATATAAATTCCATACATTATTATTATTATTATGACGACGACGACTACAAAAATGATGGCAATAATGATAATAACAATAACGACGACGACAAGGATGATTTCACAACCAATATCATGATGATGACGACAACAAAACCGAAAATGATAATGATGAGTAATTATTATTACATCCACGATTATGATGATGATGCCAAGAACAATGATGCTGATAGCGATAAGGACAACAACGATGTCGACTACGATTCCGATGATTAGGACGAAAACGACGACAATGACGATGATTATTACAACCATGATTATGCTGATAATGATGAGAAAAATGGCAATATTAATGACGACTATTGATTATTACAACCACTATCATGACAATGACAACGACAACAATGACAATGATAATGACAACGACAGCAACAACGATGATGGTGATGATGATGATGATGATGATGATGATGATGATGATGATGATGATGATGATGATGATGATGATGGCAATAATTGCTATTAAAACCAATACTAGAATGACATAATCATAGCAATGCTTTGAGAAGAAAAGGCAAGGAACAAATGAACTTCCGCAATATTTACACTTGTTCAAAAATGATTACCAAGCAAATTTGTGTTGGTCTTCCCCGTTATAAAAAGCAACAAATGTCAAGAATCTCATATGAAGCTGGCTTACCTGAAGAAAGCAAAATGGACGTCAGTCGTAATGAGCATTCAAGTATGTTTTGAAAGATGATAAAAAGTATATATTAAAAATATCAACTAAATGACTTGGGGGTGTCCAAGCTGATAGATATAATTCTAAGAAGCAGCCATCATAGTTTTGTCCACAACTCCCAACATAGTATCATTCTCTGTCAGTTTGTCTGTCTGTTTGTCTGTCCGTTTATCTCACTCTCACTCTATCGCTCTCCGTCTCTCTCATGGCAACGAACCAACTTTCTCCCTTACACACTTATGTTACATTACCTGTCCTTTCACCACCAGTCTGCAACTAGTGAATAATCAGTCAGCTGGTCCGCAGAGTCACAGAAACACAACAAGACAATCCTGCAGCAAGATGAAGGTGGACCAATTAGAAACTGAATTACCTGAGATAAGTATGCCACTTACCCAGTCTTTAAAAATAGCTTTTCACACGCCTGGTAAAATAGATCTTGTCGTAACATCCACAGAAAATGCCTGAAGCCTCCTGTCTCCTGTTCATATCTTCAAGAGCAGTCAGAGCACCAGTAAGGTATAAAACAGATACAAAAGAATTCCAGAACACCTTTGCTTTATGGCACTGCTGTTCAGGACTTTTCCCACTATAGTCATTCAAGCATCCCCATAGGACCAAGAATCAGGCACACGTGGTATAGGTGGTAGAGGGCAGGTTTCTGATGGATGACTGTTGTTGTTGTTGTTCTGGTGGTGGTGATTGTGGTTATGGTTGTTGTTGTGGTGGTGGTGGAGGTTCAGTGTGTTGAGATAACATGGCATCATGCCGTAATCGTGAATGTTGTCTCACTATTTCTCTGTAGCTTCTCCCAGCGCCCTGTAAATAATCTTTGTCAAGGTGTGCCGAAGTGAGTAGTTCTCTATAGCTGTCCACAAGACTCTGGCAATACTCTATGACACTGTGTGGAGATGAAGAAGGACCAGGTTTGTGTGGTGTCCCTGCACGTGGTGACCGTGACCACGATGCACGTGACGACGACGTTGCTTCCCCTGAAGAGGGCTGATCTAAAGGCCTGGATGGCTGAGGAGTGCAGGAGGTGGAGCGCGTCTGTGGTCCACTTGGGGGCAAAACTGCCCCAGGTGCCCATGATCCTACAGTCTGGAGTGGTGATGCTGGCGTATCAGTGCAGGATGCTGTTTCCTTCATCCTTGAAGATGATGACACCATGTTTGATGACGAGGGTGCTTTTTGTTGTGGGGGTATGTCACATTGACTGGGGATGTTGCCTGGTGGTGTTGATGTTGATGTCGTTGATATTGATGCTGATGTTGTTGTTGTTGCTGTTCATGTTGATGTTGATATTCATATTGTTGATGCTGATGTTGTTGATGTTGATGTTGCTGTTTGGTGATGTTGTTGTTGTTGATGATGATGTTGATGTTGATGATAGTGATGGTGATGTTATGGATGGTAATTGAGATGTTGTTGATGGTGATGGTTATGTTGATGCTGGTGTGGATGCTGGAGTTGATACTGCCCGTGGCATTTCCTGTCTTGCCTGTGAGCCTGTCATTCCTTTGTCTGCTTCCTTGGTTGTGGGGTGTGTGGCTTCTCTTTGGTGGGTTCAGGCGCTGACTGTCCAGAGGACAATGTCTGTTTCCCTTGTTGCTGGAGTTGATGTGGAGGTTGTTGCTGTGGTTGTTCCTGCTGATCTCTTTGCTGTTGCTGATGTGAGGGTTGTTCCTGTGGTTGTTCCTGCTGTTCTCTTTGCTGGAGTTGATGTGGAGGTTGTTCCTGTGGTTGTTCTTGCTGCTCTCTTTGCTGCAGTTGATGTGGAGGTTGTTCCTGTGGTTGTTCCTGCGGTTGTTTCCGTTTCCGTATTTTCTGGAATCGATATGGATGGTGTGGATGTGGGTCTTTCCGTTTCCCTTGTTTCTGGAGTTGTTGTGGAGGTTGTGCATGTGCTTTTCTCTTTTTCCATGTTGCTGCAATTGATGTGAGCAATGTTTCTGTTGTTTCTTTTTTCCATGTTGCTGCAATTGATGTGAGCAATGTTTCTGTTTTTGTTTCTTTTTTCCATGTTGCTGCGATTAATGTGAGCAATGTTTCTGTTGTTGTTTCTTCTTCCCATGTTGCTGAAGTTGCTGTGGAGTTTGCTGATGCCAAGGTTGTTTCTGTGGTTGTACATGTGGTTGTTTCTGCTTTTCTTTTTGCTGGGGGTTACGTGAAGACTGACTGCTTGATGGGTTGTTTTCAACTGATTGTTGTAATTTATTTCAAGATGTTTGTGGCCATGGTAGTGCTTTTTTGTCCCCATTGTTGTTATCACCTTTCTTGTTTTTCTCAGAATCGGCCTCTGTTTTCTTTGGCGTGTCGCCAGCTTGGTGTATCACATCACTTTTTGTTGAGTCTGTGGCAGATGCTGCCCCAGCCTGTGTGCTTGAGGCTTCTGGCAAGTCTGGGGCAGATTTCTGCTTGTCTGTGTTGAGTTGTTTTCCTAAAGGACCGGTTTGTGTCTCCTTCACATCGCTTGTATCACAGTGTCTCCAGCGTTTGTCAACCACTGTGTCACTCGAAGATGTCGTAGAAGCAGGAGGGTCTGTTCTGTCTTTTTGGAACAGGGTTGAGGAGCCTGGACTTTGACTGGAGTGTTGCTGGCTTTCATTTGTTGCAGAAGGTGTAGATCGCTGTTGTGAGTCTGACTGTAGGTTTTCTTTCTCTCCACTGC
>CM054165.1:15042512-15045012 GCA_028751875.1 Rapana venosa
TTGAGGAGACTTGACTTTGACTGGAGAGTTGTTGGCTTTCATTTGTTTCAGAAGGTGTAGATCGCTGTTGTGAGTCTGACTGTAGGTTTCCTTTCTCTCCACTGCCAGTCACAGGCCCCATGTGGACATTATCTGGTGACACTGGTACACCTCGTGCCCCGAGGTATTTCGGTGTGTGAATAAATGTCCTGAGTTCTTGTGCAAGCAAACTCCCTTTGGACGGGTTATTTTTTGCCCATATCAGTTCCCAGGGTACCCAGGGGTAGTACCTTGTGCCAGAACGTGTTCCAGTGTAAAAAATGGGATCGTCCACATCACTGGTGACATCACAACTAAGAAAACCTTCTTCTAACTTCTCTGCAGAGAACAGTTTACAATGATCAATCAGGAGGGGTGACTGCAGGGTTGAGCTCAACCTTGGCTGCAAGATGGTCTGGATATCATTGGTCATAATTACCTCCCACTCATGTAGGAAGACTCCCATGCCAGCTTCACTGACTTTTCCATGGATGTTCCTGCTGTGATCTTGACCTTTGTGCCCCTTGCTTGCTTTGGTGTGACGCTCCTTTTCTTTTTCCTCAGGTTGTGATTCTTTAGACCGAATATTGTTCACAAGCTTTTTGAACGTGGTTTTTTCGTCATTAATAGCTTTCTTGAGATAATACCACAGTTCAGAGTTCAGCCAAACTGGAGCTCGTTTGTCTTGTCCTGATGGATCATCTTGATCAGGAATGGCAGAATCGTGATCCTTCAGCCATTCTATTTTAGTGGTCAGCATCTCTGTATCTGCACGTTGACCATACTTGTATATTGTTTCATACAAAATCGAGGTGATGATGTCTTTTCGGAGACAGGGTATACCTTTAAAAGGTTGTTTTCTATCACGTAGAGCAGACTCTAGCTTTTCTATGATGAGCGCCTGTTTCTTTTGGCATTGTAATTTTCTGTTTTTGCCCATTGTTTTTGTGTTTACCTCCTGTGTTGGTTTTCCTTCAAGTCTATTTGAGCGCTCCTTCCCTTACAGTGGCTGTCTGCCAACTGAAGAAAGAAAAGGGTGGAGAAGAGACCTCAACTTTTAAACAAATGTTCAGACTCATTGTTGAGAGCACACACACACACTCCCATGGGCAGGCACACACACACACACACACACACACACTTATTTCACGTGCAAGTCCTAACAGATCACTCAGAAGAGGTGTCTTACCATACCTATATTTTAGCATTTAACAAAAACACCAAAAAGAAGAAGCCTTTTTACATTAACCAGCTGAGAAAAACGTGTGAATTCAGATTTCCAATTGTCCTCTTTCTTTTCCCCACCCTACCCCCCTTCTCCTTTACACTTCACCTTGACAGAATCTCACCCCTCAGGAGTCCCATGTTTTGGTTGACATCTTTTTCCATGTGATATTTTTGCTGGGATGGTTTGTCTGACCATTTGACCACCAAGTCATGTTCAACTCCCCTTAATTTGGGCTAATACTGACGTCACGTGCAATTACCCACCCACCCCCACCCCCACCCCACCCCACCACCCTAAATCTGTACATATCCCCCTTCGCAAAAAAAAAAGGAATTCTGTGCTAGCAATTCCCTCTTTTCTATCACTCTCTGTGTGTGTGTTGTTGTTTTTTACCTTGGTCCTGTTCGTCCTGTCACCTCCTTCTTGTGTATTTTCTGCCTTCTTTGGTCCATTCTCCCGGATTTCTTTTCCAGAAAGACTTCAAAAATAACAATTCACCCAGGCCTGATCCGCTGAGCTTAGTAAAGGTAAAGGAAAGGTAAAGGAGTCCCATAACCTATAAGGTCATAGGGGAGCGAGGCGTCAGAGACCTCACTTCTCTAGGGCCAGCATATTGAGGGCGGCGCCCATTTCCTCTCCCTCGCTGCTTTACCATCCCTGACCCTAAAAAGAGGGCAGGTACCCATTTACTGCTGGGTGAACTGGGGGAACTGTACTGAAGCCAAGGCGCGCAAACGGTCACCCACCCATCCAACTGGTAACCACGCTCGACGCTGCTTAACTTGGCTGGGGGAAAGCGAGTGCTCCGACCACTGAGCTATCCCGTCCCCTGCTGAGTTTAATAATTATCTCTAAATCAGTTGGCAAGTCAAATGAACAGAACACGCTAACGACTTAACATTATATTGAAATCGTTTGTCCTGCAAATTGTCCATGTCGTTAGTAACGCCTTTCGATCTGAGCACCTTATACTTATCTCTTGTCCCTATTTATTTATTTATTCTTTGATATCGAGCATCATGGAATAAGCACTCGTGTGCTTTTTTTTTACATCCAGTCCCCGTGTGTATGCGGTTTTGTAAATTCTGTCCTCTGTTTCCCACCGGCACACAATGGCCTATTCTTCCGAAAAGCGGAGCAGGAATTAACGTGTGGGCGAAGATGTTCTGCATGCGTTCGAACAAGGGGGCCTCGGTTTATAGTCTCATCCGAAGGACTTGAGGTTAAATAACCTAATAGGTTAGGCAGCATTCC
>CM054165.1:15062512-15067512 GCA_028751875.1 Rapana venosa
AGAAGAAGAAGAAAAAGAAGAAGAAGAAGAAGAAGAAGAAGAAGAAGAAGAAGAAGAAGTCTGAAGAAGAAGAAGAAGAAGAAGAAAAAGAAGAAGAAGAATTCTGAAGAATTCTGAAGAATTCTGAAGAAGAAGAAGAAGAAGAAGAGAAGAAGAAGAAGAAGAAGAAGAAGAAGAAGAAGAAGAAGAAGAAGAAGAAGAAGAAGAAGAAGAATTGCGAAGAATTGCGAAGAATTGCGAAGAAGAAGAAGAAGAAGAAGTAGAAGAAGAAGAAGAAGAATGAAGAAGAAGTCTGAAGAAGGAAGAAGAAGAAGAAGAAGAAGAAGAAGAAGAAGAAGAAGAAGAAGAAGAAGAAGAAGAAGAAGAAGAAGAAGAAGAAGAAGAAGAAGAAGAAGAAAAAAGGACAAGAACAAGAACAAGAACAAGAAGAAGAGAAGAAGAAGAAGAAGAAGAAGAAGAAGTCTGAAGAAGAAGAAGAAGAAGAAAGAAGAAGAAGAAGAAGAAGAAGAAGAAGAAGAAGAAGAAGAAGAAAAGAAGAAGAAGAAGAAGAAGAAGAAGAAGAAGAAGAAGAAGAATTCTGAAGAAGAAGAAGAAGAATTCTGAAGAAGAAGAAGAATTCTGAAGAAGAAGAAGAATTCTGATGAAGAAGAAGAAGAAGAAGAAGAAGAAGAAGAAGAAGAAGAAGAAGAAGAAGAAGAAGAAGAAGAAGAAGAAGAAGAAGAAGAAGAAAGAAGAAGAAGAAGAAGAAAGAACTGCGAAGAATTGCGAAGAATTGCGAAGAAGAAGAATTGCGAGAAGAAGAAGAAGAAGAAGAAGAAGAAGAAGAAGAAGAAGAAGAAGAAGAAGAAGAAGAAGAAGAAGAAGAAGAAGAAGAAGAAGAAGAAGAAGAAGAAGAAGAAGAAGAAGAAGAAAAAGTAGGGTAAAGAAAAGAAAAGAAAAAGAAGAAGAGAAAAAGAAAAAAGAAGAGAAGAAGAAAAAAGGAAGAAGGAAAAAGAAGAAATTCACCCCAGACACCCCGGGCGAGATTCGAATCATGACTTCACGAACCCTGGGGACTTAAAGCCCAAACGGTCTTAACCACTCGGCAAAAGCAACCTTCAGTAGTTTTAAACCCCCCCCTTCCACACACACACACACACACACACACAGAAATCTTGCGCCACGTTAAAAATCCTTTTCCCGTTTTTTTTTTTTTTTTTTTTTTTCGTAAGAGTGGGCCATTGTGTGCCGTGGAACAGATAAAATTTTACAAAACCGAAAGCCCCGGGGGACTAGATGTAAAAAAACAATAATGTTATTCCATACCTCGTAAAAAGAATAAAAATTAAAAAAATTTTAAAAACACACACACACACACAACACGCACCCACAAATACACCACCCCACACACACACACACACACACACACACACTTTCCACTCTGACACGATCATATGATTTCCCAGTTCCAATTGTCTTTACTTGACAAGGTCAAAGGGCCGTGATGCGTGTGAGTCACAGGAATGGCCGCCCCCCTTCTTCTTTGGCTGCACACCAGTATTAAAAAAATCACTTTTTTCCTTCTTTTTTTTTCTTGTGACCTTAATTCATACGGGGAAAGGGGTAGCTCTGGTCGGAGCACTCGTTTTTCCCCCACCCAATTTTAAGCACGTCGAGGGGGTTACCAGTTGGATGGGTGACCTTTTTTGCGCGCCTTGGCTTCAGTACAGTTCCCCTTTCCCCCAGCGTAAATAGGTACCTGCCTTTTTAGGGTCAAAAAAGGAAAAGCAGCGAGGGAGGGAGATGGGGCCCGCCCTCAATAGCGGCCCCTAGAGAAGTGGGGGCTCTGACCCTGCTCCCCTACGACCGTATGGTTAGGGGGACTCTTTACCTTACCTTACCTTTTTTTCATCCGCACGTAAAAGGCATCCACAGAAAAAAAAACCATTTTTTTGTGTGAAATTTAGCCTCTAACTAAAAAACTCATGTGATTTTAAACAAATTTGGGTAGGTTTAAAATTTTTTAATTTTTTTCAGCAAAACTGTCCCCCCCCCCAGCCTTTGTCGCTGCTAGTTTTCCTTACTGAATATCTTTTGCGCGCGGGAGTAAACGCTGTGGGAATAAAGAAATCCTCATTGTGTTTATTTCAACTGTTTGGGTTTTCTCTATGTCCTCAATCACCACCCCCCCCCCCCCCCCCCAAAAAAAAACCCAAAAAAACCAAAAAAAAAAAACAACAACAAAAAACAACAACTGCCAGTCCATTTTTTCCATGTTTAAAAAAAAGATCGGAAAATCCCAACATTTTTTTTTTCTCCACTGGCACTCTTAGAAGATCTAATGAGCCCCCCCCCCCCCCCCCCCCCCCCCCCAAAAAAAAAAAAAAAAAAAAAAAAATTAATACCGGAAAGTACCCTTTGGCGTTCGAACAGGAAGTAACATCAATCTGATGTCTCAAAGGAGATAGTAGGGGACAAAACCCGGTTTTTTTTTTTGGGGGGGGGGTTTTGGGGGTGGTGATGGTGGGGAGGTGGGGTGGGGGGAGGGGGGAGAAGGGGGGGGGGATAGGGGGTTTTAAAAACCGGAGATCAGTTTTGTGGTAGTGGGGGGGGGGTTTGGGAGAGGGGAAAGCTTTTAGCTACCAGGGGGTTTGTCTTTCTTTTTTTGTTCCGAGTTAATTTCGCCTTGTACCGTAAACAAAAGGGGTGTAGGAGGATGTGTCTGTTGTGTCGGTATGTGTGTGTGTGTGCGTTTTGTTTGTGTGTGTGGTGTGTATGTGTTGTATGTGTGGTGTGTGGTGTGTGAGGGGTGGGGGGGGTAAGGGTTTGGGGGGGGGGGGGGGGGGGGGGGGACAAGCGTGTGTGTGTGTGTTGGGGGGGGAGGTGTAAGTTATTTGTAGTAGGAGAGGAGAGGGGAGAGAGAGAGAGAGGAGGGGAGAAGAGAGGGGGGGAGAGAGAGAGAGAGAGATGAGAGAGAAAAGAGAGAGGAGAGTTTAAAATGTTTCTGTTTTTTGTCTTTTCTCAAAAAAAGCTCTCTCTCTCTCTCTCTCTCCTCTTCTCTCTCTCTCTCTCTCTCTCTCTTTCTCTCGCCCTGTTGTGTTTTCTTAATTTTTTCCTTTTTTTCTTTTTTGAAGAAAAAATAAACATCGTATTTTTTTTTTTTTTTCCCCACCCCGAGTTCCGCCCATTTTTTGCTACTGCTGTGTGTTTAGCATTGTTTTTGGGGGGGGGGGGGTTTGGGGGGGGGTTTTGTTAATATGCAATAAACACCACTGAATACCTACATATGCACTGAGGCCCACACAGGAGGTGCAACCGACCCCTTCTCATCTTTCCCCCGTAAATTTTTTACACGGGCACGAGTGTTGTACGGCAAAGACACCCAAACTACTTTTCACAACAGACAGAAAAACAAAGAGAGAAGGGAGCGAAGACGAGGGAGAGAGAGCAGAGAGGAAAAGAGAGAGGAAGGGGGGGGGGGGGGGCTGCAAGCGCAAGGAAGGGGAAAGGCGGGAGGGGTATATTAATTATATAAAGACAGAAAAGAGAGAGAGAGAGAGGGGAAAATAAAAGAGAGAGGGGGAGAGAGAGAGAGAGGGGAGGGATAATATAATTTATAAAAGACAGCAGGGAGAAAGAGGGAGAGAAGAGGAGAGAGAGAGGGGAGAGGGGAGAGAGAGAGAAAGAAGAAAGAGCGGGAGGGATATATTAATTATTAAAGACAGCAAGAGAGAGAAAAGGGGGAGAAGAGAGAGAGGGAAAAAGAGAGAGAGAGAGAGAAGGGGGAGAGGGGGAGAGAGAGAAAGAGCGGGAGGGATATATAATTATATAAAGACAGAAGAGAGAGAGAGGAGAGAAAGAGGAGAGGGGGAGAAGAGAGAGAAAGAGAGAGAGGGTATAATAATTATATAAAGCGCAAAGAGAGAGAGAGGAGAGAGAGGAGAAGAGGGGGGAAGAGAAGGGGGAGAGAGAAGAGAGAGAGAGAGAGAGAGAGAGAGAAGAGAAAGAAGAGAGGGATATATTAATTTATAAAGACAGCAAGAGGGGGAGGAGAGAGAGAGAGAGAGAGAAGAGAGAGAGAGAGGAGAGAGAGAAAGAGCGGGAGGGATATATATTTTAATAAAGACAGCAAGAGAGAGAGAGGAGAGAGAGGGAGAGAGAGAAAGAGCGGGGGGATATATATAATTTATAAAGACGCAAGGGGAAAAGAGAAAAAGGGGGGAGAAAATTATAAATTATATAAAGACACGAGGAGAGAGAGAGAGAGAGAAAGAGCGGGGAGATTTATATAATTATTAAAGCGCGAGAGAAGAGAGAGAAGGGAAAAGAAAAAAGCGGGGGGGGTATATATAATTATAAAAAACAGCAAAGAAGAGAGAGAGAGAGAAAAGAGAGAGGAGAGAGAGGGGAAGAGAGAGAAAGAGAGAGAGGGGGTATATAAATTAATTTAAAACAGCAAAAAAGAGAGAGAAAAGGCGGGAGGGGGAAAATTAATTAATAAAGACAGCAAAGAGAGAGAGAAAGAGCGGGGGATTATATAATTATTTAAAAAACAGCAAGAAGGAGGAGAGGAGAGAAGGAGAGAGGGGAGAGAGAGAGAGAGAGAGAAAAGAGAGAGGGGATATATATAATTTTAAAAACCAAGAAAAGAGGAGAAAAAGGGGAGGGAATTTTATAATTTATAAAGAAGCAAAAGAGAGAAGAGAAGGAGAGAGGGAGAGAGAAGGAGAGAAGGAAGAAAAAGCGGGAGGGTATATATAAATTTTATAAAGACAGCAAAAAGGAGAGAGAGAGAGAGAGAGAGAGGAGAGGAGAGGAGAGGATAGAGAGAGAGAGAGAGAGAGAGAGAGGGAAAAAGTGGGAGGGTAAATAATTATATAAAGACAGCAAGACAGCGAGAGAGAGAGAGAGAGAGAGCGGGGGGGATATATAAAAATTTTTATAAAGACAGCAAGAGAGAGAGAGAGAAGAGCGGGGGGGGAATATATAAATTTTAAAAGACAGCAAGAGGAGAGAGAGAG
>CM054165.1:15072512-15077512 GCA_028751875.1 Rapana venosa
TTTTTTTATTGCAATCAAAATTCAAACAGGTCTTTCTCTCACCACACACACACACACCCCACACACACACACACACACACACACAGGCACCCCCACACACACACACACACACACACTTTAAAAAAAAATCAACACACGTTTTTTCCCTTTCCCAAAAAATGTTTCGTTTTTCCTTCTGTTTTCCTCATCCTTTCGATCCTTCGGAGTTTTTTCCCCGTTTGTTTATTGATTGATTGATTTATTTTTTGGGGGGTGGGGGTGGGATAGGGAAATGGGGGTGGGGGTGGAGGTTGTTTGATAATTTGGTTTGGTGTTGATCAAGATTTAAGTTACATTGGTTTTATTTGTTTTTTTGAGTGATTTTCTTTCGGTTTTTTTCGAGGGTGAGGGGTGGGGCTGATGGTGGGGTGGGGGTAGTTACATCTGTGTGTGGTGTGGTGTGTGTGTGTGTGTGTGTTTGCGGCGGCTGCTTTTATTGATTGGGAGACCATAGAAATGTATTTTTTGCAGCACATTTAATATCGTGGTTTTCCGACAATATTTCCAATTTCCCTCCCCCCCCCCCCCCCCCCCCCTTGTTTTAAGCAATCAAAACGCCGTTTGATATTAATCAATATCAGCAACAACAACAACAATGATGATGATTATAATAATGATGATGACGATTGATGATGATGATAATAATAATGATATATAATAATAATAATAAATAAATGATGATATGTGGATAGAAAGGGTAGTAGTAGTAGTAGGAAATAGTAAGTAGTAGTAGTAGTAGTAGTGTGTATATGTAGTAGTAAGTAGTAGTAGTTGTAGTAGTAGTAGTAGTAGTAGTAGTAGTAGTAGTAGTAGTAGTAGTATTGTAGTAGTTGTAGAAGTAGTAGTAGTAGTAGTAGCAGTAGTAGTAGTAGTAGTAGTAGTAGTAGTAGTAGTAGTAGTAGTATAGTAGTAGTAGTAGTAACTGTAGTAAGTAGTAGTAGTAGTAGTAAGTAGTAGTAGTAGTAGTAGTAGTGAAGTAGAACAGTAGTAAATGTAGTAGTAGTAGTAGTAGTAGTAGTAGTAGTAGTAGTATAGTAGTAGTAGGTGGTGGTGGTAACAACAACAAAATTATAATGATAATAATAATAATAAAACAAACACATAAATGGAATCAATCAGTTCAACTGAACTCCTTTTGTGAAAATGAAAGCTATGACTTTCCCCGACTACTAAGTCCAACCAGTAGGTATTGCTCTCCTATATAGCTGCTTCATTCTTCCCTTTGGATTTGCCCTGGGGATGAGACATACAAATCTGGTATATGACATTTGCCGGGGATTCCGACTGAGCGACGTAGTCCACCAGGACGGGGATGGGGGGGGACCCGAATGTACGCAGCAAAAATCAAAACAAAAAAAGCTACCCTTTTTCCCTGTGGACTTCCGACCCTGAGGATGAGACATAAGCAATCTGGGTAGTATGACTGTGGCGGGGAGATTGGAATGAGCGACGTGGAAACAGCAGGACGGTGGAGACGTCAAGAGGATGAGGCAGCCAAAAAACCACAACCAAACACAAAAAAGACTACCCTTTTTCATTTCTCGGTTAGAGCTCCAAGGTTTATCAATAATGACATTTTGCGTATGCGACCGTTGTTGTTTTTTTCCCGCTTACCATGAAGGTAGCCACATTCTGATTTCGGGGATGCTATCTCTGTCAAACTAGGACATTTTGCCTTCTTTTTTTTGTTTTTCCTATGCTCCTTTTCCACGATGCTGATAGTTGTTTCTTTATTTATTCACTTGTATTTTTAATTTACTTGTTTATTTATTTATGCACTCGTATCGTATATTCTCACTCGGGGACGGGATAGCTCAGTGGTCAGAGCACTCGCTTTCCCCCAGCCAAGGTTAAGCAGCATCGAGCGTGGGTTACCAGTTGGATGGGTGACCGTTTGCGCGCCTTGGCTTCAGTACAGTTCCCCCACCCAGTTCACCCAGCTGTAAATGGGTACCTGCCCTCTTTAGGCTCAGGGAAGGTAAAAGCAGCGAGGGAGAGGAGATGGGCGCCGCCCTCAATATGCTGGCCCCTAGAGAAGTGAGGTCTCTGACACCTCGCTCCCCTACGACCTTATAGGTTATGGGACACCTTTACCTTTTATATTCTCACTCAGCGTTCGTTTTCTTCTCTCCAAAATATCTTTTTTTTAATTTTCAATCTATTTCATTGCTTCGCCAATTCGAAAAAAAAAAGAAAGAAAGAAAGAAAAGAAAAAAATACAAAAAAAAGCACGACAACAACAAAACAATTGAACGCTGACTTATTCATTGTAAAGAAAACCAGACTGGCGAGCACATTCTTCAGAGGTACACGCTATACAGCGACCTGAGGAAGACTGTGTGGCCGACGGAGATAACCCTGCACACCAAGCTGTACGGCCCACGAGAGGAGCTGGAAAGGACGTGCCATTATTTTTCCCAAAACACATTTGAAGGTGTAAAAAGCAAACGAGAGAAGATGGAGAAGATTCAAAGTTGTTTTCTTTCAATTTTATCTTCTTCCGAGCAAAACAAAGGAAAGCAAAGATTACCAAACAAAAAAGAAGTTCTTGCATCATAAGTCTTTTACAATTTTTTCTGATCTTTCTCTCACACTCTTTCAACACCCCACCTCCCTTACAAGAAGAAATCTTCCACGCAAAAAGTACACACACACACACACCTTCACTCCTCCTCCTTGTCCCCCCCCCCCCCCCCACCAACAAGAAAATGTTCCACGCAAAAAAGTAATTACATCACACACACTCACACCCCCACCCCCCATCTCTGTCTCCTTGACCCAACATATTTTTTATTCGAAAAAAAAAGAAAAGAAAATTTACTCCTGGTCTTCATAAAACAAAAACAAACTGTTCCACCTCACCAACAAGACGGTACCCACCCACCACCCACACCCACCTCCCACCACAAAAAAATCCTCGCGTCTCAACCTCAATCACTATGCACATTAATCTCCTCATCCTCCTCATCCACATCCTCCTCCTCCTCCTCCTCCGAACACACGGACAACTCATCACAGCTCACATCCAAACTGTGCTGCGAGCGACTCTCGTTCAAATTGGACCTGACCTCATCGCCCCGCAACAACAACCCTCCTCTTCCTCCTCCTCCACCACCTCCACCACCTCCACCTCCTCCTCCAGAGACCATCATAACCCCCCCACCACCCTCCCCTCACCCACCCTCCTCTCCACCCTCCTCACCCTCACCCTCCTCTTGCCGAACATGCACGCGCCGGTGCCTCTCCAGGTTGCTCTTGTGGCTGGTGGCGTAGTCGCAGACGCTGCAGAGGAACTCCTTCTGGCCGCTGTGCACGGACAGGTGCCGCTTGAGCAGCGCCTTGCGGCAGAAGCGGCGCGCGCAGTAGAAGCAGGAGTAGCCGTGGTAGTGGAAGACCAGCGCGTGCTCGCGCAGCGCCGCCTTGGTGCGGAAGAGCAGCCCGCAGCACTCCAGCAGCTTGGCCGACAGCTGGTGCATGGTCAGCATGTGCCGCTTCAGGTTGTTGCGCCGGTCCGTCGTGTAGCGGCACTGCGGGCAGGGGAACAGCTTGCGGCCGTAAGGCGAGGTCCCCATCACCATCACCACTGCTGATGCTGCTGCTGATGATACTGGACCTAGCAGTGATGGTTGTGGTTGTGGTGGTTGTGGATGTCGAGGATGAGGTTGTTGTGATGGATGTTGTGGAAGTTGTTGAGGTTGTTGTGGAGGAGGAGGAGGAGGAGGAGGAGGTTCGGTTAGGAGTAAAGGAGGAGGAGGAGGGAGGGTAGGAGGTGGGGGAGGAGGGTGAGGGTGAGGAGGTGGTGCAGCCTGGAGGATGCCGCCCGTGGAGGTGATGGTGGTGATTGCAGTGGCCGCGGAAACGGGCAGCATGCCCCGAAGAGCCGTAGGGGCCGTCAGCGCCGGGAGGGGTGACGTCAGCGGCAGTGACGTGGTGGGCGCCTTGGGCAGGATGACGACGTCAGAGGGGAGTCGGTCTGCCGGGAGACGTTCTGAAGATGCGAATCTTTCTGAGGCGGCGAGTCTTTCTGAAGCGGCGAGTCTTTCTGAAGCGGCGAGTCTTTCTGAAGCGGCGAGTCTTTCTGAGGCGGCGAGTCTTTCTGAAGCGGCGAGTCTTTCTGAGGCGAGTCTTTCTGAGGCTGCAAGTCTTTCCGAAGGAGGCAACCTTTCCGATATGAGTCTTTCCTGGGCAAGTTTTTCTGAGGCAAGTCTTTCTGAGGCAAGTCTCTCTGAGGCAAGTCTTTCTGAAGATGCGAATCTTTCTGAGGCAAGTCGTTCTGAGGCAAGTCTTTCTGAAGATGTAAATCTTTCTGAGGCAAGTCTTTCTGAAGATGCGAATCTTTCTGAGGCAAGTCTCTCTGAGGCAAGTCTCTCTGAGGCAAGTCTTTCTGATGGAGCGAATCTTTCCTGGGCAAGTCTCTCTGAAGATGTGAATCTTTCTGAGGCAAGTCTTTCTGATGGAGCGAATCTTTCTGAAGCCAGTCTTTCCGAGGCAATCCTTTCTGTTGCAAGTCGTTCAGAAGCCAACCTTTCTGAAGCCAACCTTTCCGAAGCCAACCTCTCCGAAGCCGCCAACCTCTCTGACGTCAGCAGGTTCTGCTGATACTGACGTAACTGCTGCACCAGGGCGAGGGGGTGAGTGAGGGGCGGGGGGATGGGGGAGAGGACGCAGGGGGTGACCTTCTCGGCCCCAGCCAGGACAGGGGCCTTCCAGGGCAGGCGAAGGTCAAGGCCGACAGGGTGAGGGGTCATCAGCGGCGACAGCATAGGGTCCAGGCTTGTCGGGAGAGGCCGTTGTGGGCAGTGTAAGGGGATCGGTCTGTAAAACATATAGAAAGAGAAAGAGAAAACGTGAGGTATGGTCAGTTTGTTGCGCTGAAGAAGTTCTTTTATATATTGTTGCTTAATTAAGAAGTGTGTAAAAGGGTCATAAGCTTGTTGTGTGTGTGTGTGTGTGTGTGTGTG
>CM054165.1:15080012-15122512 GCA_028751875.1 Rapana venosa
AGCACAGAATTTCTAGCAGGTGAGGATGCTATTTGTACTGACAGGGTTTCCAGCATCCCCGGGTGGGGGTGGGGGGGGGGGGGGGGGGGGGGGGGGCTGGGGGGGAACTGGGGGGGGGGGGGGGGAGGGGGGGCAACTTCATCATCTTCGGTTATTTTGTCAAACTTTGTCAGTGGATCGGTGGTCTAGAGGTAACGCGCCTCGCTAGAAAGCTAAAAAAAAAAAAAAGAAAAAAGTTCAGGTTCGATCTGGGTCTTGAGTTCGATTCCCGTTTTGTGCCCCAAAACTCCTCCCCCGCCCCACCCCCCCCCCCCCCCCCCCCCCCCCCCCCTCCACTAGACCGTGAGTAGTGGTCTGGGTGCCAGTCTTTCGGATGAGACGAAAAACCGAGGTCGCGTGTGCAGACAGGCATTTAGTTCGAAAGAGTAGGCCATTGTGTGCCGGTGGGAACAGATGACAAAATTATAAAAAAAACAACCCACATACACACATAAAAAAGTCATCTGAGCGCTTTGATTTGTTGTTTTACAAGATTCAGCGCTATATAAATTCCATATATTATTATTATTAATAGTTAGCGCACGTAAAAGAACCCGCCCACGGCAAGAAGACAGTTGTCCCTGGCAGAAATTCTGTCGGAAAAAAACACCCCAACACTACTCTGATAGGGTTAACAAATACACCATGCAGGCAGAAAAAGAAACAAAAATGATATTGGGTGGCGCTGCTCTTGTGGCGACGCGCTCTCCCCCCTGAGGAGAGCAGCCCGAATTTCACGGTGATAAACCTGCCGTGACTTAACATTTTTATACAAATACAAACTTCATCATCGCAATGGTTTACTTCGTCCAACACACTGAGAGGGAAAATCCGCAGAGCTAAAAATAGGTAGCTTACCACTGCTAAAAATAGCCACAGCCTCGTTCTCGTTTTGCTGTATTTGTCCTGATAAATTTATTTATTCTTTTATATCGAGGATAATGGAATCAGCACTTAAGTGCTTTTTTACATCCAGTCCCCGTGTGTATGCGGATTTGTGAATTCTGTCATCTGTTCCCACCGGCACACAATGGCCTACTCTTACGAAAAGGGGATAAATGAGAAAGAGAGAGATCGAGAGAGACAGACAGAGAGAGGGACAGAGACAGACAGAGAGACAGAAGGGGGTGGTGGAGAGAGAGACAGAGAAGAAGGGTGGTGACAAACAACCCTAGGGAAGGGAGTGGGGTGGGGGGTGGGAGGTGAGATATATATCACATGAAGCAGAAGAGATCCACGGAAATCCTGATCCAGGACTTAAAATCCTGGTTCCCTATCAGTTTTCAATCGGATCACGCCTGACTGGCTAACTGACTGACTGACTGACTAACTGGCTGACTGACTTATTGACTTGACTGAATCCGCATCAATTATTTGATGATGGACGCGTGACAAAGGAGCCAGCGGATGTGTGTTCCCCGATGGCTCATAGGTGCTTGCGGACGCTTCCATTGGCTTACGGACACGGATGTCGGAAACTGCCGGACTTTGCCGATGATGATTATCTAGGTTGAATCGGTGTACATGGAGTTGTTCCTGTCGTTTTGTGCGTTCTACGTTTCGTGTTGCGACATGCGTAGGAAACCGAGTGCATGGTTATGCGAGCGAACACGTACACAAGCACGCATACACGCACGCAAGCGCATACGCGCGCACTCACACGCGTACACGCACACACTGAAAGATGGTATTGTAAAACTAGAACGGATGATGCACTCATTTTGAGTGTAAAACATGCAGTAATACACAGTGTGTGTGTGTGTGTGTGTGTGGTGTGGTGTAGTGTGGTTGGTTGTGTGTTGTGGTGTGTGTGTGAGTGTGTGGTGTATGTGAGTGTGTGTGATGTGTTGGTGTGTGTGGTGTGTGTGAGTGTGTGTGAGTGTGTGTGTGTATGTGAGTGTGTGCGTGTGTGGTATGTGAGTGTATGTGTGTGCGTGATGTGTGTGTGTGTGTGTGTGTGTGGTGTGTGTGTGGTGTGTGTGTGGTGTGTGTGTGTGTGTGAGTGTATGTGAGTGTGTGTGCGTGTGTGTGTGAGTATGTGTGTGTAGTGTTGGTGTGTGTGTGGTGAGTGTGAGTGGTGTGTAGTAGATGCGCTTGCGTTGAGTGTGATTGTGACGTGCGTTGTATTGTATGTATTTATGTATTTGTATTGTATACCACTTAAGTCACGGAGATTTATCTGCGTAAAATCGGCTGCTCCTTCGGAGAGAGCGTTCGCCACAAAAACCACAAAAAAGGGGAAAAAAATAAGTAGAACAAAACACAAACCACACCCCACCCTTACACCACCCCCCCACCTCCCCATCCTCCCTCACCCCTCCCCCCCCCCCCCCCCCCCCCCCCCCCCCCCCCCCCCCCCCCCCCCCCGTTCTCCTCTCCTCCCCACCCCCCCCAAAAAAGAAAAGGAAAGATCCCCGACAGTGATGGGCGATTTAAAAGAGACATTAAAGTATGGCCCAGTGATGGGGATTTTATGGTGATAAATCTGTCGCCAAAAAATCCCCCCCCCCCTTCCCTTCTCTTCCTCTCCTCCCCTACAAGTCTGTCTGTTAGTTTCTTTCTCCTCTTATTATTTTTTAAGCGTTCCTTTTGTGGTCCCTAGTTTTCTTTGCTAGTTATTGTACCATCTCTCTGCTTGCTTGTTTTTGCGATGTTAGTTTGCTGATTTAAAAAAAAGTAATTTAATTTATAATTGTTCTTCCCACATGTGGTAACAGCAAAATCAGGATTTGCTCTACATGAAATTGTTGGGGGTTTTTAAATTATTTTTTTTCTTTAATGTTTTTTCGTATGAACACATTTGGCTCAGGCCAATAGCTGTGTCATTATTGTGCGGGGGACGGGATAGCCTAGTGGTTAGAACATTGCGCTCGCAATCTGACAACCCGGGTTCGATTCTCGTTCAAGGGGGATATTTTTCCCTAGAGTTGACATCAGTGCAGACTCCACTCTCCCTGAAAGTCCTTCGGATGAGACTATAAACCGAGGCCCCGTGTGCGAACGCACGCAGAACATCTTGCGCACACGTTACAATCCTAAAATCGTAAGAGTAGGCCATTGTGTGCCGGTGGGAACAGATGACAGAATTTACAAAACTGCACACACACGGGGGAATGGATGTTAAAAAAACCCACACGAATACTTATTCCATTATCCTCGAAATAAAAAGAATAAAATAAATAAAAAATGTCAGCTAATTGTCAAGGCCTATACTAAAATGTTGTTATGTTGTAAAATGTGTTGAGATTGCCTTTAGCCATGACAAGCTCTTAACATAACAACCTGCACTCTCCTTTAATTAAAGGGGGAAGAAATCCTCTGAAGTCGGATTAGGGCTGCCTACAAGGCAATGTACTTTAAAAACAGTCTTACACGCAAACTTCTCATTCCGTGTGCAATTTCAATCTCACAGTGATTCCCAGGTGGGATGATAAGTGAGTCAGTGTGCACATTCTGGGTGACCCCCAGAGTGTTAAGCTGGGGAACGCACAACAACAACAGCATAATTATGAACACATGCCTACTAGGTGCAAGCTACTGTTTAGTTCATTATCTTATTTGGTTTATTATTTGCGCCTTGCGGTGTGTGTTGTGAGTGGGCACACGTGTTGCGTGTGTGTGTGTGTTGTGTGTGTGTGGGTGTGTGTGTGTGTGTGTGTGTGTTGTGGTGTGTGTGTCATGTGTGTGTGTGGATGTGTGTATAGTGTGTGTGTGTGTGTGCGTGTGTGTGTGTGGTGAGTGTGTGTGTGTGTGTGATGTGTGTGTGTGTGTGTGTGTGTGTGTGTGTGTGTGTTAGAGCACGATATAATGTTTGCTTTTGTTTGTGCTCTTTATTAATAATAAAACAACAACCGAATTAATTTCAATCAAACAGATTAACTATCAAATGATTTAATTTGTAAGCAATGTATGTTTCTTTCTTACGAATAAACATTATTATCTAAACCAACTTGCAGTGCTTCATTATCTTCTAAGCATTCCTGTCTCTTTGAAATATTTTGCATTTCATGGTTCTTTCTCAAATGGTTTAGTTGTTTACCTATTATCTTTCTTTTAGCGAGACGAGAGCAATTTCATATCATTTTTTATCTGTCCTTGACACATTCCTGTTCTCTTTGCTGCTTTCTGCTGACTTGAGCAGTAATGTACGAAACATCCTCAAGATTCAGCATTCTCTAAAGGCGGCCCAATCAAAACTTAGCTTCATTACGACCTCCACACCCAGCAAGACACCACACACCCGTTATTACACACACACAACACCCCCCACACACCCACCACACACACACACACACAAAACACCACCCCCTCATTCACCAACACCCCCCCACCCCTCAACCTCCCCCCCCCCACCACACACACAACACCCTCACCCCTCCAACCAACCTTCCACATCACACACCCACCCCCCTCCACTCATTGCCCACTCTCACAACCACCACTCACCCTTTTTTCTTTTTTTCCTTTTTTTAAAACCTTTCACGCAGTTTTTCTTTACTACGCATAAATATGCCGGGTACATATACATACATACCACCCACCACCCCACACACACACACACACCAAAAAAACCCAAAAAAGAAAAAAACAAAGTTCAAATCACCATGAAAACGACATGGGTCTTTCTATTAGGCCTTAAAGGGTTATGGGCTGGCTTCCCTCCCTTTGACGACGACTCGACTGATCCCAACCCAAGGGGCAAGGGTAAGGGTACATCCACCCCAAGGTAGCAGGCGCCAGCTCGCCAAGCTACTACCCGGAATAAAGCGGTTGGTCGGTTGGGGGTGGGGTGGGTGGGTGGGTGGGAGGGGGCGAGTATGAGAAGGAGGGTGAATTGAGTTGTGGGGGGTATCATTATTATGAGGAAGTAGACTTATGAGACGGGAGAGCTTTTGGGGTAAGGGGGTGGTGGTGGTGGTGGTAGGGGTGGGTGGGGGGGGGGGGGGGGGCCTCATCTGTGCCTCTTAACGGATTTGTTGTTGTTGTTGTGAAAAATGGGGGTGGGGGTGGGTGGGGGGGGGAGGGAGGGGGGGGGGGGGGTGCCGGGGTGAGGGAGTATGTTCTTACCGATCAATCAAACTTTTTTTTATTTTTGAACTGGGGGAGGGGGGGATGGGGGTTGGGGGTTGAAAACTGTTGGGAGTTTGTTGTTATTGTTGTAGATTTTTCTCTCAAGGACTTGAAACTTGCTTTGACTTTTAAAAGAGAAAAAAAAATTAAAAAGAAGGAAAAAATATCTGTTTGTTAGTTTGTGTGTCTATTTCCCTGTCTGTCCATTGTCTGTTGTCTGTTCTCTCTCTCTCCCTCTCTCTTGTTGTGTCTGCTGTGTGTCTGTCTGCCTCTCTCTGTTGTTTGTGCTGTCTGTCTCTTGCCTCTCTCTCTCTCTCTCTCTCTCTCTCTCTCTCCTCTCCCTCTCTCTCTCTCTTCCCTCCCTCCTGTCCACAACTTGTACTTTTCGTCTCTCTTCTCTAATCACCTCTCCCCCCGACCCCACCCTCACCTGTTCTCTGATTTCCGAAAAAGTTTGTTTCTGTGTGTATTGCCTACATCCTCTCGCCAGCTCGTGGCTACAACCAACCAGAGTTGATTTTTGTTTGTTTTTTTTTGTTTATTTTGTTCATAGGCATAGAGCTGGAGGTTTTTCCAATGGTGAGATTTTGTGTATGCGACCGGGTTTTTTTTTTAAACCAACGGTGAGATTTTTGCGTATGCGACCTTTTTTTTTTACCAATGGTGAGATTTTGCGTATCCCACCGGTTATTTTTAAACCAATGGTGAGATTTTGCGTATGCGACCGGTTTTTTTTTTTTTTTTTTTTACCAATGGTGAGATTTTGCGTATGCGACCGTGTTTTTTTACCATTGGTGAGATTTTGCCTATGCGACTTCTTTTTTACCATTGGTGAGATTTTCCATATTCGACCGTGTTTTGTTTTTTTACCAATGGTGAGATTTTGCGTATGCGACCGGTTGTTTTTTTTACCAATAGTGAGATTTTGCATATGCGACTTTTTTTTCTTAAACCATGGTGAGATTTTGCGTATGCGACCGTGTTTTTTTTTTTATACAAATGGTGAGATTTTGCGTATGCGACAGGTTTTTTTTTTTTTTTTTTTTTTACCAATGGTGAGATTTTGCGTATGGGACCAGTTTTTTTTAAACTAATGGTGAGATTTTGCGTGTGGGGCCTTTTTTTTCTTTTTTGCCCACCATGAAGGAAGCGGTATTCCGACTGCAGGGATGTATTTTGGGTTATGTTCATATTTCCGTAACCCACGAACGCTAACATGAATTACAGGATCTTTATAAACGTGCATGTTTGATCTTCTGCATGTATACACACACGTGTGTATTATATATATATATATATATATATATATATATATATATATATAGAGAGAGAGAGAGAGAGAGAGAGAGAGAGAGAGAGAGAGACAATGACAATGACAATGGCAATATTTTATTGTAATAAGCTGTTAAAGCCCATTTACAAGGGGACAGTGGGAAGGGGACTGGGCACAAAACACGTATTTTCAGAAATACAGATGTATCATTTCTACAGCCCAAATGGTCGACATGGCATGGATTCCACGACATGGTGAAGTGTTTTACATTACGATTCAGATGAATTGGTGCCTAACACTTTCGCCCATTGCTAATGGGGAAAGGGGGGGGGGGAGGGTAACAACAACCACAAACATCATTTAAACACCGAGTCTGTGACAGGGCTTCCTGTCCCTACACTCCGTCTGATCCGGTAGCTCATGCTCTTTCCAACACGTGAAAAACCTAACTCACAATATGCCTAACCTCCTGTTTTGCTCTTCTCTCTCTCTCTCTCTCTCTCTCTCTCTCTCTCTCTCTCTCTCTCTCTCTCTCTCTCTCTCTCTCTCTCTCTCACACACACACACACACACACATATGCACACACAAATGCATGCACACACGCACACACACACGCACGAACACACACACGCACGAACACACGCACGCACAAACACACACACGCACACACACACGCACGAACATACACAACACACACATACACACACGCGCGCACAAGAGGGTGCGCATGCACACACACACACACACACACACGCACATATACAGGCAACCACAGTCACTTCTAACCCAGAAAAAATCTGATAGCATCCATCATAACATGTAAAACATACAGTCCAGCACTAATTCTGACTTTGATTCTGTCACGATCGGCAGGTGTCCACAGCTGCAGCTTGGAATAAATGTCTTTTTCCTCCTGAGTCAGTCACCTGGTGTTCTTTTTTGCAAACCAAAAGTAATCAGCAGGGTTGTAAGTGTCATCTGTCCAGATAAACTGAAAAATCATATCTTCACTTTCACAAATGATAGTATCAGGTATTTCATCAGAGGTATACACATTGAGAGAGAGAGAGAGAGAGAGAGAGAGAGAGAGAGAGAGAGAGAGAGAGAGAGAGAGAGAGAGAGAGGAGAGAGAGGAGAGAAAACACACACAGAGACAATGACAATGACAAAAGTTTATTATGATAACGAAGATGCTCATTCACAAGGGGACAGTGGGAGGGGGGCTGGGCACAAAACGCATAATATCCAATACCGAGAACATAACAAATAGAAATCATGTCATGGATTCCAGAACATGGTTACCGTAGAGATTCATATTCTTTTTTTTTCATAAGGAATTGTCAAAGGTGGCGAGAGAGAGAGAGAGAGAGAGAGAGAGAGGAGAGAGAGAGGAGAAGAGAGAGAGAGAGAGAGAGAGAGAGAGAGAGAGTGCACACACACAACATACAAACACACACTCACTCACACCTTCGGATGAGACTATAAACCGAGGCCCCGTGTGCGAACGCGCGCAGAACATCTTGCGCACACGTTAAATCCTGTTCCGCTTTTCGTAAGAGTAGGCCATTGTGTGCCAGTGGGAACAGATGACAGAATTTACAAAACCGCATACACACGTGGACTGAATGTAAAAAAGTATATAAGTGCTTATTCCATTATCCTCGATATAAAAAAGAATAAAATAAAATAAAATAAAACACACCCCACCCCCAACACACACATACCCCCCCCACCCCCTCACACACAACACAACACACACACACACCCCCACTCCCCCCCCCCCCCCCCCACACACACACACACACACACACAAACCCAAAACCTATCAGCCAAAAACCTAACTAGCTCACATCAAACTGTTTGTCAGTACAGAGCAACACTTCAGAAAACGCGAACAGGGATTAAGAAAGCCGATCTATCTGTTTTGTTAGCTGGCGTAAAGCTCAACTGCCTAACAACGCAGCCGGCCTCCGCGCAAGAATCGTTAGCCTCGCTATCGATCTGGCGCCTGCGCACAAACACTTCCGAGGGGGCGAATGGGGAGAGGGGTGGTGGTGGGGGTGGTGGGGTGGGGGGAGGGGGGGTTAGGGGAGACAACTGCTGCAGCTCCCCCGCAGTAAATATAGAGTTACGGGTGAGAGGAGGAAAATTGAGAATGGAGGTATTTTTTTAAAGTTTTTTTATTATTCTTAACGATTAATGTTTAAAAAAAAAATTTAAACAAGCAATAATTCTCTCTCTCTCTCACTCACTCTCTCTCTGACACACACAGACACAGATAAACACGTACACAACACACACACACACACACACACACACACGTACACACTTAGCCTTCAATGCAGCAGATGTGTTTAAAATGAAATGCGGAGATGCGTGGTCTCCTTGGGTGTGAAGAAATTTTAATTTCTTGCACCTATGTATGAGGTCACTGGAATTTTATACAAATGAGCTCCCCCCCCCCCCCCCCCCCCCCCGCCCCTCTCTCTCTCTCTCCTCTCTCTCCCTCCTCTTTCTCTCTTGTTCAAAGACCCTTTGCGAAATTTGACAGTCAAAACAAGTTCAACCCGTGAAGAAATTAACCACCCTTTTCTACAAACGGGAGTTCTGTAAAGGTTAACTAACCGTTCCGTACTTCTTCTTCACCTATCCCGTAGTCTATTAGGCTTTTGAGGCACCACTGAAGATTTTGCAACCAGCTTCCTCCACTCCTCACGGTTCCGTAGCAAGTCGTTCCAATCAAGGCCAGTCCCTTCTCTGATGATGTCTTCCCATCGTTTTCTCTGTCTGCCTCTTCTTCGTCTCCCTCCTTGTACTGTTCCCTATAGGACAGTCTTGGCCAGTTCGTGTGACGTGCCTGTACCACTTTAGTTTGTATTTTTTCCCAACTGAAGTCAGCAGCTTTTTAATTGGCCCGATGGCGTTTTAAATTCTGGTTTTCACTTCCTGGTTGGTTATATGATATCTGTATAAGAGATACCAAGAAGTTTGCGAAAGCATCCAATCTCCATTATGTCTCTATCCTTCTTTCAATGTACTGATGTTGTTATGGTCCACGTTTCACACACACACACACACACACACACACAAAATAATAAGCTTCATACTAAAAGTAGTCAAATATATTTTTTTTTTAATGTATGTTTTTTGGTGGTAGGAATAGATTTGTTATTTCACACAATGAAGTTGTTTTTTTGCTGTTGTGTCTCGTTATTTAACTGAACACAAAGAAGGAAACCAGTTGGTAATGCGTGGTCTCTTCTGAAAAGTGGCCCTAGGGTGACCTAGTGATAGCCTCCATTGTACTCCGCTGTACTGTGCTGTATTGTATTGTATTGTATACCACTTTTAGTCAAAGCTTAGTTTTACTGCGTGAAATTCGGGCTGCTCTCTCCCTGGGGAGAGCTCGACGCCACAAGATCAGCGCCACCCATTATATTTTTATTCTTTTTACCTGTCTGCAACTGTATTTGTTTCCTTATCATAGTGGGTTTTTCTACAGACTTGTTTGTCAGGGACAACTCTATTGGGTTCTGTTACGTGCGCAAAAATCGTCTTACAATCAGGACCTCGGTTTATCGTCTCATCCGAAAGACTAGTATTCAGACCACCACTCACGATCTAGTGGATAGGGGGGGGGGGGGGGGAAGTTTCGGGCGCAATCGGGGATTGGAACACCACACACTTCGAACCCAGATTGTTTGTTTTCTAGGCAAGTGCGTTACCTCTAGTGACCACTGATCCCATGTATCCTGTTGTTAACTCTTAAAAGCTTGCAACAAAATAAGCATGAGCTTTGGTGTGTGTGTGTGTGTGTGTGTGTGTGTGTGTGTGTGTGTGTGTGTGTGGTGTGTTGTGTTTGTTGTGTTGTGTTATGTGTGTTTTGTGTGTGTGAGTGATGTGGTGTTGTATTTGTTGTTGTGACAATGACAATGACAAATTCTTTTATTTCGAGGATAATGAATAAGCACTCCACTGCTTTTTTACAATCAGTCCCCGCCCTTAGGGATATATGAAAGAAGAAGAGAGAGAGAGAGAGAGAGAGAGAGAGAAGAGAGAGAGAGAGAGAGAGAGTGTGTGTGTGTTGGGGTGGAATTGAACCTAAGACTGTTCGCGTTTTTTTGTCCACCTGCTGTGTTGTGTGTGTGTGTGTGTGTGTGTGTGTGTGTTGTGTGTGTGTGCGCGCGCGCGCGCGCGTGCGTGCGTGGTGCGTGTGTGGGTGTTGAGATCGGAATGAGAGCCGTGTGAGAGTGACAGCAGCAGCGGGGGTTGTCATATGAGACAGCGGCTTGTATTCTAACCTCCAACCCAACCCCAACCTCCCACTCGCCCCCCCCCCCCCCCCCCCCCCCCTACCCCCACCACCAAAAAAAATTCGCCATAAACTTTCATGAAGCCCAACACACTTTTAATGTACACCCTTGCCATTCCAGTTTCAACCTATACCTCGGCCCCCCCAAAAAAAAACCCACCACCAACACCACAGGGTCTCCAGTTTCGCTCTCGCAGAGGTCAGAGCTGTAAGGGTAGACGAAAGTGGAGGGGTAGGGATTTCCAGGGTGTCGGAACAAATTTTGTCGTGAGGCAGGGAACAGGCGTTAAAACCCCCCTATCGATCGGTTGTTCGCACCTCTAAGGTGTTTTTTTTTATGACTACCTCACAAAAAATGTTCGTGGCCGTGCGTTCAACATTAATGGGTCTTTTCTTTCTTTTTTTTCTTTCTTTCTTTCTTCTTGTACATTTTGTTTCTGTCTCTTCCTCCTCCTCCTCCTCTCTTTACCAACGTGGCTCACAGTGGCTCAGCAGTCTAGAGGTAACGCACCTGCCTAGACAGCCAAAAAGTCTGGGTTACAAAATGCGTGGTGGTGGTGATGGTTCGATCCTCCGGTTTGTGCCCGAAACTTTTCCCTCATCCCCTTTAGACCGTGCGTGAGTGGTGGTGGTCTGGGTGCATAGTCTTTCGGATGAGAGGGTAAACCTGAGGTCCTGTGTGTAACACGCATTTAGCGCACGTAGAAGAACCTACAGCAACAAGATAGATGTCCCTGGCAAAATTATGTCGGGAAGAAAAGGCTGCTCTGATAATTATAGGGAAGCAAATACACATGCAGACAGAAAAAGAAAAAAAATGGGTGGCGCTGGTCTTGTGGTGACGTGCTCTTCCCTAGAGACAGCAGCCCGTGAAAAATTTAACGCAGAGAGTACTCTGCCGTAACTGAATTAAAACGATATACAATACAATGGGGACAGGACAGCTCAGTGGTCAGAGCACTCACTTTCCCCAGCTAAGGTTAAGTTAAGCAGCATCGAGATCCCAGTTCACCCAGCTGTCAATGGGTACCTGCCCTCTTTAGGGCCAGGGAAGGTAAAGCAGCGAGGGAGAGGAGATGGGCGCCGCTCTCAATATGCTGGTTCCATAGAGAAGCTGAGGTCTCTGATGCCTCGCTCCTCTATCTTTAACTTTAATAATACGATGGGTTGGTGTGTTTGTACTGCATTGATTTGTAGTCATTCAGTCAGAGCACATCTCTTTTCTCTCTCTCTCTCTCTCTCTCTCTCTCTCTTCCTCTCTCCTTCTCTCTCTCTCTCTCCCACCCACCCTCCTTCCCACCCACATACACACACACAGACTTCACCCTGATGAAGACGGAAATTTATGGAACTATATGCAAATGTGTATATAACACACACATACATAATACACACATACGCACACACAAACACACACGCACATGCAAACACGCACACACAATCATACACACACAAACAAACAAACAAACACGTACATGCAAAAACACACACATACACATTATAGTTTTTGCAAAGTATGAACGTAAAAGAATGGGTGATATTGTAACCTAATATAATTTGTTTGTTTGCCATTTTATGATTCTTAACACAATAAAAAAAAATCTTAGTGTGTGATAGAGAGAGAGTGTGTGTGTGTGGGGGGGGGGGGGCGGGGGGGGGGGGGCAGGGGGAGTGTTGGAGGAGGTGGGGGAGTGAGTTTTACAGTGATGGGTAGTATTTTTGTGGTTTTTGGTGCTTTTTTAGTCTATTTTATTGTTGTCAGTTGTAATATTGTTGTAGTTAAATGTTATTGACGAACCTGGTTTTTTGGTGTGTTTTTTGTTTTATGCTGGTTGTTTTTGTTCCTAAAATACATGACTTGATTATGTGTGTCTTCGATGTTACTGTCTGCTCACTTCAAGTGATATCAGACGAAGATGACGTGATGAAAACAAGCAGATGCGTGTTTTCTTATTCAATGTACCATCTGGAAATAAACTTTGACTGACTAAATCTGACTCACACACACACACACACATAGTGACATATATCATAACGAAGACAAAATCAGCTAGGGACAAGAGGGAGCAAGCCTTAAAGGTAATCTACCATGACCAATAAAACTGTCACCTACTTGAATTTCTGAATGCACATGTGCTATGCTACACACACACACGCACATACACGCACACACATGCTCTCTCTCTAATATCACTTTAAGTAAACAGACGTAAAATCGAAGACACATACACACACGCACACACACACACACACACAGGCACACACAGATACAGATATACGAACATACACACATAATATATCATGATGAAGACAAAATTGAACGAATAAACTACAGACAGGAGCGAGCATAACAAAATTAACGTGCCGTGAAAAATAAAACTCACACGCTCACATAGATACCCTCCTTCTCGCCCACACATACTCACACCCCACCCACACACATACATACCCCCACCCACCCAATCATATCTACAAATAAACCACACACACACACACACAAACGCGCGCACGCCACTACCACACACACTCACACAGGGGCATACACATGCATACCCCCCCCCCCCACACACACACATCCCCCCACACAGGGACACACCTACCATCACCCCCCCCCCAAACACACACACACACACACACACACACACACACACCACCACCACACCACACATACCACCACAACACACACACACACTACATATCCCCCTCTCCCTCACAAACACACACATACATACATACACAAGCACAGCATTCATTTCAACAAAAACCAACACAAATCGCCATAAAGACTAACGACCCCCGAACAACACAAGGCTACTGAGAGTGTGTTGGTCCTATACTAGCCAGACAGACCCTACACTACAGTCCTGGCCTGAACAGCTTCAGGCCTCTCCTGTCACCCTGTCAACACACACACACACGCACAATCACACACACGCACACACACACACAACACACAACGCACACACACACACACATACCACACACACACATACAACCAACTGCCAACACATACACACCACACACAACACACAACACACACACTGGGGGGTCACCCTTACACGTGAAACACAGAACACGCGAAACACTCCTCTGAGGTTCACTGCCAATGTGTGTGTGTGTCAACTGTGGATCAAGTCAAGTCAAGTCACTGTCACACGCAGACACAAACACAAACAACACTACACATGCGCATACACATGCACACACACACATAACACACACACATGGACAAACACACACACACACCATGACCTAAGACATACACACACACATACACACACTGAATCACGATATCCCCACTCACCAACCCACATGCAACACACCACACACAGCATACACACACCAAATAACACCCACAATCACCCACACCTATCACACCCCCTCCCACACACACTGTATATATACCTACCCCTACTCCACCATCACAAAACACACACCCTACCTCTACCCCCCCCCCTCCCAAACATACACACGCACACACACGCGCGCATCCATTTCCACAAAAACCAACACAAATCGCCATCAAGACTAACGACCCCCGGAACAACACAAGGCTACTGAGAGTGTGTTGGTCCTATACTAGCCATACAGCCCCTACACTACAGCCCTGGCCTGAACACTTCAGGTGTCTCCTGTCACCCTTCACCCTGTCACACACAGCACACACACACACACACATACACATACACACACACATACACACCACACACACACATACATCACCTACCCCCACACCCACACCACAACACACCACACAACACATTACACACCACAAAATCACCACAACACAACACCACACACACACACACGACACAACAGTGCACACACAGCACACACACACACGCACACACACATCACCCATCACTGTACACCCTCTACATCAAACACAGTAAACAACGTAACACTCACGAACATGACACAATGCACACACACGTGCACACACACATCACACACACACATGATCAACACACAACGCCAGACACTAAACACACAAATGCACTGCACATGCGACACTAACGACATCACACACACACACATAACACAACACATGGTGGATACACATAAACACACACACACTGACAACCATACACACACGCCACACACCGGCAGTCAACACAATCATCCCACCAACCAACCACATGCACAGCTACACATGCAACACACACAACACATGACGGACACACACACACACACTACAATCACACAGGGACACACACACACACACACAACAATCACGACACACGATACACACACCACCAAACACACACCCACTCACACCACACCAACACACACACATCACAAAACACCCCACTCACCACACCACACACACCTACCCCCCTCCACACACCACACAACCACACCACCCCCCCCCCCCCCCCCCCCCCACACCTCCCCCCCCTCTCCCAAACATACACATGCACACCACAACCCGTTCATTTCAACAGAAGCCAACACAAATCGCCATCAAGACTAACGACCCCGAACAACACAAGGCTACTGAGAGTGTGTTGGTCCCATACTAGCCAGCCCCTACACTACAGCCCTGGCCTGAACAGCTTCAGGTGTCTCCTGTCACCCTGTCACCCTGTCACACACGCACACACACACACACACACACACACACACACTGGGGGTCACCCTTACACGTGAAACATAGCAGAGAGGAGATTCAATGTGTGTGTGTGGTGTGGTGTGTGACTACAGGTGAAGCACTGAAGAAATGAGATTCACTCTGTGTGTGTGTTTGTGTGTGTTTATGTGTGTGTGTGTGTAAGTGTGCGTGCGTTGTATGTGTGTGACAGTACATGTGAAGCACAAAAGAAATGAGATTCACTCTATGTGTTTGTGTGTGTGCACTACTGTATGTGCGTTGTGTGTGTGCATTTGTGTGTGTACATTTGTGTGTGTATATTTTGTGTGTGTGATTGTGTGAGTGAGTAGAGAGAAAAAAATGTGTGTACGTTTGTGAGCACAGAAAAGTGTGTGTGTGTGTGTGTTCATGTGTTTGTGTACGTGTTGAGTGTGTGAGTGTACAGAAAAATAAATCTCTGTGTATGTGTTTTTGTGTGTGTTATCTATTTATTTATTTATTCTTTCCTTTCATTTCTGTTGAGGATAGTAGAATAAACACTAGTTATATGCTTCTTTACATTCTGTCCTTGTGTGCAAGTGTGTCTGCAATTTAGTCAACCCGTTCCGTCATCCTGTGTGCGTGTGTATATGTGTGTGTATATGTATCCATGAGCATGCACTCGTGCCCATGTACACGTGCGCGCATGTGTGTGCTAGTGTGTAGGTGATGGTTACACAGGTGGCAGGCATCAATTTTAAAACGACAATCGATTGCAGACTTCCACACCTTGGAATAACGGCAAGGGGGAGACAGACCTGATAATTTATGACGTCTTCGCTCCCAAAGTCTTCATGGCTAGGCCTAGGCTTCTATGGATTTTAGCTGTTGTTGTTGTTGTTGTTGTTGTTGCTGCTGCTTTTTTCTCAACAATCTTATGATGGTGTGGTGTGGTGTGTGTGTATTCAGGGAAGCACTGAAGAAATGAGATTCACTTCCTTCGGATGAGACTATAAACCGAAGCCCCGTGTGCGAACGCATGCAGAACATCTTGCGCACACGTTAAATCTTGTTCCGCTTTTCGAAAGAGTAGGCCATTGTGTGCCGGTGGGGAACAGAATCGATGACAGAATTGACAAAACCGCATACGCACGGGAACTGGATGTAAAAATAAAGCACATAAGTGCTTATTCCATTATCGTCGATATAAAAGAATACAATATAAATACACACATACACACAATGCACATAACCCACACAGAAACTCCCCCCTTACCACCACACACACACAACAGCCCCCCCCCCCCCCACACACACACACAACACACACACACACAAGGACACATACACTCAGCCCATGATTCCAAAATGCTGTTTGTTTTCAATGCTTATTACTCATTTCTGAATAATAATTTAAAATAAACATATTTAAACCACACTAAGCCGCCCCCACCCCCCCCCACCCCCTACACAACCTACACCCATTCTCCCACTTTCCCCTCCTCTGCCAACCACCCACACCCACCCCCACCCTACCTGTCCACACACACACACACACACACACACATTCGTCTAATATCACTAGAAGTGAACAGACGTAAAATTGAAGTCAACAACAACACACACACACACACACACACACACACCCCAAAACTCAGAGCAACAGCAGGAGCAAGAAGAAGGAGAAAAAAAAAAGGACAATCGATTAACTCATTGGAAGCCACCAACCACCACCACCACAGGCAAAAACAAAAACGGACTGCCCTTCCCCCGGCTGCCATAAAACTTAATGAAGCAAACACTGAAGGAGGGGGGGGGGGGGGGGGGAGACTACTCGTGTGTACGCCTTCGCCGCTCTACTACGCCTCAACGGGTTAACGTCTCGCGTTTCGTCAGCCCCAAAAGGGAGCAGGCAGGGTCAGAGTTTTAAACAAGGAGTAAACAAAAAGATAAGACAAGGGGATGGTACCGGCTGGGAAGTTCGTGTGTGTGTGTGTGTGTGGAGGGAGGAGGCTTGGTTTGGTGGTGGTGGTGTGTTGTTGGTGGTTGATAGATAGACGGGTCTATGTGGGGTGTTAAATCAGGCTGAATCGATCTCAGGTTCACACCTTGACATGATTGCCTGGCTAGGAAGAAGAAGAGGAAAAAACCCCCAAAAACCCTAGATCCTGAGGGAGTTTTAGGCGTGCTTAAGTTCATGGCCAGGTTGCGTGTGTGGATTTTTGTGGCTTTTTCCCCCTGACTTTTCAGTGTGTGTTTTTTTTCATAATTTTAGTTTTTGAGATTGTTGTTAGGAAAGAAAAATGAAGGATCTTTATGTAAAAAAAAGGTCAAAGGTAAAGATGTTCCCATAACCTATGTGGGTCGTAGGGGAGCGAGGTGTCAGAGACCTCAGCTTCTCTAGGGGCCAGCATATTGAGGGCGGTGCCCATCTCTTCTCCCTCGCTGCTTTACCTTCCCTGACCCTAAAGAGGGCAAGGTGCCGATTTACAGCTGGGTGAACTAGGGACTATACTGAAGCCAAGGCGTATAAACGGTTACCCATTCATTTTGGTAACCACGCTCCATGCTGCTTAACCTTAGCTGGGGGAAAGTGCTCTGACCACTGAGCTATCCCATCCCTATGTAGTAGTGGTGATATGAATAGTGTGTGTGTGTGTGTGTGTGTGTGTGTGTGTGTGTGTGTGTGTGTGTGTGTGTGTGTGTGTGTGGTGATTTGGTGAGGCCAGAGAGAATTAGAGATCTACCTATTTTACAAAATACCAACAAAGAAAATAGACAAGAATAAAAGTTAGGTGACAGGGACGGAAAAAAATGAACAAAGCAGAAACAAAGAGAGGGACAGAAAAGAGGAATTTCTAGTACACTGTTTTTCCACAAGGTAGGGAATGTTATTTAAACTGACAGGAACATGTTCCTGTTCATCTTACTATAATTATAATAGGCATTTGGCTTCCAGTTTTTTGTTGTTTATAGCCCAGCTGACCACAGAGGCCATGATCATTAGGACTGGGCTTTTTGCTTCCCTGTGGGGGCACTGGGGTTCCTGTCAGTATAAATAGCATTCCCCACGATCTGGAAATTCTGTGCTAGAAATTTCCTCTTTTCTATCATATAAGTGCTTATTCCATTATCCTCGATATAAAAGAATAAGATAAATAAATAAATAAAATAAATGGTTTGTTCCTTTTCTTCCTGTCAACTCTTTCTTGTCTATTTTCTGCCTTCTTGGTTCATTTCTCCTGCATTTTTTCCCCAGAAAGACTTAAAAGGTAACAATGATCTCTTAAGCCAAAAGTCGGATGTCATGAACCTGACTTGTCAGGTGCTGAATGGCAGTGTGACGCATTTTCACTCATATAAGGGACAATAGTTGCTGTCTGAGCATTCGAAGAAGAAGAAGAAGAAGAAGAAGAAGAAGAAGAAGAAGAAGAAGAAGAAGAAGAAGAAGAAGAAGAAGGAGAGGAGGAGGAGGAGGAGGAGAAGAAAAAGAAAAAGAAGAAGAAGAAGAAGGAGGAGAAGGAGGAGGAGGAGGAGGAGGATGAGAGGAGGAGGAGAAGAAGAAGAAGAAGAAGAAAAAGAAAAAGAAGAAGAAGAAGAAATTTTTGGCTTGTGCATCTTCTTTTTCTTTAGATGCGAATATGTGTGACTTTGCTCATAGGGATTTGTGGAAATCGAAAGTGATGGAAATATAAATTATTTCTTACACCTTACACTTTCATGAAGACCCCAGTAAAACTGTCCCTTAGTTGATATTCTTCTTCTTCTTCTTCTTCTTCTTCTTCTTCTTTCAACGCTCAGGAAACCATTGTCTGTCACACGAGCCAAAATGCTTTTAAGTGCCTGACAAGTCAGGCCCAGTGCACCCAACTTGGGCATGGGAGAGAGTTGGCATCGTTTAGGTCTTTCTGGAAACAAGGCAGGAGAATAGATCGAAAAGGCAGAAAATAGACAAAGAAGGAGGTGTCAGGAAGGAAAGGAACAAGGCAGAAACAAAGAGGGGGAAAGAAAATAGGAAATTTCTACTAGAGAATTTCCAGAAGGTAGGGGTGGTATTTTATACTGGCAGGTTCCTTAAATTTCCATGGAAGACATTAATTTTGTAAAGGATTTTCAGTATGTAAGTATGCCAGATATTGGGTGTATCAAACACGAAACTATGCCACTGTGAAAAGCATCCAGGATGGAGGTTGATGTTTGGTTTTTTTAAATGTTTGTAGTGAACAGTGTGAACCATGGCAAAGGTAAAGGTGTCCCATAACCTATAAGGTCGTAGGGGAGCGAGGCATCAGAGACCTCAACTTCTCAAGGGGCCAGCATATTGAGGGCGGCGCCCATCTCCTCTCCCTTGCTGCTTTACCTTCCCTGACCCTAAAGAAGCAGGTACCCATAATTTACAGCTGGGTGAACTGGGGGAACTGTACTGAAGCCAATGCGCGCAAACGGTCACCCATCCACTTGGAAACCACGTTCAATGCTGCTTAACCTTAGCTTAGGGGGAAAGCGAGTGCTCTGACCACTGAGCTATCCCGTGCCCTGGCAACAGAGCATAAAACGGAATGATTTATAGATGTTTCAGGCTTTACACGTGATGCCTTTTCAATATTCATGGTACCACTTCTGATCGAGCTTGTAAACAACATTTTCCAGTTTCGACCCTCTAGTCTCGCCACCCCTTACCTTCCAAAAGTAAAATGCTGTTCCTATGTATATTCTTTCTGCACTTACCCCAGCCTCCCTTCCCCCCTAGACATAACACATTTTCAACAATCTTACCACACATACATGCTCATAGCTCTGGATTGACTCCTTGCTTCTTCAAACACCACACACACACACACACATTCACCACACACACATTCACATACACACACACACACACACACACACACACATTCACACACATTCACAAGATTCGAGATTTAATTCCTGTCATCATCTTTTGAAGGTATATGAGCATTACAAACGAATTCAACAGAAGAATAAACCTAACACTGCAATACACCCCCCCAAAAAATAATATCACGCACACAAGCGCGTGCGAGCGTGCGCGCGCACACACACACACACACACACACACACACACACACACACACACACACACACACACACACACACATTCACAAGATTCGAGATTCAATTCCTGTCATCATCTTTTGAAGGTATATGAGCATTACAAACGAATTCTACAGGAGAATACACCTAACACTGCAATACACCCCCCAAAAAAAATAATATCACGCACACAAGCGCGTGCGAGCGTGCACACACACACACACACACACACACACCACACACACACGCACGCACGCACGCACGCACACACACTCACACACACACACACGTCAAAACCCAAAGTCCTTCGGATGAGACTATAAACCGAGGACCCCGTGTGCGCGAACGCACGCTGAACATCTTGCGCACACGTTAAATCCTGTTCCGCTTTTCCTAAGAGTAGGCCATTGTGGTGCCGGTGGGAACGGATGACAAAATTTACAAAACCGCATACACACGCCGACAGACAGCTATATCTGCCCGCGACGCCTCCGAGTATAAGCGGAAGACAAAAGTAAAGTAGAGTAAAGTAAAGCATACACAGGGGGACTGGATGTAAAAAATAAAAAAAAGCACACTTATTCCATTATCCTCGATATAAAAGAATAAATAAAGTAAAAGAATAAATCTTAAAAAAAATAAAAAAAATAAAAAATAAACCCTACCTTTAAAACTTAATGAAGCACACAGACAGACAGCAAGTACTCATGCCTTTCCACGAAGAAGAACTCACCATCCATGCCCCACTGCCTAACCATCTCCCGTTTCCCCAGGGAGATCGCGTCAAAGGGATAGAGATTTCAACATTCAAACAACAAGAAAGGAGAGGCGTTAGAAAACCAACAGTCCGGACAGATGGTCGGTCGTAGGTGGCTTGAAACCAACCTTTTGATCAATCAGAGACTCACTCACACCTTGGCACTGGAGAAAAAAAACACAACACTTTCAAGGTCTACGCTTGCTCACCGTTCACGGCCATGCCTGCAGACTTTTGTGGGCTTTTTTTGACAGTTTATGACCGTCTTGCTTCAGAAAAAAAAAGAAGTGAAGCTGCTTGGAACGATGAGGGTGCGTACATCAGATACCCAGAGGTACACCAGATACCCAGACGTACATCAGATACCCAGCACATACACCAGATACCCAGCCTGGGTTTTCAAAGAACAAAAAAGAAAATCAAAGGAGTATACGGCTGAGTGAGAGAGAGAGAGAGTTTTGGTTCAAGTCACAAAAAGGGACCAGCTGTGTTGCCAACAAAGTACAGACCGTGAGTGAGTCTTTGACAAAGCCATCAAACTACAGGCAGGCCACGTTTCCAGACGGGCAGTTTTGATAGGGTTATTATTGCCCCTGAGTCTTTTGAAGGGGGGGGATAAGTCAGAACAAAAGTATTAGGTTGTCTCTGAAACGAACCCCGTGAAGGTTTGTTTCCCCTGCTTGCCTTGCATGCAAATGGAGAAGGATTGCCGTTCATGACATTGTTTCAATCGTGACAGCTCTGAAGGATGAAGGAAGATGGAAGTTTGCCGTTATGCCTCGAAAAGAGGAATTCAGTTATTGAAATTAAAGGTAAATGTCAAGGATGTTCTCTAACCCTGTATGAAGTCATTGGTTCATATATCAATATGTAAAAAAATTTAATAAAAAATATATCATAATAATTAAAAAAAAAAAAAATGTCATTGCTCCTATATCCAAGATGTCAAAATAGAATTCTCTAAATTTTTTCAATAAAATATTATTTATAAAAAGTAATAAGTAATATTTATTCCTAAAAAAAAAAAAGAAAATCAAGTCATATGTCTCCATATAATCAAGATGTAAAATAAAATTTCGTCATTGTCTTCATATCATAATATCTATTTAAAAAAAAAAAAATCAATATCTTTTTATATTAAATGAAAAAAGAAAATCATATCATGTCTCCAATAATCAAGATATAAAAATGAAATTAAGTCATTGTTTTCACATACATTAATAATCTTTTATTTAAAAAATAAAAAAAACCCCAGTCACAGAAATAAGTCAATATTTCAAATGTAAAAAAAAGTCAATTGTCTTCATATAATCTATTATATAAAAATTAAGTCTCAAATCATCCAAAAATGAAAAATAAGTCATTTCGTTCTTCATAAAAATATGTTTTACAAAATCAATTCTTATACTCAATAAAAAAAAAATTAAATCATTTCATCATAAAATCATGTATTCATAAAAAAGAATTTAATCATTTCTTCATGTCATCATTATGTTTTAAAAAAAAAGTATTGTCATCCATTAATCAAATGTTAAAAATCGTACATAAATTTCCAAAATGTCACACAAAAGCGTATAAAAGTTGAGCATGTATTAAAATCACCATAATCAGCTTAAGCAAGCAGTACCACGAACAACAATTGCAACAATCAAATCAAGAACAACAAGTTTACTATAGGTTTAGAATTTAAGTTACTATAGGGTAGGAATTAAGTTTACAGACGGATTGGAATTTAATTAACTGTAGGGTGTTGGAATTTAAGTTTACTATAGGGTGTGGGAATTTAAGTTTACTATAGGGTGTTGGAATTTAAGTTTACTTAAGGGTGTGGTCCCCGTGTGTGTGCGGTTTTGTAAATTCTGTCATCTGTTCCCACCGGCACACAATGGCCTACTCTTACGAAAAGCGGAACATGATTGGTCAGTCAGGTCATTAAAAATACGACAAACAAGCAGGATCAGCCCCCCCCCCCCCCCCCCCCCCAAAAAAAAAAAAAGACAAAACCAAAAAAAAAACAAAACCAACAAACAAAAACAAAGCAACAAAAGAAACAAACAGAGAAGAAGGAGGAGGAGGTGAACAAGAAAATAATAATGATGATGATAATGATGATAACAGCAATAATAATAATAATAATAATAATAATAATAACAGACGATAATGACAACAACAATGATGATGAGTATGACGACAGTGATGATAATAATTGGTATCATCACCAAAGCACAGCGGCAGCAACAACAACAACAACAACAATAATTATGATGATGATGATAATCATGATGACGACGTCGACGATGAATATTATCAATTTTTTAAATTATCCATTTTCCTGGAAGCTATACTGGCCTGAACAACTCGGCCCAAAGATGCACACGCACAGCACAGCCTATAAACTCGCCCACTCATCATGCATAATCCTACCTACACTCAATCACTAGCAACCAGCGCGCACGCGCGTATACACACACACACACACATACCATTTTCTCAAACACACTTTTCTCCGCTTCCTCCAGCACACACACACACACATACACACACACATACATACACACACACACACATATACACATATACATACACACATATACATACACACACACATACATACACACACACATACACACACACACATACACACATATACATACACACACACACATATACACACACACACATACACACATAATTATACATACACACATACACACACATACATACACATCCCGACCATTTTCTTCCCCCCCCCATCCCCCCCCCCCCCCCCCCCTCAGGCACTTTTTCCACCAAAAACAACAACACACACACACACACACAAACACACACACACACGCGCGCGCGCGCGTACGCGCACGCACGCACGCACACACGCATTTGTTTGTATTATGGTGGATATATTTTCAAGATTTTTTAAAAATTATTTGAATTGTACGGTTTAATATTGTTCAGGGTTTTTTGTTTTGTTTTTCATTCCATGTATGCATATATTATTGTCTTCTCTTGTTTGATTTGTATGATTCATCATTGATTAGGTTGGTTTTTTTATTTCCATGTCTACATATATATATTCTCTCTCTCTCTCTCTCTCTCTCTCTCTCTCTCTCTCTCTCTCTCTCTCTCTCTCTCTCTCTCTCTCTCTCTTTAGATACATGGCTCGATGGGAAAAAAAGCAAATGCACTGCTTATTCAATGTACCATCTGAAAATAAAAGTTTGACTTTGACTTTGACGCGCGCGCGCGCGCGCGCACGCACGCACGCACGCACGCACACAAACACACACACAAGACCACCACCATCACAACCCCAATAAATAATCCAACCAACCAACCAAACTAGTGAAACAAACACAAGCTCTGGTGCATGGCTCGAAGCATCTCTCCTACGACTAGCAGAAAAAAAGGGAAAAAAGAATAGCTAGCCACCAAATCTGTGTGTGGGGGGGGGGATGGGGGAGGGGGGGGTCATGGGGTGTGTGTTGTTTTGTTTTGTTGTTCTTGTTTTCTTAATTGGGAAGGGATAGCCTAGTGGTTAGAACATTGCGCTCGCAATTTGACGACCCGGGTTCAATCCCCGTTCAAGGGGGATATTTTCCCCTGGAGTTAACATCAGTGCAGACTCCACTCTCCCCAAAAACCCTTCGGAATAAACTATAAACCGAGGTTCCGCGTGCGAACGCACGCAGAACATCTTGCGCACACGTTGAACCCTGTTCCTCTTTTCATAAAAGTAGTCCATTGTGTGCAAGAGGGAACAGATGACAGAATTTACACAACACATACACACGGGGACGGGATGTAAAAATGCAGATGAGTGCTTATTCCATTATCCTCGATATAAAAGAATAAAACTAATAAATAAAATAAACAAATTAATAGTCCGTAATCAGGGCAAGGGCCTAATGGAAAAAAATATATATATATGAATGCTTATTCTCTAACCCTTGGAATATAGAGATGATTCATTCTCTCTCTCTCTCTCTCTCTCTCTCTCTCTCTCTCCTCTCTCTCTCTCTCTCTCTCTCTCTCTCTCTCTCTCTCTCTCTCTCTCTCTATCTCTCTCTCTCTCTGTGTCTCCCTGGTTTCTTTTCTTCGTTTTGTTGATAGTCCCTAATCAGGACAATGGTCCGATGAAAAGAATATATATATATATATATATATATATATATATATATATATATATGTGTGTGTGTGTGTGTGTGTGTGTGTGTGTGTGTGTGTGTGTGTGTGTGTGTGTGTGTGTGTGTGTGTGTGTGTGCTTATTCTCTAACCCTTGGAAAATAGAGATTGTTCATTTTCTCTCTGTCTCTATCTCCCTGGTTTGTTCTTCTCGTTGTTGTTGATAGTCCCTAATCAGGGCAAAGGGCCAGATAAAATTTTTAAAAAATTAAAGTATGTGAATGCTTATTTTGTAACCCTTGGAAAATAAAAATTCATTCACCTCATCCATTCACTCACTCTATCTCTCTTTCTCCCTCCCTAATCCCCCACCTCTCTCCCTATCCCCCCCCCCCCTCTCTCTCTCTCTCCTCTCTCTCTCTCCTCTCTCTCTCTCTCTCTCTCTCTCTCTCTCTCTCTCTCTGGCTGACTGATGGGCGTATCGGTTCTACCGCTGCTCTCCCCCTGTCTTGTTTTAATTGCTACCGCTTAAATATCCCCCTTTCCCATAAAATTTGCATGTGCATGCCCACGGTCGAGCCGAGGTGAGAAACGGGTGGATGGAAGGATGGAAGGATGGATGGATGGGTGGATGGGTGGGTGGATGGATGGGGGCTACGGCTCCCCTTTATACCCGGAGTTTCTCCACCCGTTTGTGTTTTTTTTTGAAAAGTTTGCCGCTGTTCGTGAGCCTGGCTCGCGGTTCGTAGTAGTGAATCCAGCCTCAAAACACACTTATTTCCTACCTGAGACTTTCCCCCCACATATCTGTCCCTAATTTTCAACAGCATCTTTCACCTTCTAAGTGTTGTTCCGAGTGTGTGTGTGTGTGTGTGTGTGTGTGTGTGTGTGTGTGTGTGTGTGTGTGTGTGTGTGTGTGCGTGTGTGTGCGTGCATGCGTGCATACGTGCGCGCGCATGATTTTGAAATCCCTTGTTCATTATGTTTAAGGAGAGTTGCATGCCTGTAAATGATTGAGTGCAAGCGCTTCGATTTGTTTGTTTTTTTTACAAGATTCAGCGCTATATAAATTCCATATATTATTATTATTATTATTATTATTATTATTATGAGCGTCGTCGGGCTTTTCTCTTCTTCGTCTGTCTTGTTCTAGAATCATCGGAATGGATTGTTCTTCCTCTAAGGGGTGGGGTGGAGAGGAGGGGAAAAAAAGCGCGATCTTTTGCTGTGTTTTGTTTCATTTTTGGTTATAGTGTGTATGTGTGTGTGTGTGTGCGGGAGGGGGGAGGGGTGTGTGTGTGTGTGTGGGGGGGGGGGGGTGTGGGGAGGAGGGAGGGTGTGAGTGTGTGTGAGGGGGTGGAGTGGGGGTGTGGGTGGGTGTGGGGTGGGGGAGTGTGTGTGTTTGAGGGTGGGGTGGGGTAGGGTGTGTGTGGTGTGGGGAGTGTGTGTGTGTGTGTGTGTGAGGGTGGGGTGTGTGTGTTTGGGGGGGGGGGTTGTGCGTGTGTGTTTGTGTGAGTGTGTGCGTGTTTGTATGAGTGTTTGTGTGTGAGTGTGTGTGTGTGTGTGTGTTTGCGTGAGAGTGAGTGAGTGTGTTTGTGTGAGAGTGAGTGAGTGTGTGTATATGTATGTGTGTGAGTGTAGGTGTGTGTGTGTTGTGTGAGAGTGAGTGTTTGCGTGAGAGTGAGTGAGTGTGTGTGTGTTTGTGTGAGTGAGTGAGTGTGTGTTTGTATGAGAATGAGTGTGTGTGTGTGTGGAGTGCATCTGTGTGTGTGTGTGTTTAAATTTAAATTTTTAATTTAAATTTTAAATGTTATATTTTTTATTAAATTGTGTGTGTTAGGTGTGTGTGTGTGAAAAGAAGCTTGAAATTTTTGTGGTGATTTTCTTGGTTGATTGTAACAAAGACTGAGAAACAACACACACCAGCCCCTGTACCTGCTCCCTGAAAACTACAAGAGACCAAACAGCAACGAAAACAAAGTAGAACAGAAAATCGAAACAGCAGAAAACCAACCAAAAAAACCAAACAAACTACAAGCACAGCACAAAAGAAAAAAATACAACAACAAAGATAATAACAAGAAAAAAAAGCAAAACCCAAACAAGAGTAAACTACCAAATAAGAACAACAACAAATTTACAAGCACAACACAAAAGAAAAAATACTACAAAAAAAACGAAATATAACAAGAAAACAAGCAAAACCCAAAACAATACAAAACTAACCCAAAAAACTACAAGCACAATACAAAAGAAAAAATACAACAACAAGAGTGCAGCATATAACAAACAATACAACAACCAAAAGCCAAAACAACAGAAAAACTAACAAACAAAAAAAAAAACCCACACTACAACAAGCACAACACAAAAGCAAATCATATAACATCACCACCCCACCCACCCTCAAATATGACAAGAAAACAAATAACAGACCAAACAACAACAAAAAAACCAAAAAGATAACCTCACAAAAAATACAAAAGTACAACAAAAAAACCCAAAATATATCGCGCAAACAAAAACATAAATACCAAACAAGAAAAAACAAACCCAACAAAAATAACCCCCAAAACATAACACAAAAGTATAACAAAAACAAAATACAACACACAAACAAAAACATAAATACCAAACAAGAAGAAAAAAACCACAACAGCAAAAACCACAAACATAACACGAAACAGGAACCCAACCCAATAAAAAAAAACAACAACAAAGAAACAACAACAACAAAGCCACCAACAAAAGCACTCTAACCTTCAGCATAGTTTTCAGTTTCATTTGTTTCTGGTTTTATTTTCCATAATCTTGGGTTTTGTTGTTGTTGTTGTTGTTGGGGAGGGGTGGTGGTGGTTTTACTTATTTTCTTGTTGTTATTATTGAAAATCATTCTAAAAGAAGTACACCAAAAACGTGTGTGTGAATTCCCCCCCAATCTGTTAAAATCCGCCTAAAAGTTTTTTTTAAAAACCTTAAATATTATTATGGAAATATTTGCTAGATAATTATATTACTTCAAACATATTGTGGTGATGATGTTGTGCACGCAGAAAATCTTACGAAAGCTAAAAATTAAAAACGTCAACAAACATTCTGAAATAGCCTATTTTGCTTCAACTTCATCCCAAAATGAAGCTTGAAAACATTTGGCTCCACGTATGAATTTAAGGTATCTCCTCAATAATTTACTGTTCCGAAAATAGGTCAGTCCTATTCGCTAGAATCTTCCGTGACCACTCGCTGTCCCCCAGCCAAGGTTAAGCAGTGTTGAGCATGGTGACCATTTGCGCGCCTTGGCTTCAGCACAGTCCTCCAGTTCACCCAGCTGTAAATGAGTACCTGCCCTCTTTAGGGTCAGGGAAGGTAAAGCAGCGAGGGAGAAGAGATGGGCGCCGCCCTCAATATGCTGGCCCTAGAGAAGTTGAGGTCTCCCTCCCCAACGACCATTATAGGCTATGGGACATCTTTACCCTGGATTGTTTGGGTTTTTTTACCCTTTACTCTGGGAAATAAACTTGCGGGATCTGATTGAATGCCTTCTTAAAATCATTTGGCTAGATCTGCTTCAACCCAGTTTTGAAAGCATATTTAATAATTTGCTTCAACAATATATTCAAGAAAAAATTTGGAAGAAATTGTTGAACACCTTCCGAATTTTTCTTCTTCTGAGATTCAAAAGATATCTCTTCCAATAAATAAATCTGTAAAATTGTGCAAGTATTTCTTTCCAAAATAAATGCAACAAAGTTTCCAAGAGTCTTTTTTCAAAAGTTATAAAATTGTGAAATCTGCAGGAATTTCTTTTCTTTTTTTTTCGTCATAAAAATGAAGAAAAAAACATTCCCAGGCTAGCTTGAATCTCTTAAAAAGATAAATGTGTTTAATTTGTTGGAATCACTTTCGAAGGCATATAAATCAATGGGTGGTATTTTTTAAAAGCCTTTTTCCAAGAAATAAATTTGGACGATTCTGGATTTTTGGGGTGGTTTTTTTGTTGTGCTAAAGATGTGTCTGTGACCTTTGCGTGCCATTGCTTTTTTACTTTTTTTTGTGTTGTTGGGTTGTTTTTTTAAGTTAATCTAGATTCCTTCGATTTCTTCTGAAAATAAACCCGTAAAAATGTATAAAAGAAAGACTATTTAAAGTATTTTTTGCCTTAATCGCTTAGGAATTTGTCACAGGTAATCTTCTCCGTCGAACGCTCAGACAGCAACTATTGTTATCTGTAATATCAGCGAAAATGCGTTGCGCTGCCGTTAAGCGCCTGGCAAGTCAGACCCAGCGCATCCGACTTCGGCGTGGAAGATCACGATCAAAATAATTTATCTATTTAGTTATCGAATAATAGGAAACACTACACACACGCATTTTTTCCCTTTGTTTTACTTTATGGCTCTTTTTCTTTTTTTCTTTTTTTTTGGGGGGGGGGGGGGGGGGGGGGCTGAAAACACACAATCTGAACAGAGCTTTGAGCTCACAGTTCAACAGCTTAAAAAAAAACCCAAAAATCTTGTTCTCTTTTGTGTAGTGTTCATCACTTCCATCTTTTTTAAAATAATTATATATATATAAGCACTTCAGACTTCTTTTTGTGAAATCAATTTTGGGCTGCTCTCCCCCTGGGAGGACTCGTCGCCGCTAGTAAAGCGCCACCCGTTTGGGATTTTAAAAAAAGAAAGAAAAAGAAAAGGTTGTTTCACTAATTATCTAAATTTCGGGAATCTGTTGGGTTTTTGGGGTTGTTTTTTTTTTGGGGGGGGGGGGGGGGGGGTGTTGGTAGGGGGGGGTGGGGGGGGGGGGGGGTTGTTGGTAGGGTTTGTTTGTTTGTTGTTGTTCTTTTTTTTGGGGGGTGGGGGGTGTTTTTTCGTTCTTCGGCTAGTGCTCTAAGGTTCACTTACGATGAGATTTTGGAGTATGCGTCCATGTGACTTTTAAGGCAATGAATCATTTTTTTTCTATGATTTTGATTCACACGCAAACATCTCATCCAGTGTGTTTTAATAATAATTATTGGAAGAAAGGGGGAAAAAAAAGTCCCCTGAAGTCAAAGTCAAAGTCAAAGTATGGCTGGCTGCATACGTGGCAAGGTACCTTTGAAAAAAAGAGTCACACACACACACACACACACCCACACGCAAAACTTCTCATCCAGTGTGTTTAATTAGCCCCTGTGGGGACTCCCGGGGTATGCTTGCAAAGCGAGCATTGCAAGAATAGGATCCCTGCCCTCCAACCAGGCATGTCGTAAGAGGCGACTAAGGTGGAAGCCTTCCTCCAGGTTGGGGGTTGGGCACAGGGCTAACAACCCTGTCCCGTAAAAGAAGAGAAGTCACGGAAACAGCAACAGAGAAAATTTCTACTTTTGCGTGCGAAGGACCTCCCGGGTCCAGTGAGACTCGTGTGAATGCTGATGGCCAAAGCCGAGAGGAAAGTGAGATGAAGGCCATGCAGCACACTTGGGGATCAGTGACTAGGTTGGCCCAGGATAGGCAGGAGTGGAAGCGCTTTGTTGCTGCCCTGCACACCGCTGGGTGTAATGGTTAATGATGATGGTGTGTTTAATTAGAAGAAGAAAAATCCTCTGGAATCAAGAGTATAGCTGACAACTCCCCCCCCCCACCCTCCACCCCCCCCCCCCCCCCCCCCCCCGCATCCCCACTGTGAAATAAAATAAAATAAAAACACATGAAAAAAAAACCAAAACAAGAAGAAGAATAAGCGTGACGCCAGCAGTGCATGAGATGAATCCTGTTACTCTGAATCCTTCCACTCCTGAACTCACGGTTCGAATCTCCATGGCGCCTGTGGGATTAAGGGTAGGGTTGTTCTTTTTTTCCCCGTCATCTTTCAGGGCCAAAAAAAAAATCCCAAACAAAAACTTCAATCCTGAATGCACCTAAGACATCAACACAATCATAGGATTGGAAGTTAGGCACGTGCATCTTGGGTGAATGCATCTAGGATTGACGTGTTGGGTGGGTGTTTTTCCTGAAAGATTAAAAAAAAAAAAAACAAAAAAAAAAACCCGACTCCTTAATCCCAAAGGCGCCAACGAGGTTGGAACTGTGAGTTCATGAGTGGAAGGATTCAGTTCAACTGGATTACCTCATGGCGTCAGTTGTTTATTTGTCCTTCTTCTTCTTCTTCTTCACTCGTTCGCTTTTTACACCGTCAGATGTGTCTGGGAGAAATAATGGCATTCAAGTCCTTTCCAGCTCCTCTCATGGGCCGAACAGCTTGGTTTGCAGGGTTATCTCTGTCAGCCACACAATCTTCTTCCTCAGGTCGCTGAATAGCGTGCATCTCTAAAAGATGTGCTTGCCAGTCTGGTTTTCTTTGCCACAGGGGAGAAGGAACGAGTTTCAGCTTTGTGGACAGTGGTGATTTAGCCTGTTGTGCCCAGTGCGGAGTCTTAGAATTATGACTTGTTCTTCTCTTTTGAGATGGTGGTAGTCGTCCTTTTTTCTGGGTCGAGCCATTGATTTGATGATTGTCTTCTTTTCGTGGAAGGTGAGGCTGCTTTCGCAATTCAGTGTTCACTGTTCTTGGTTGAGGTTTTATCAGCCTCTGCTTCCCCCACGCGGGGTTTGCCAGGGGATCCTGCCAGTATAAAATAACATCCCCACCTTCTGGAAAGTCTGTGATAGTAATTCCATCCTTTTCTTATTCCTCTCTTTTGTTTCTGCCTTGTTCCTTTTCTTCCTGTGAGCGGGGACCCTGTCAGTATGAATAACATCCCCACCTTCTAGAAAGTCTGTGCTAGGAATTCCATCCCCTTTTCTTATTCCTTCTGCCTTGTTCCTTTTCTTCCTGTCACCTCTTTCTCGACTGTTTTCTGCCTTCTTGGTCGATTCCTCTGGCTTTAGTGTCTGTCCCAGAAGATACCATTCTCTCCTACAGCCGGTCTGGTGCGTTGGGGCCTGACTTGTCACGCGTTTAAACGGCAGCGCAATGCATTTTCGCTCATATGGCAGACAACGGCGACGACGACGATGATGGAGAAGAAGACGAAGACGAAGACGAAAACGAAGAAGAAGAAGAAGAAGAAGAAGATGATGATGATGATGATGATGATGATGATGATGATGATGATGATGATGGTGATGATGATGATGATGTTGAAGAAGAAGAAGAAGAAGAAGAAGAAGAAGAAGATGATGATGTTGATGATGATGATGAAAAGAAGAAGAAGAAGAAGAGAAGAAGAAGAAGAAGAAGAAGAAGAAGAAGAAGAAGAAGAAAGAAGAAGAGAAGAAGAAGAAGAAGAAGAAGAAGAAAAGGAGGAGGAGGAGGAGAGGAGGAGAAAGAAGAAGAAGAACAAGATCAACAAGAACAACACGCAGAAGTGTGTTTCTTACACACGTTCACTCCAAAATAAGACACGCACATCCTACCCCTGTGTTAAAATAATGAACCATCCTGGATCGCGCTTACTTGCCTCCAAGCATTTCTGGATGGGCAAGCGTTCTAACCATGTGGCCTATGTCCCTCTGCCCTCTAACCTACCTTCACCTCACCTATCCCATAGTCCCGTAGACCAATGCAGATTTTGCAACCAGCTTCCTCCACTCCCCCACGGTCCTCTGCTTTCTCTGTAGCAATTCGTTCCACTCAATGCCAGTCCACTCTCTAATGTTGTCTTCCCATCGTTTTTTCTGCCCTCTAATGTACAATGTTAGTTGCATATGCCGAATATAAGACTAGACACAAAAAGTGGCTAGAACAGCAATCAGAAACTGTCACAGGTAACTCAAGTGTTATCTACGTAACAGACAGTCTATAAAAGGTAAAGATGTCCCCATAACCTGTAAGATCGTATTGGAGCCAGGCGTCAGAAACCTCAACTTTTCAAAGGGGCCAGCATATTGAAGGCGGCGCCCATCTCCTCTCCCTCGCTGCTTTACCTTCCCTGACCCTAAAGAGGGCAGGTACCCATTTACAGCTGGGGGAACAAGGGGAACTAGGCTATACTGAAGCCAAGGCGCGCAAACGTCACCCATCCAAGTGGTAACCACGCCCAATGCTTAGCTGGGGGAAAGCGAGAGCTCCGACCACTGAGACATCCCGTCCCCTACACACAGTCTTGCTTGATGATGATAAAAATAACTGGGAAACAAGCAACTAAACAAGCAAAAAAACCAAGCAAAGAAACAAGCAAAAGAAAAAACCCAACCCCCTAGCAAATAAACAAGTTAAAAACTTCCTGAGGCATTGGGTCCATAAAAAAAAGGAGATGAATATTTTATAAGAGATTTCTTTTATTTACGTTTGTTTTTACTGTGGAAAACAAAAATGTGACAGCAGGAAAAAAGTGCTAAACTAGAAAATGAAACATAAGAAGAAAACCCCCCAAAAATGCAGAGCTGAAACAAGATCAATCGGAGGAAGGGAAGGGTGGGTGGGTGGGGTGGGGTTGGGGGGTGGGGGAAAGAGGTGAGTGAAGGGCACAATACACCTACACTCATACAACCCCCCCCCCCCCCACACACACACACACATTCATCATCCCCCCCCCCCCACACACACACACACACAAACACTCCCCCCACTCCACACACACATATTCATCATCCCCCCCCCCCCCCACACACACACACACACACACAACCACAAACACTGCCCCCACTCAACACACACACACACATATATAACCCTCCCCCCCCCCCCCCCCCCATTCCACACACATACACACACAACCCCCTCCCACCCACACCCACCCCCCAACACACACACTCTCAACACGCATTCCCCCACCCCAACATACACCGCACCCTCCCCCCTCCCCCTCCTCTCCCGCTCCACGACAAACACAAGCCAACTGAACATCACACTTACCCACCCAAAAGACAAGGATGATGATAGTCCTGATATGAACTGAAACAGTCTCCTCCCAAACCAAACCATCCAACCCCCATTTACTTCTTTATTTTCCAGTTCAGAAAGAGAGAGAGAGAGAGAGAGGGGGGGGGAGACAGACACACACAGACAGACAGAGAGACAGACAGAGAGAAACAGAGAGACAGAGAGACACTGACAGACACAGAGAGAAACACAGAGAGACAGACAGACACAAAGAGACACTGACAAAGAGAGAACAGAGAGACAGACAGAGAGAGAGAGAGAGAGAGAGAGAGAGAGAGAGAGAGAGAGAGAGAGAGAACTGAAGACAAGCAGAAAGAGAGAGAGAGAGAGACACTGACAGACAAAGACAGAAACAGAGAGAGACAGAGAGACATGACAGACACAGAGAGAACAGACACAGAAGAACAGAGACAGACAGACAAAGAGAGACACTGACAAAGAAAGAACAGAGAGAACAGACAGACAGACAGAGACAGGGAGAAACTGACGAACAGAGAGAAACAGAAGAGAAGACAGACAGAGAGACACTGACAAAGACAGAAACAGAGACAGACAGAGAGAGAGCGAGAGACAGACAGACAGGCAGACAGAGAGCGAGGGAGAAAGAGAGACAGACAGACAACAGAGAGATAGAGAGATAGAAGCGAGACAGACGAGACAGAGAAAAACAGAGACAGAGAGCCCGGGGGTAAAGGGGAAAGGATAAGGGGGGGATGGGAGAGGGGGGGGGGGAGGGAATTTACAGCTATAAAAAGGATGACAATAACCTTTTTTTTTCTACCATTTTTTTTACAGGACTGTAAATGTCAACTGTGTGTGTGGAAAAGGAGGTAGGAGATAAGAATAAATACATAAAAATAAATGTAGGGGAAAATGGTGACGGGCGATGGAGAGGGGGGAGGGACAGAGAGAGAGAGAAAGAGAAAAGAGAGAGAGAGAGAGGGAGAGAGAGGGGGAAAGGGAGGGAGAGAGAGGGAGAAAGGAAAGAGAGAGGGGGGGGGAAGAGAGAGGGGGGGAGAGGGGGGAGGAGGAGAGAGAGAGGGGGGAGAGAGAGAGGGAGAGAGGGGGGGGAAAGAGAGAGGGGAGAGACGGGAGAGAGAAGGGAGAGAAACAGGGGGAAGAGGGGAGAGAAAGAGGGAGAGAGAGAGGGAGAGAGAGGGGAAGAAGAGGGAGAGAGAGAGGGAGAAGAGGGGAGAGAAAGGGAAGAGAGAGGGAAGAGAAGAGAGAGAGAGAGAGGGGAAGGAGAGAGGGAGAGAGGGGAGAGGAGGGGAATAATGAGGGAGAGAGGGGGAATAGAAAGGAGGGAGAGAGTGGGGAAGAGAGAGAGGGGGGCAAGAGGTGGAGAGAGAGAGGGGGGAAGGGGAGGAGGGGGGGGAGAGGGAAAGAGAGGGGGAGAGGGGGAAGAGGAAAAAGAGAGGGGGGGAAGAGAGGGATGGAGGGAGAGAGTTGGAGAAGAGAAGGGGAGAGAGGGGGGAGAGGAAGGGAGGGGGAGAGGAGGGAAAAAGAGAGAGGGAGAAAGAGGGGGGAGCGAGAGAGAGAAAGAGGGAGAAAGGAGAGAAGAGGGGTTTAGGAGCGGGTTTGGGGGGTTTGGAGGGGAGAGGAGGGGGATTGATGGGAGGGGGGGGAAGAAAGGGAGTTTGAGGGAGGAGAGGGGGAAAGGGATGGGGATGGGTCGGGGGGGAGGGCTGCTCTGGATAGTTGGGGGGGGGGATGGGGGGAAGGTGGAAACCGGGGGGTTTTGGGGGGAAATGGGTGGGGGTTGGGGGGGGTGGTGCAGGGGGGCGGGGCGGGGGTCCAGGATAGGTGGGAAGGAGGGAGGAACGGGGAAAAGAGGAGGAGAGGAGGAAGGGAAGAAAGGGGTGAGGATGAGGAGACCCATAGATACGAGATCGTTTTTCCGCAATGATGGCCTGGCCCCCCTTCTCCTGTTTTCTTCCGTTCCTACCCTGGCCTTTACGCTTCTTTTATTATAGCCACTTAGCAAACCCTTTCCGTATTCGGGGTCGGGGAAAGGAAAGGGGAAGGGGGAGGTCGGGGCGGAAGGCTTGGGGGGCAAGACACCCAAAAAAATCGGGATGTGGGGAATTTTTTTGTTTGGTTTTTTAATGTTTTTTTTTTGTGGGGTTTTTTTTTTTTATTATTATTGCGCCCTTCAACCTTATTATGAAACTAAGATTGAGCGAGGAAATGGTATTAAAGATAAGGGGGAGGGGGGGGTGTTTGTAGTAAGGGAAAAGGAAAAAGGGGTTCCCATAAACCCAAGTCTAGGGGGCGTGGGGTCAAGACCCACTTCTCCAAGGCCAGCAATTGAGGGCACGGGGGCCCATCTCCTCTCTCCCTCGCTGCTTTAAACCCCCCCCTGACCCTAAAGAGGGCAGGTACCCATTTACAGCTGGGTGAACTGGGGGAACTGTACTGAGGCCAAGTCGAGCAAACAGGTCACCCATCCAAGTGGTAACCACGCTCGACGCTGCTTAAAACTTGACTGGGGGAAAAGCGAGTGCTCCGACCACTGGGCTATCCCGTCCCCCTGTATTATATAGATGTTTGTTTATTATTATTATTTGTATGTAGTTATATGGATCGCTGGTCTAGAGGTAACGCCCCTGCCTAGTAAAACAACAACAACAAACCACCAACTTCGTCTTCTTTTTCCTTATCCTTTTCCATCGGTAAATACAGAGGGGGGAAAAAAAGGGAGGGTGGAGGGAGAGAAAAAGATATATGTATATATATATATGTGTGTGTATATATATATATGTATATATATATAATATTATAATGTATATATATATATATATACATATATAATATATAATTATATATATATGTATATAAAGACCTACAGTTATCGTTTCTTATTAATCATTTATTGGATGCAAATTTGTTCATCTGCAGCCCTATTCTTGCATATGTAAAGATGTTGGAGTTCTCATATCACATAAGTATTGCTTGTTGTACTCATTTTATGTATTGGTGCTATGTTGTTTCTGAACTAATAAATTGTGTTTAAACCATCTATGTAGTTCTATATCAAGGTAGACTTCTTTTAAAAAAAAATTATCTCCCATCTGTAAAATAAAACCCCAAAATCCACAATAAACAAACAAACAAACAAAACACAAGAAAAAAAAACCATACATTTTTACGTCAACTTAAGTCTTCTTTTTAAAATCCTCTTCCATCCATAAAAAATAAGATCCTCCCCACCCCTAAAAAATAAACAACAACACACAGCCCACACAAACCAACAAACAAAAACAAACACACAAACCAACCAAAAAACCCAACTAAAAAATCTACAATATATTGTAAAAGGTCGGCATCAACTTAGTCTTTATTCTAAATCTTTTTTCCATCCGTAAAAAATAAAACAAAAACGAAAAAAAAATTACACAATTCCACGCCTACCCAGTCCTCTTTTTAAAGTCTTTTTCCATCGATAGAAAAAACCGAAAACCCTACACAGACCCACATCAATTTAGTCTTCTTTTCTAAATCTGTTTATCCATCCATAAAAAGCATATATATATATATATATATATGTGTGTGTGTGTGTGTGTGTGTGTGTATTTATATATATCAACCTAGACTTCTTTTCTAAAGCGTTTTTATCCATCCGAAAAAATACCCACAAAAACATAACAGACAAACAAAACAAACCACACTTTATAGTTCTAGGTCAACCTAGTTTTACTTTTGTAATTTTTTTCCCCATCCATAAAAAAAAGTAAAAAAACAAAAAGAAAAACGCTTTACGGTTCTACGTCAACTTAGTCTTCTTTTCTTAAACCTTTTGCATCAGTTAAAAAAGACAAACAAACAAACAAACAAACAAAAACCAACCAAAAAGGGGGGAACAATATACATATCTACGTCAACTTAGTCTTCTTTTTTTTAAACCTTTTGCATCAGTTAAAAAAAGACAAACAATCAAACAAAAACCAACCAAACAAGGGGGGAACAATATACAATTCTACGTCAACTTAGTCTTCTTTTCTTAAACCTTTTGCATCAGTTAAAAAAGACAAACAAACAATCAAAAACGAACAAAAAAGTGGGGAAACAATATACAATTCTATGTCAATTTAGTCTTCTTTTCTTTAATCTTTTCCGTCAGTTAGAAAAACAAACCGAAAAAAATTTTAAAAATCAAAAAAAGAAATAATAATACTACTAATAATATAAATCTCTCTCTTCTCTCTCTCTCTCTCTTCTCTCTCTCTCTCTCTAATATATATATATTTTATATATAATATATATATATATACAGAACTATGTCAACTTTGTCTTCTTTTCTTAAACCTTTATTTTGTTAAACAAACAAACAAACAAAAATAAATAAAGGAATAAAAAAATACTCCTCTAACAGTTCTACGTCAACTTAAGACTTCTTTTCAATTTTGTAAAATCTATCCATAACACCATCCCCTCCCCCCAAAAAAAAAACCCAACAACAACAACAACAAAACACAACAAAACAACAACAAACAACCAAACAAACAAAACAAACAAGTAAGCAAGCAAAACCACTTTACAGTTGTACGCCAAGTTAGTCTTTCTTTTTCCATCAAAAAAAAAACAAAACCCGAAAAAAAATTAAACAATTAACTAAGTCAACTTCGTCTTCTTTTCTAAACCCTTTTCCATCCATAAGGAAAAAAAAGGATTAAAAACAAACAAACAAACAATAACAACAAAAAACCTATAGATATCTAGACGTAGAGAAAAACCCTATAAACATATTTTCTAACTCGTTTTCCAACCCTTTGAATCAAAAGAAAGAAAGAACCCGCCCCCCCCCCCCCCCCCCCCCCCCCCCCCCCCCCCCCCCCACCCCCACCACCCACACCACCCCAGTTTTAGGCAATAAGTCTCTTTTCCAAATCCTCTGCCACCCAAAAACCCTCACAGAAAAACCCAACAACCCCAACAAAAACCCACAACAACAAAAAAACCCAACAACAAAAACCCAACACAAACCAAGAAAAAACGCAAAAACAAAAATCAAACAAACAAAACCCACGTATACAGTTCTACAGTAACATGGTAGTCTTCTTTTCTAAATCTGCTTCCATCCCTTTTGTGTGTGTTGTTGTTGCTGTTGTTATTGTTGTTGTTGATGCTCGTTCCCCAGCTTAACACTCTGGGGGTTACCCCCTCTCCCCCCCCCCCCAAAAAAAACAAAAAACACCCACAAGAGCAAGCCAACCAGCCAAATAAACAACAACAACAAAACGACAGAGATCTACAGCTTTACCTCAGCTGAAGTAATCTTTTTCTAAATTCTCTCCCATCCGTGTTATTTTTCAAATAATTATTTTTTTAAAACCCTAACTACACAGTGTTACAACACAGTCATCTTTTTCTGAAATCTGTTTCCATCCTGTAAAAAGAAAAAAAAAAGCAACAAAAATCCAGACAAAAAAAAACTACCCCCCCCCCCCCCCCCCCCACCAACACCCTATAGTTCTACATTAACGTAATAGTCTTTTCTTCAAAATCTGTTCCCATCCTTTAAAAAAACCAAACAAACAAAAAACAAAGCACAAAAAATCCCCGATATATACAGTTTTACATCAACATAACAGTTTTCTGTACTAAATCCTTTTTCTATCCTGTGAAAAAAAGAATTTAAGGCAACAACAAAAAAGACAGCCCCCCCCCCCCCCCCTCCCTCCGAAAAAAAACCCGAACAAAAAACAAACACACACACAAACCCAAAACAAAGCAAAAAAAACAAAAAGAAAAGAAATTCTCTGTACAAAGGTTTAGCCCCCCCCCCCCCCCCCCCCCCCCCCCCCCAAAAAACAAACAAAACCAAAATACAGCAACAAAAACAACAACAACAAAACCCCATCAAAACAAACAACCCCAAATAACACACACACAACAAAAAATACCAAAAAGAAGAAGAAAAAATCCTCAGTATACATATATATATATACATACACACAGCGCAACCTAACCTAACCTAACCTAACCTAACCTAACCTAACTTCAAACCTGACTTTTTTTTGTTTCTTCTTCTCCAACCTATTCTCTCCAAGTCTCTAGGTTCGTTCGCCCTAAAAAAAAAAAAAACACACTCTCCTTTCCTCTTTCCTATAAATATAAGAAGATAGATCTATCCCTCTCTATGGGGCCTGCCTAGCCCTGCCTAGCCCTGCCTAGCCTAGCCAAGCCTAGCCTAGCCTGCCTACTATGCATCCCTCCCACTCCACTCCACTCCACTCCACTCCACTCCTCCCCTGCCTGCCTGCCTGTTTTAAATTAAGCCAGGCCAGAAGAGGTTTCATGGTACTTTGAAAGGCCTGGCCCAGGCGCTCAAGCTCATGTCCCCGCCAGTGCAGACGGCAATAAACGACGCATTAGCATAACGCTTCAAGCAGGCCGCTCTTTTCTTTCTCTCTCACCTCTTCTTCCCTGCCACCCCCCCACCCCCTCCCTCACCCCACCCCACCCGGCCACCACCCCACCACCAGCCCTCTTGTCTTTTTGCCCCCCCCCCCCACCTTCCCTCCCCTCCCACCCCTAACCGTCTTGATACGGGTAGGCTTAGCTCTCCTGCTCGGGTAGCTTGCCGGCAGCCCGAGAGAGAGGGTACTAAAAAAAGGTCTGGGGGAACAAAAGGAAGCTCAAGGTGCCTGCGTCAAGTTGCGTGGGACACCTCCGCTTACAACTGTGGGGGGGGGGGGGGGGGAAGGAGGAGGGAGTGTGTGGTTAAGAGGGTTGTCCTTAACTGGTGGATGCATACATACATGTATGTGTGAGGGGACAGGATAGATAGCTCAGTGGTCGGAGCACTCGCTTTCCCCCAGCCAAGTTAAGCAGCGTCGAGCGTGGTTACCAGTTGGATGTGGGTGACCGTTTGCCGCGCCTTGGCTTCAGTACAGTTCCCCCAGTTCACCCAGCTGTAAATGGGTACCTGCCCTCTTTTAGGGTCAGGGAAGGTAAAGCAGCGAGGGAGAGGAGATGGGCGCCGCCCTCATAATATGCTGGCCCTAGAGAAGTGAGGTCTCTGACGCCTCGCTCCCCTACGACCTTATAGGTTATGGGACTCCTTTACCTTTACCTTTTTTATGTTAGTACGTCGTTTTCGACGATGACCTCCAAAACAGCAGAGGAGGCAGCTGCTGTTTTTGGAAACTGGGAAGAATTTTGATTATAGTGGAGATGCCTTGCCCACAGTACATCCCCACTCTCTCGGGCCAAGTGGGCATAAGGACAGTCAGCGTTGGAGATGTTCTCTCTTCAAAGGCCAACTAGCCCCCCAGGGCTGCAGCACATAAGGACTGTGCGAGTCAAGCCTCCTAGTCAGAGAGTCATAGTCGATCACTAAAGACGAAGCTGTAAAGTGGAATTCCATGAGTGGGAAAGCCACTGGTCATACAGCCTCTCACTTTGCTGTTGCCCCCAGCGTCAATGGTTTAATCAAGAACTGTGATAAACCCCAGGCGCTGACGCATACATACATACAAGACATGAGGTCAGTGGTCGGAGGAGCACTTGCTTTTTCCCCGCCCCAGCCAAAGTTTTAAGCAACATCGAGCGTGGTTACCACTTGGATGTGGGTGACCATTGTTTTTTTGTTGGATTTCTTTGCTCGTCTTGGCTTCAGTACAGTTCCCCCAGCTGTAAATGGGTACCTGCCCTCTTTTAGGGTCAGGGAAGGTAAAAGCAGCGAGGGAGAGGAGAAGGGCGCCACTGCCCTCAATATGCTGGCCCTAGAGAAGTGAGGTCTCTGACGCCTCGCTCCCCTACAACCTGAAAGGTTATGTGAAACCTTTACCTTTTACATGCAAGACATTCGATTTTTGCACGGAACCTAGTCGTACGTGGACCATAACAGCAGACGCTGAAAGAAAGATACAGGCAGTGGAGATGAGATACTTTCGCAAACGCCTTGGTATCTCATACAGATATCACTAATGAGAAAGTGAAAACCAGAATTAAAAACGCCATAGAACCATGTGAAGAGCTCCTGACTTCAGTGGAAAGACTCAAACTAAAGTGGTACGGGCACGTCACACGAACATCTGGACTGGCCAAGACTGTCCTACTACAGGGAACAGTACAAGGAAGGAGACGATGAAGAGGCAGACAGAGAAAACGATGGGAAGACAACATCAGAGAGTGGACTGCAGGCCTTGAGTGGAACGACTTGCTATGAAAAGCAGAGGAACAGAGTGGAGGAAGCTGGTTGCAAAATCTTCAGTGGTGCCCCCACGGTCAACCGGAGCTACGGGATAGGTGAAGGTGAAGTTGTACTAGAATTTGTTTTAAAAAAGTTACTTGGCACCAGAAGTGACAAGGATTGTTTTTAAAGTTACTTGGCACCAGCAGGCAAATGAATGGACCAAGAAGACAGAAAATAGAGAAGATGAAGAAGGTGACAGGAAGAAAAAGAACTAAGGCAGAAACAAAAGAACGATAGAA
>CM054165.1:15125012-15127512 GCA_028751875.1 Rapana venosa
CACACACATAGCAAGTGTTTTGCTTTATTATATGTACCATCTGTAAATAAAAATCTGACTTTGACATTGCACACACGCGCGCACATTGCGCTCGTGGTCTGCTGACCCGGGTTCGAATCCCGTTCAAGTGCATTTTTGGAAACCTGGAGTTACCATCAGTGCCGAGTCCACTCCCTCCAAAAGTCCTTGGGATGAGACTATAAACCGAGATCCTGTGTGCGAATGCACGCAGGAGAACATCTTGCGCACATGTTAAAACCTGTTCCACTTTTGGGGAAGAGTAGGCCATTTGTGTGCTGGTGGGAGCTGATGACAAAATTGACAAAACCGCGTTCACACAGGGACTGGATGTAATTAAACAAAAGGCACCATGAGTGCTTATTCCATTCACCTAGAAATAAAATACAGAATAAAATGAAAGAAAATAAACACACAATTATGGAAAATGTCCACACACACACACACACACACAATTATGGATAATGTACACACACACACACACACACACACACACACACACACACACACACACACACACCTGTGGGCTGACAACCAAACAGAGTGAATGGGCAACAGAGAGAGCTGCAACCTCATGTTCTCACAAACCTGTAATGTGTATTGAATGATTATGTTTGGTTATTTGACATAAGTGTCGAGAACGCTCAGACAGCTACCTATTGTTGTCTGTCATGATTATAAGCAACAAAACATGCGTAGCGCTGCCGTTAAGCGCCTGACAATCCAGACCCAGCGCATCCGACATGTGTTGAATATTTGATATGGTTGTGTTGGTTTTTTCTGGCGGCGTGGACACGTCACTGTCTATCTTGCGATTAGTGTGTTGCCTTGTATTATGCCATATTATCTCTACAACCCCTCCCTCTCCTTGTTTATCGTTGTGTCGTATCTTGTATCCTGATTTTTCCACAATCTTTAAACGCTTGCAGTTCTCTTAACCTAACTTTTTATTTTTTTTTTTTTTTATTGCATACCACTTTGTTCGAGATTTCTCTGCGTGAATTCGGGCTGCTCTTCCCGGGGAGAGCGCGTTCGCCACAAGAGCAGCGCCACCCTTTTTGTTATGTTTTTGTTTTGTCTGCAACTGTATTTGTTTCCCTACCAGAGTGGCTTTTTTTAAAAAGAATTTTGCCAGGGACAATTCTCTTGTTGCCGTGGGTTCTTTTACGTGCGCTGAAAATGTTGTGCAACACACGGGACCTCGGTTTATCTTCTCATCCGAAAGACTAGCGCCCAGACTACCACTCATGGTCTTATGGATGGGGGAAAAGTTTCGGGGCCCAAACGGGCTGGATGACCGTTCTAAATTCTGAAAAGTGTCTGGCTGCAAGGTACCACACAGCAGGTGAAGCTTCAATCACCGCCAGGACCTCTGATGAAGGCTCATCCAGGAGCCGAAACTCCAGTCAGGTCAGGCCAAAGGCATGGTCCTTACACAAAAATGCCTAAAATGCTGTCATTGTAAGATTTTATTTTCTAGATTAAAAAAAAATTAGTAACCGTTTTTATCTTTTAAATGGAATCTTTGATCAATCTCCCCCCAGCTAAGGTTAAGCAGCATCGAGCGTGGTTACCACTTAGATGGGTGACACGCCTTGGCTTCAGTACAGTTCCCCAATGTAAATGGTACCTGCCTCTTTAGGTCAGGGAAGGTAAAGCAGCGAGGGAGAGGAGATGGGCGCCACTGCCCTCAATATGCTGGCCCCTTGAGAAGTTGAGGTCTCTGATGCCTCACTCCCTTACGACAACATAGGTTATAGGACACCTACTATTTCCTCGTTAATCTTTTTTTCACCTGTTTGCAACGACTTTGCTCAGCTGCAGCCCATAATTGCATGTAAATGCCAGAGTACTCATGATAATTATAATTATAAACAATGCTTGTTGTACTCATTTCATGCATTGGTGCTACATTGTTCTCATAATGTGCTGGTAATAATGTAGTTAGATAATATTGATCAAGCTGGGTTTTTTTGTTCCTAGATAGATGGCTTGATGGGAAAAAAACCCAAAATACATTGCTTATTCAATGTACCATCTGGAAATAAAAAATTTGACTTGACTTGACTTGAATTAATCTATCAGTCCTTCGAATGAAAACTATAAACCGAGGCCCTGTGTGCGAACGCAGGCAGGAGAACATCTTGCGCACACGTTAAAACCTGTTCAATTTTCCCGTAAGAGCAGGCCATTGTGTGTTAGTAGGAACAAAATTATGTCAAATCTTTACACAACTGCATGCACACATGGATTGGATGTGAAAAAAGAAACAAAAGAAAAAAAGTACACGGACGCTTAGTCCAGTATCCTAAATTAACAACAGAGAGACAGAAAGAGACAGACAGAGACAGACAGACAGAGACAGAGAGACAGACAGACACAGACGAGATAGATAGAGAGACAGACAGAGACAGAGTAAAATGTTAACCAAACAGGTGTAATGTAAGCAGTTCGTATAGTGCATACGTTAAGATAAAGGAGA
>CM054165.1:15135012-15180012 GCA_028751875.1 Rapana venosa
CAGTCGGTACTTCTTGACACCCCCAGCTAGACAAAAGCAAAAAGAAGAAGAACAACAACAAAATAAAAAATAGAATGGAATTGTTCTCTTTCTCAACTTCTTTTGCCGTTTGTTGACACAGAGGGTTAGTTTCTGTAAACTGTCAGTACTTCATAATATAGGTGAAGGTAAAGGAGTCCCATAACCTATAAGGTCGTAGGGGAGCGAGGCGTCAGAGACCTCACTTTTCTAGGGCCAGCATATTGAGGACAGCGGCGCCCATCTCCTCTCCCTCGCTGCTTTACCTTCCCTGACCCTAAAGAGGGCAGGTACCCATTTACAGCTGGGTGAACTGGGGGAACTGTACTGAAGCCAAGGCGCGCAAACGGTCACCCATCCAACTGGTAACCACGCTCAACGCTGCTTAACTTGGCTGGGGGAAAGCGAGTGCTCCGACCACTGAGCTATCCCGTCCCACTTCATAATAATAAGATTTTAAAAAATCAACAACTAACAAACAAAACAAAACACACAAAAACAGAATGCAATAGTTCCCCTCTCTCTCTTTCTCATCTTCTTCTTTTTGTTGGTTGTGGACAAACAAAGTGTTTGTCTACAGGCGGTACCTCATCACCCCCAAGACACAGACAACAACACCCCACCCCTGCAACAACTTAACAAAACAAAAACAGAATGCAATAGTTCCCCTTTCTCTTTCTCAACTTCTTTTGTGGTTTATCCACACACACACACACACACACACACACACACACACACACACACACACACACACACACACACACTTACACAAAGTTGGATTATTTCTTACTAAATGTTTAGATATCAGAAGTAAGGATGTTCACCTTACATGAAAGTATATGATTAACTGTTGTTCCTATGGGCCATATGGCCTGCAAAAACTGAATTAAAATTATTGTTATTGTTATTGTTATTACACTTACACACACACACACTTACACACACACACACACACATACACACACTTACACACACACACTTTACACACACACACACACACACACTTACACACACACACACACAGAGTTAGTGTCTGTATACAGCTGATACTTCATCACCCCAAGACAAAAGCAAACAAACAAAACACAGACACACACAAAAAACAACAAAAAACGAAAACAAAAATGCATTAGTTCCCCTTTCTCTTTCTCAACTTCTTTTTTGTGTTATTTGTGGACACACACAGAGTCAGTGTCTGTATACAGTCAGTACTTCAGGACCCCCCAAGACACAACCAACAAATGAACAAACAAAACCTAACAAACAAACCAAAACAAAACCAGAGCACATTAGTTCTCCTTTCTCTTTCTCAATTTCTTTTTGTCATTAGTGGATACATAAGGTCATTGTGTCTGTACACAAACGGTACTTCATGACACCAAGACATTAACAGCAACAACACCCCCCACCCCCGAAAAAAAAGAATGGAATTGCTCTTTGTCTCTACTTCTGCTGTCGATTGTTGACACATACAGTTAGTGTCTGTAAACAGTCAGTACTTTATGATCCAAGACCAAAAAAAAAAAAGAAAAAATCAACAAAGAAACTAACAAAAAATTAATATATTTGGAACTGTTCTATTTCTCAACTTCTTGTTGTCCTTTGTCGACACATAAGGATAGACTTTGAATACAGCCAGTACTTCATAACCCCAAAACAAAAACAAACAAAACTAACAAACAAAACAAATAAAATGCTGAATGCAATAGTTCCCCATTTCTCTTTCTCAACTTCGTTTCTTTTTTGTCCTATTTGTGGACACACACAGAGTTAGTGTCTGTGTACAGTCAGTACTTCATCACCCCCCAAGACACAACCAACAAATAAACAAACAAAAACTAACAAACAAAACAAATAAAAAGCTGTATGCAATAGTTCCCATTTCTCTTTCTCAATTCCCCTTGTCGTCTGTCGACACATAAAAGTTAGTGCTGTATACTGGAGGTACTCCTTGACCCCCAAGACAAAAACAACATGACACCAAGGCAAAAAAAAAACCCCAAAAAACAAACAAACAAAACAAAAAGCCAGAATACATTTGTTTCTCTTTCTCAAACTGTTTTTTGTCCATTGTCGACACTTAGGGCTAGACTTTGTATACAGCCAGTACTTCATAACACCAAAACAAAAAAACAAAAAACCTAACAAAAACAAAACAAATAAAAAACAGAGTGCAATAGTTCCCCTTTCTCTTTCTCAACTTCTTATTTTTTGTGTCTGTCGACACATAAGAGTTAGTGTCTGTATACAGTCGGTACTTCTTCACCCCTAAGACACAACCAACAAATGAACAAACAAAAACTAACAAACAAAACAAATAAACAACAGAATGCAATAGTTCCCCCTTTCTCTTTCTTAATTTCCTTTGTCGTCTGTCGACACATAAGAGTTAGTGTCTGTATACTGGAGGTACTCCTTGACCCCCAAGACATAAACAACAAGTAAAAAAACCCAAACAAAAATAGAATGGAAATGTTCTCCTTCTCTACTTCCTTCTCAGGTTTTTTTGATACATACAGTTAGTGTCTGTATACAGGAGGTACTTCATGACACCAAGGAAAAAACAAAAAACCCAAACTAGCCCACAAACAAAACAAAAAACCAGAATGCATTTGTTTCTCTTTCTCAAACTTCTTTTGTCCTTTGTCGACACATAGGGATAGACTTTGAATACAGCCAGTACTTCATAACCCCAAAACAAAAACAAAACAAAACTAACAAACAAAACAAATAAAAAACCAGAATGCAACAGTTGCCATTTCTCTTTCTCAACTTCTTTCTTTTTGTCGTTTGTGAACACACACAGAGTTAGTGTCTGTATACAGTCGGTACTTCATCACCCCCCAAGACACAACCAACAAAGGAACAAACAAAAACTAACAAACAAAACAAATAAAAAACAGAATGCAATAGTTCGCATTTCTCTTTCTGAATTTCCCTTGTCGTCTGTCGACACATAAGAGTTAGTGTCTGTATACTGGAGGTACTCCTTGACCCCCAAGACATAAACAACAAGCAACAAACAAAAACCAAACAAACAAAAATAGAATGGAAAATAATGTTCTCCTTCTCGACTTCCTTCTCGTTTTTTTGATGCATACAGTTAGTGTCTGTATGCAGGAGGTACTTTATGACACCAAGGCAAAAGAGAAACAACAACAACAAAAACCAAAACCCCTACCAAAATCCACAAACAAACAAAACAAAAAAGCAGAATGCATTTGTTTCTCTTTCTCAACTTCTTTTTTTGTCCATTGTCGACACATAGGGCTAGACTTTGTATACAGCCAGTACTTCATGACCCTCCCCCCCCCCCCCCCCAAAAAAAAAGAAGAAATAAACAACAACAACAACAACTAACTAACAAACAAAACAAATAAAAAGCTGTATGCAATAGTTCCCCTTTCTCTTTCTCAACTTCTTTTTTTGTGTCGTCTGTCAACACATAAGAGTTAGTGTCTGTATACTGGAGGTACTCCTTGACCCCCAAGACAAAAACAACAAGCAACAAACAAACAAAAATAGAATGGAAGTGTTAACCCTCTCTACTTCCTTCTCGTTTTTGTTGATACATACAGTTAGTGTCTGAATACAGGAGGTACTTCATGACACCAAGACAAAAACAAAAAAACCCAAAACAAACCCACAAACAAACAAAACAAAAAACCAGAATGCATTTGTTTCTCTTTCTCAAACTTCTTTTGTCCATTATTGATACATAGGGCTAGCGTCTGTATACAGTCAGTACTTCATGACCCCAAAACAAAACAAAAAAACTAATAAACAAAACAAATAAAAAACAGAATGCAATAGTTCCCATTTCTCTTTCTCAACTTCTTTTATGTGTTATTTGTTGACACACAGAGTCAGTGTCTGTATACAGCTGGTACTTCATCACCCCTAAGACATAACCATCAAATGAACAAACAAAAACTAACAACCAAAACAAATAAACAACAGAATGCAATAGTCCCCATGTCTCTTTCTCAATTTCCCTTGTCGTCTGTCGACACATAAGAGTTAGTGTCTGTATACTGGAGGTACTCCTTGACCCCCAAGACAAAAACAACAAGCAACAAACAAACAAAAATAGAATGGAAGTGTTAACCCTCTCTACTTCCTTCTCGTTTTGTTGATACATACAGTTAGTGTCTGTATACAGGAGGTACTTCATGACACCAAGGCAAAAAAAACACACAAAAAAGAACCCAAACCACAAACAAACAAAACAAAAAAACCAGAATGCATTTGCTTCTCTTTCTCAACTTTTTTTGTTCTTTGTCAACACATAGGGCTAGTGTTTATATACAACCAGTACTCTATGACCCCAAAACAAAAACCTAACAAACAAAACAAATAAAAATAGAATGCAATAGTTCCCATTTCTCTTTCTCAACTTCTTTCATTTTGGTAGTTTGTGGACACACAGAGTAAGTGTCTGTAAACAGTCAGTATTTCATCACCCCCCAAAACACAACCAACAAAGGAACAAACAAAACCTAACAAACAAACCAAAACAAAACCAGAGCACATTAGTTCTCCTTTCTCTTTCTCAATTTCTTTTTGTCATTAGTGGATACATAAGGTCATTGTGTCTGTACACAAACGGTACTTCATGACACCAAGACATTAACAGCAACAACACCCCCCACCCCCGAAAAAAAAGAATGGAATTGCTCTTTGTCTCTACTTCTGCTGTCGATTGTTGACACATACAGTTAGTGTCTGTAAACAGTCAGTACTTTATGATCCCAAGACCAAAAGAAAAAAAAGAAAAAATCAACAAAGAAACTAACAAAAAATTAATATATTTGGAACTGTTCTATTTCTCAACTTCTTGTTGTCCTTTGTCGACACATAAGGATAGACTTTGAATACAGCCAGTACTTCATAACCCCAAAACAAAAACAAACAAAACTAACAAACAAAACAAATAAAATGCTGAATGCAATAGTTCCCCATTCTCTTTCTCAACTTCTTTTCTTTTTTGCCGTTTGTGGACACACACAGAGTCAGTGTCTGTATACAGTCAGTACTTCATCACCCCCCAAGACACAACCAACACATGAACAAACAAAACCTAACAAACAAAACAAATAAAAACAGAATGCAATAGTTCCCATTTCTCTTTCTCAATTCCCCTTGTCGTCTGTCGACACATAAAAGTTAGTGGCTGTATACTGGAGGTACTCCTTGACCCCCAAGACAAAAACAACATGACACCAAGGCAAAAAAAAAACCCCAAAAAACAAACAAACAAAACAAAAAGCCAGAATACATTTGTTTCTCTTTCTCAAACTGTTTTTTGTCCATTGTCGACACTTAGGGCTAGACTTTGTATACAGCCAGTACTTCATAACACCAAAACAAAAAAACAAAAAACCTAACAAAAACAAAACAAATAAAAAACAGAGTGCAATAGTTCCCCTTTCTCTTTCTCAACTTCTTATTTTTTGTGTCTGTCGACACATAAGAGTTAGTGTCTGTATACAGTCGGTACTTCTTCACCCCTAAGACACAACCAACAAATGAACAAACAAAAACTAACAAACAAAACAAATAAACAACAGAATGCAATAGTTCCCCTTTCTCTTTCTCAATTTCCCTTGTCGTCTGTTAGACACATCAGAGTTAGTGTCTGTATACTGGAGGTACTACCTCCTTGACCCCCCAAGACATAAACAACAAGTAAAAAAACCCAAACAAAAATAGAATGGAAATATTCTCCTTCTCTACTTCCTTCTCAGGTTTTTTTGATACATACAGTTAGTGTCTGTATACAGGAGGTACTTCATGACACCAAGGAAAAAACAAAAAACCCAAACTAGCCCACAAACAAAACAAAAAACCAGAATGCATTTGTTTCTCTTTCTCAAACTTCTTTTGTCCTTTGTCGACACATAGGGATAGACTTTGAATACAGCCAGTACTTCATAACCCCAAAACAAAAACAAAACAAAACTAACAAACAAAACAAATAAAAAACCAGAATGCAACAGTTGCCATTTCTCTTTCTCAACTTCTTTCTTTTTGTCGTTTGTGAACACACACAGAGTTAGTGTCTGTATACAGTCGGTACTTCATCACCCCCCAAGACACAACCAACAAAGGAACAAACAAAAACTAACAAACAAAACAAATAAAAAACAGAATGCAATAGTTCGCATTTCTCTTTCTGAATTTCCCTTGTCGTCTGTCGACACATAAGAGTTAGTGTCTGTATACTGGAGGTACTCCTTGACCCCCAAGACATAAACAACAAGCAACAAACAAAAACCAAACAAACAAAAATAGAATGGAAAATAATGTTCTCCTTCTCGACTTCCTTCTCGTTTTTTTGATGCATACAGTTAGTGTCTGTATGCAGGAGGTACTTTATGACACCAAGGCAAAAGAGAAACAACAACACACAAAAACCAAAACCCCTACCAAAATCCACAAACAAACAAAACAAAAAAGCAGAATGCATTTGTTTCTCTTTCTCAACTTCTTTTTTTGTCCATTGTCGACACATAGGGCTAGACTTTGTATACAGCCAGTACTTCATGACCCTCCCCCCCCCCCCCCCAAAAAAAAAGAAGAAATAAACAACAACAACAACAACTAACTAACAAACAAAACAAATAAAAAGCTGTATGCAATAGTTCCCCTTTCTCTTTCTCAACTTCTTTTTTTGTGTCGTCTGTCAACACATAAGAGTTAGTGTCTGTATACTGGAGGTACTCCTTGACCCCCAAGACAAAAACAACAAGCAACAAACAAACAAAAATAGAATGGAAGTGTTAACCCTCTCTACTTCCTTCTCGTTTTTGTTGATACATACAGTTAGTGTCTGAATACAGGAGGTACTTCATGACACCAAGACAAAAACAAAAAAACCCAAAACAAACCCACAAACAAACAAAACAAAAAACCAGAATGCATTTGTTTCTCTTTCTCAAACTTCTTTTGTCCATTATTGATACATAGGGCTAGCGTCTGTATACAGTCAGTACTTCATGACCCCAAAACAAAACAAAAAAACTAATAAACAAAACAAATAAAAAACAGAATGCAATAGTTCCCATTTCTCTTTCTCAACTTCTTTTATGTGTTATTTGTTGACACACAGAGTCAGTGTCTGTATACAGCTGGTACTTCATCACCCCTAAGACATAACCATCAAATGAACAAACAAAAACTAACAACCAAACAAATAAACAACAGAATGCAATAGTCCCCATGTCTCTTTCTCAATTTCCCTTGTCGTCTGTCGACACATAAGAGTTAGTGTCTGTATACTGGAGGTACTCCTTGACCCCCAAGACAAAAACAACAAACAAACAAACAAAAATAGAATGGAAATGTTCTCCTTCTCTACTTCCTTCTCAGTTTTTTTGATACATACAGTTAGTGTCTGTATACAGGAGGTACTTCATGACACCAAGGCAAAAAACACACAAAAAAGAACCCAAACCACAAACAAACAAAACAAAAAAACCAGAATGCATTTGCTTCTCTTTCTCAACTTTTTTTGTTCTTTGTCAACACATAGGGCTAGTGTTTATATACAACCAGTACTCTATGACCCCAAAACAAAAACCTAACAAACAAAACAAATAAAAATAGAATGCAATAGTTCCCATTTCTCTTTCTCAACTTCTTTCATTTTGGTAGTTTGTGGACACACAGAGTAAGTGTCTGTAAACAGTCAGTATTTCATCACCCCCCAAAACACAACCAACAAAGGAACAAACAAAAACTAACAAACAAAACAAATAAAAAACAGAATGCAATAGTTCGCATTTCTCTTTCTGAATTTCCCTTGTCGTCTGTCGACACAAGAGTTAGTGTCTGTATACTGGAGGTACTCCTTGACCCCCAAGACACAATCAACAAACAAACAAAACCCCCCAAAAAACAAAAATAGAACGGAAAATAATGTTCTCCTTCTCGACTTCCTTCTCGTTTTTTTGATGCATACAGTTAGTGTCTGTATACAGGAGGTACTTTATGGCACTAAGGCAAAAGAAAAACAACCAAAAAAACCCCCAAAACCCCTACCAAAACCCACAAACAAACAAAACAAAAAAGCAGAATGCATTTGTTTCTCTTTCTCAACTTCTTTTGTCCATTGTCGACACATAGGGCTAGACTTTGAATACAGCCAGTACTTCATGACCCCCCCCCCAAAAAAAAAAAATAAAAAAAAAAATAAAATAAACAACAACAACTAACTAACAAACAAAACAAATAAAAAGCTGTATGCAATAGTTCCCCTTTCTCTTTCTCAACTTCTTTTTTTGTGTCGTCTGTCGACACATAAGAGTTAGTGTCTGTATACTGGAGGTACTCCTTGACCCCCAAGACACAAACAACAAGCAACAAACAAACAAAAATAGAATGGAAGTGTTAACCCTCTCTAGTTCCTTCTCGTTTTTGTTGATACATACAGTTAGTGTCTGTATACAGGAGGTACTTCATGACACCAAGGCCAAAAAAAAAAAACCCAACAAAAAAACAAACAAACCCACAAACAAACAAAACAAATCAACAGAATGCAATAGTTCCCATTTCTCTTTCTCAATTCCCCTTGTCATCTGTCGACACATAAGAGTTAGTGTCTGTATACTGGAGGTACTCCTTGACCCCCAAGACACAATCAACAAAAAAACCAACCCAAAAAACAAAAATAGAATGGAAAATAATGTTCTCCTTCTCGACTTCCTTTTCGTTTTTTTGATGCATACAGTTAGTGTTTGTATGCAGGAGGAACTTCGTGACACCAAGGCAAAAGAAAAACAACCAAAAAACCCCAAACCCCTACCAAAACCCACAAACAAACAAAACAAAAAACCAGAATGCATTTGTTTCTCTTTCTCAAACTTCTTTTGTCCATTATTGATACACAGGGCTAGTGTCTGTATACAGCCAGTACTTCGTAACACCAAAACAAAAACAAAAAAGATAGAATTAACATAAGAATAAAAGAAGCTAAACACTTACTCGACTCCTTCCTTTGATAAAGATTTAAATAGCAACGACATATTAAGCAGCACAATAACAAAAGCAACAAAGACAAACAGACAAACAAACACTGACGACACCTAAAGCAACACACATCATGAGATAAACACTAGTCGTTTCCCCCTTTTTAAACAACAACAACAACACATTCAAATGGCAACAACAAAAGCAATACAACAGCAAAAGCAAGTCTCTCTCTCTCTCTCTCTCTCTCTCTCTCTCGCTCTCTCACACACACACACACACACACACACACACACACCACACACACAAACACACACACACACACATATTTCGTCTAATATCACTTAATGTGAACAGACGTTAAATAAAAGAAGAAACATACACACAAACACACGTGCGCAAGCGCACACATTCACACTCTCCTGTTTTTTTGTGAAGAGATGTTAAAGTAATAAACACACACACACACACACACACACATTGTATTTGTGGGGATAAGATAACAAATAAGGTAAGATAACAATAAGATACCAAATAGTCATGTTCTTCATTGTGGTCATTTAAAAGCATTTTTACTTGCTGTATCTCATATATCACTGGATCAGGTTTGTCTGAACCATCGCAATTGTTGGACATTGTGTTAGCGCTAATAAGAAGTCCGATAATTCAATTTTTTGTAGTTTGTTCAAGTTAGTTTGATATTTCAACTTCATTATCTGACATTGTTTCAGCTATTGTTCAATTTTTCGTAATGTGAATAGACGTTAAACTGAAGATTCTACACACACACACACACACACACACACACACACACACACACACACACACACACACACACACATTTGTTCTTAGATAGATGGCTTGATGGGAAAAAAAAGCAAATGCATTGCTTATTCAATGTACCATCTGGAAATAAAAATTTGACTTGACACACAAACACACACACTGACACACACACACACACTCACACACACACACACTCACTCACAAACACACACACTCACATACACACACACTCTCTCACACACACACACACACACACAAACACACTCACTCACAAACACACACACACTCACACGCACACACTCACACACACACACACACACCACACACAACACACACACACACACACACACACACACACACACACACCTACACACACACAAACCCACTAAAACAATTACAACGAACTAAAAATGCCACTGGAGTTCCATGAAAGGGGAAAAAAACTATTTCTAAAAAAACAATTTTAAACTGTCTAAGCACTCAGTCAACCTGTATCGAACGTAATATTTTCTTTGATGAACTCCGCAAGTGTTCCATTCCAAATAATCTGCGTTTTCAGAAAAAGCCATTCGCAAGAGGATCACATAATTCCAAAATCTGTTTGCTTAAGAGACGAAAATATCCTTCACGCGAATAATATATAATTATCATACTGGCTATAGTACGTGTAAACAATTATTATAAAACGCAAGTTAAGTATGCGGAAAATCCGTTATACTAACTTGAAAAAATGATCTTTCCGACTAGCCCGCCCATTCCAAAGAACATTAATTTGTCTGCTGTTCTCTCTCTCTCTCTCTCTCTCTCTCTCTCTCTCTCTCTCTCTCTCTCTCTCTCTCTCTCTCTCTCTCTCCTGTCATTGCATCCCTGTTCAATATAGTTGACAGTCTAATGTATTTAGACTCTGTTTACGCCTGGCATCAAGTCATCCTGAGGTTGTGCACAGCCTCACTTTTATATTTGTGTAAAGCTTTCAGAATAAGAGAGAAATTGTTATCCTAAGTCATAGTTTTGTAGATGATTTTTTTTGTTATACAGTAACATTTTGTCGTTACTATTGCTTTTACCCCCACCAAAATACTAAGCAGTTCGGCAACCCCCTTCATGTATGGGCCAATGACCTTTTTGTGAATAAATCATTCGAGTTCGAGTTCTCTCCCCTGTCATTGTTCTCTCTCTCTCTCTCTCTCTCTCTCTCTCTCTCTCTCTCCTCTCTCTCTCTCTCTCTCTCTCTCTCTCTCTCTCTTTATCTCTCTCTCTCTTGCTCCCTTCATTGTTTTCTATCTCTCTCTCCTCTTTCATTGTTCTCTCTCTCTCTCTCTCTCTCTCTCTCTCTCTCTCTCTCTCTCTCTCTCTCTCCTCTCTCTCTCGAATCTTTCAGAGTTCTCCCCCCCCCCCTCTCTCTCTCTCTTTCGAATCTTTCAGAGTTCTACTTCCCCCCCCCCTCCCTCTCTCTCTCTTCTTTCAGTTCTCTCGCTCTCCTTTCATTGTTCTGTCTCTGTCTCTGTCTCTGTCTCTCTCTCTCTCTCTCTCTCTCTCTCCCATTTTTTTTTCTCTCTCGAATCTTTCGGACTTCTATCTGTGTGTGTGTGTGTGTTCGTTCTTGCTCAGCCAAAAAAACCTACAGTAGTCATAGTTTTCAATAGCTGTTGTTTGTTGCAGCTGATAAAAGCATGATGCTGTTGAATCCATGCCATGATGATTATCAATGTGGGCTGTAGTTAATGTTTAGTATCATTGCTTTCTCTTTTTGGGGGTGGGGGGTGGGGGTGGGGGGTAGGTTCTTTTCTCCTTGGTTAAATATGTGTTTGTTCCCAGTCCCCTTTCGGCTGCCCCCTTGTAAATGGACATGAAAGCTTACCACAATAAACCATTGTCCTTGTCATTGTCCATCTGTGTGTGTGTGTGTGTAAACGAGGCTTGTTAGATGTTTTCAAAACAATTACGATTATTGAATAATAACTCTTTTTGGCTGGCTTGCACATGAAGATAATTTATTTGATGCACAAAATGATACAGCCCTCTGTGTTTTATAGTGCATAAATTTGGGGTCTGGATACAGCTGTAACACATTGTGAACCAGTGCACAGCTTGAAAGTAGCTTTTAGGGCTTAGATAGACGTACATCTAATGATCTTGTTTACAGTGAAACTAATAGATATCCTCTCTCTCTGTTAATGCTGCTGAAAGATGCGTTAGATATTGGATTAAGATGCTGCATATGAACGAGAGCAGGCTACCTTGTAAACCCTACAAGATGCTTTATGATCTAGATGTCAAAGGGAAAAACACCTGGGCTAAACAAGTACGTACTTGTTTATGTGAACTCGGGTTTAGATTTGTTTGGCTCAATCAAGGTGTGAAAACTGTAGAGAGTTTATTGACGCTTTCAGGCAAAGATTTATTGCCGATGGCAGCAATGGAGTGATCATATACAAAGCAGTGAAAGATTTCAAATGTATAGACAATTTGCAAGTCACACGATGTCAAGCCTTATCTAAAGCTTGATATAGACATACATTTGAAAAGAAATATGTCTAAGTTTAGACTTGGTGCATCAGATATAAATGTTCATAAATTCAGATACCGAGAACATGATATTGATGACCTCAGGCTGCTATGCCCATTATGTAAGCAAGCACCGGAGGATGAAGTACATTTTGTGTTGTGCTGTCCAGTATTAGAGGATGTTAAGCAGAATTACATCCCCGTGAAATTATAGTAGAAAGCCTAATTTATTTAGACTCTGTTTACTCCTGGCATCAAGTCATCCTGAGGTTGTGCACAGCCTCACTTTATAGTTGTGTAAAGCCTTCAGAATAAGAGATATATTTGTTATCTTAAGTAATATTTCTGTAACTGACTTTGTTGTTATTCAGTAACAATTCGTTGTGGCTTCTACGACTTCGACTACTACAACTACTACTACCCCTCCTCCTCATCTTCCTCCTCCTCCTCCTCCTCCTCCTACTACTACTACTACTACTACTACTACTACTACTACTACTACTACTACTACTACTACTACTACTACTACTACTACTACTACTATTACAACTTTGGCGACGACAAGAATGACGACAATACTAACTTCTTGTTCTTGATTGATTCATTGATTTACTCTTTGGTGTATTTTCTTTTCTTCTGGTTTTCTTTCACTTTTTCTTTCCTTTTTTCAAACTTAATGCTTGTGCTTTGGTGTTCTATTTCTTCCCCTTTTGAGGGCTGGATAAAATAAAATAAAAGTCATAGTATTTAATTCACTACCCTCTATAAAATAAAATTTCGTAAATTTTCTTAAAATCGAAGGCAGATGCATTCCGACCGTCGTTGCTCTAAAACTGTCAGCTTCAACTTCGTATCAACAGCCTTCAACACTGGAAAAGATTGTCTACAGAGCAAAACCCGCGTCACAAGTCGACAGAGACAGAAAGAGAGCTGAACAACCGCCAGACAAGTCGAGGAAAACCAGACATGGATGCGTCAAGATATTTCTCCCTATTGTTCTTCTTCTTCTTGTTCTTTATCTTCTTCTTCTTGTTCTTTTTTTCACCTTCCTCTTTTCTTTCTTCTTTTTCTTCTTTCTTCTTCTTCTTTTTTTTCTTTCTTCTTCTTCTTTTCTTTGTTCTTCTTCTTCTTCTTCTTCTTCTACTTCTTCTTCTTCTTCTCCTCCACCTCCTCCTCCTCCTCTTCTCCCTCCTTCTTCTTCTTCTTCTTTCGTCTTCTTCTTCTCCTCCTCCTCATTCTTCTTCTTCTTTCTTCTTCTACTTCTTCTTGTTATTGTGATTATATTCACATCCCAGCGGAGAAACCAAGAATTTCGCTTTCGGTACTGTTACGTCTCTCCCACTACCGTCGTTACCTTCACCGATCTCTCAGATTCCGAATCCTTTGGGGCGCCTTCCAAGCTTTGTCAACTCCCTTTCTCCAGTCCTCTCGTCTCTCAGCCACCCTCAGGGTGTCTCTCAGCTCCATGTCTGTCCACTCTCGAATGTTGTCCTCCCATCTCTTCCTCTGTCTGCCTCTCCTTCTTGTTCTTTCTTCTTCTTCTTCTTCTTCTTCTTCTTCTTCTTCTTCTTCTTCTTCTTCTTCTTCTTCCTCCCCTCACTGTGCCTCGTAGGATTGTTTTAGCAAGACCAGAGGAGCGTGTGTGTGACATGACCAAACCACTTCAGTTTTCGTTGTCTTGCGAGTGTTTGAAGGTCTCCCACTGCAACGTCTTTTAATACACTGTGCATTTCAAGAACTATCAAGCCGCCGTGCTGTGTGTTATCTGACCTATTAAAGGTAAAGGTAAAGGAGTCCCATAACCTATAAGGTCGTAGGGGAGCGAGGCGTCAGAGACCTCACTTCTCTAGGGCCAGCATATTGAGGGCGGTGCCCATCTCCTCTCCCTCGCTGCTTTACCTTCCCTGACCCTAAAGAGGGCAGGTACCCATTTACAGCTGGGTGAACTGAGGGAACTGTACTGAAGCCAAGGCGCGCAAACGATGACCCATCCAACTGGTAACCACACTCGACGCTGCTTAACTTGGCTGGGGGAAAGCGAGTGCTCCGACCACTGAGCTATCCCGTCCTATTATGTGTGCATTAAGTGTGTCTCTTGTACGTGAAAAGGTAAAGGTGGGAAAGGTGTTGCCCATAACCTATGTGGTAGTAGTAGGGGAGCGAGGCATCAGAGACTTCAGCTTCTCTAGGGGGCCAGCATAATAATATTGAAGGCAGCGCCCATCTCCTCTCCCTCGCTGCACAATCACACACACACACACACACACACACACACACACACACACACACACACACACACACACACACACACCCACACACGCACGCACGCACGCACACACACATGCACGCACCCCACTCACCCCCCACCCCTCACACACAGACCCATCCCCTTACCCTCCTCCCCCTACACAAACACCAACCACCACCACCACCCCCTCCACCACCACCTCCCCTCACACACACAAATCACGGTCATCATTATCACCACCACCACTAGACCATAATCTCCATTACTCTCTAGAGCTTTTTCGTACAACAGCAACAAAAACAGAAAATAGGCCTAGTAATAATAACAACAACAACAACAACAATAATAATAATAATAATAATAATAATATATAGTTTATATAGCGCTGAATCTTGTAAAGCAACAAATCAAAGCGCTCAGATGACATGATTTTTTTTTTATATCGAGGATAATGGAATAAGCACTCATGTGCTTTTTTTTTACATCCAAGTCCCCGTGTGTGTGTGCGGTTTTGTAAAATTTGTCATCTTGTTCCCACCGACACACAATGGCCTACTCTTTCGAAAAGCGGAACAGGATTTAACGTGTGCGCAAGATGTTCTGCATGCGTTCGCACCCGGGGCCTCGGTTTATAGTCTCATCCGAAGGACTACATCCCTTTTCGCAAGAATACCGGAACTGCCAACTAGCTTTCCCACTATTCCCTCGCACAACAAAAAACAAAAACAAAACAAAAACCGACAATGGGACACAACATTTTTTTTTGGGGGGGGGGTTCTTTCTTTTTCTCCCTGAATGGAATCACATTTTTCCTAGAAAAAAAATATCTTCCCCCCCCCCCCTTTTTTTTCTCTATTCTTCTCTCTCTCTCTCTCCTCTCTCTCTCTCTCTCTCTCTCTCTCTCTCTCTCTCTCTCTCTCTCCCTCCCTCCCTCCCTCTCTCTCTCCCTCCCTCCCTCCCTCCCTCTCTCTCTCTCTCTCTCTCTCCCCCTCTATCTCTCCCCTCTCTCTCTTTATAAAAAGAGGCAACGGAAACTGATAAACAATGGAACATCTGAGAGAACATTCGTGTAATTTGTGTTGTGCTGCGCTGTATTGCTGATTGTATTGTAATGATTTGTAGTGGAGTGGAGTGTGGTGGAGTGTGGTGTGGTGCGGTGTGGTGGGGTGTGGTGCGGTGTGGTGTGGTGTGGTGTGGTGGGGTGTGGTGTGGCGTGGTGTGGTGTGGTGTGGTGTGGTGGGGTGTGGTATGGTGCAGTGTAGTGTAGTGGAGTGGAGTGGAGTGGAGTGGAGTGAAGTAGAGTGGAGTGGAGTGGGGTAGAGTAGAGTGGAGTGTGATGTGGTGTAGTTAGTGTAGTGCAGTGCTGTGTAGTGTATCATAATGCAATGCAATGCAGTGCAGTGTAGCACAGTGCAGTGCAGTGAAATGTAATGTAGTGTAGTGTAGTGTAGTGTAGTATAGTGTAGTGTAGTGTAGCGTAGTATAGTGTAGTGAAGTATAGTGTAGTGTAGTGTAGTGTAGTGTAGTGTAGTGTAGTTTAGTGTAGTATAGTGTAGTGTAGTGTAGTGTAGTGTAGTGCAGTGAAATGTAATGTAGTGTAGTGTAGTAAAGTGTAGTGTAGTATACGTAGTGTAGTGTAGTGTAGTGTAGTATACTGTAGTGTAGTGTAGTGTAGTATACTGTAGTGTAGTGTAGTGTAGTGTAGTATAGTGAAGTGTAGTGTAGTCTAGTGTAGTGTAGTGTAGTGTAGTATAGTGTAGTGTAGTGTAGTGTAGTGTAGTGTAGTGTAGTGCAGTATAGTGTAGTGTAGTGTAGTATAGTGTAGTATAGTGTAGTGTAGTATAGTGCAGTGTAGTATAGTGTAGTGTAGTGTAGTATAGTGTAGTGTAGTATAGTGTAGTGTAGTGTAGTGCAGCGAAATGTACTGTAGTGCAGCGAAATGTACTGTAGTGTAGTATAGTGTAGTGTAGTGTAGTGTAGTGTAGTGCAGTGAAATGTAATGTAGTGTAGTGTAGTGTAGTATAGTGTAGTGTAATGAAATGTAATGTAGTGTAGTATAGTGTAGTGTATACTGCTTTTAATCAGGGCAGACATCAGTATGTGAAATAAAAGCTACTTGCGCAGCACAAATTCTTCACCACAAGACCAATGCTACCGTCAACAACAACAACAACAACAACACACACCAACACACACACACACACACACACACACACACAAAGATTTCTGTCTCATGCTTCTTTCTTTCCTTGAAACCGTGGTCTTTTTCTATACACTTTTGCCATAGGATAACACTCTTTTGTTGCCGTGGGTTCTTTTGCGTGCGAGCGCGCGTAAAATCCATTACACACAGGATCTCAGTTTATCGTCTCATCTGAAAAAAGAGTAACCCCCCCCCCCCCCCCCACCCCCACCACCACCACCCCTCCACCCGTTGAAGATGTCGGGATTTGTCAGTATACATAGCATCCCTTACTTGTTGGGTGATGGTTTGTAGGACTTCGTTGTTGGTAGTGTGGTCCATGTATGAAATGCCAAGGAGTCTTCTAAGGCATCTCATCTCTAGAGCCCGGATCCTCCTTTGTAGATCTGCATTCAATGTCCAGGATTCGCATTCATACTACGAAAACCTGCTGACCACACTCAAGAAAAGGAAGCTCAGATGGTACGGACATGTGACAAGATTCAGATGGGCTGTCCAAAACCATACTGCAGGGAACAGTGCAGGGGAAGAGCAGGCGAGGCAGACAGAAAGAAGAAATGGGCAGACAACATCACTGACTGGACAGGGAAGAGCTTCTCCACAACCCAGGCATTTGCACACAACCGCCGCAAATGGAGCCAGCTGGTGCAAAGTTTGTCAATGTAGTGCCCCTACGACCCCGGAGGGGGTTATGGGAGCAGATGAGATGAGAGATAGCATCCCCCTATCTCCTAAAAAAATTCTGTGCTGGGAATTCCCCCTGTTTCTCTTTGTTTCTGCCTTGTTCCTGTTCCTCCTGTCACTGCCTTCTGGTCTAGGTTTCTGCCTTCTTGGTCCATTCTTCTGCCTTCCTTTTTTTTTCTTTTCACCAAGAAAGACTTAAACAGACAACCTCAAAACGCACTTTATTTTCTCCTCGAGATCTTCCCCCCGTGCTATCTGTTCCTACTTTTCAAAAGCTACCTTCACCTCCACCACCACCCTCACCTAAAGCATATGAGCGCTGATTCCAGTATCCTCGATATAAAAGAATAAATAAATAAATAAATAAATAAATAAAGTGTGTTGTGTGTATGAATTGGATATTTTGTTTATCCTAATATTTTGCGGACGGTTCCATGCGTGTGAATGATTTTGAATGCATGAGCTTTGATTTCTTTGCTTTACAAGATTCAGCGCTATATAAATCCCATACATTATTATAACAATTCTCTCCCACGCCGATGTCGGATACGCTGGGCCAGACTTGTCAGGCGCCTAACGGCAGCGCAACACATTATTACTCATGAGAATTATAATAGACAACCATTGTTGCTGTCTGAGCGTTCGACGACGACGACGACGACGACGACGACGAAGAAGAAGAAGAAGAAGAAGAAGAAGAAAGAAGAAGAAGAAGAAGGAAGAAGAGCGAAGAAAAGCGAAGAAGAGCGAAGAAGAGCGAAGAAGAAGAAGAAGAAGAAGAAGAAGAAGAAGAAGAAGAAGAAGAAGAAGAAGAAGAAGAAGAAGAATTGCGAAGAAGAAGAGCGAACAAGAAGAAGAAGAAGAAGAAAAAGAACCTGAAAGACTAGCGCCTAAACCAACACTCACACAAATGTGATCAATGATTTGAATATTGTGTGTCTATGTGTGTCTTTAGGGGACGGGATAGCCTAGTGGTGAGAACATTGCGCTCGCAATCTGACGACCCGGGTTCGATTCCAGTTCAAGGGGATACTTCTGGAGCTAACATTAGTGCAGATTCCACACTCCCCAAAAGTCTTTTCGGGTGAGACTATAAACCGAGGTCCCGTGTGCGAACGCACGCAGAACATCTTGCGCACAGGTTAAAATCTTGTTTCGCTTTTCGTAAGAGTAGGCCATTGTGTGCCGGTGGGCAAAGATGACATACGTTACACATCCGCATACACACGGGGACTGGATGTAAGAAAAAACCATAATAATGCTTATTCCACTATTATCCTCGATATTAAAGAAGAAAATAAAATATAAAAATATGTATGATTACATGTATGTTTGCTTACGTCTTTCCCTGTGTATTCCCATGTGTCCGAATAATTATCAACCTTTTGTTATCTTAAACTGACCACAGAAGTGCAGACATTTTTTTTTTTCGGGGGGGGTGGGGGGTGACTGGTTACGTTTTTCCTTTATTACTTAGCACCTTTTAGAAGTTATCAGCAAAAAAAAAAAAAAATGCACAAACTACTAATAGTGAGCTATATATAAACAAATTCAAGTATGTATCAATACCATGCTCATGTGCATTTATGCGTTGAAAATGTTGGGGGCCGCGGGCTAGCAATGATACTATGGATGTTTAATGTATACTTGTATTGTCTTCATATGCAAAAATTGAATACAAACATTTTTTTAAGAAACACGCTCCTCTCCCTCCCCCCCCCCCCCCCCCCCCCCTCCCCCCCATCCCCGCCCACTCACTGAAATGTATAGTAGATGCAGGCAGAAAAACTTAACACGGAAACCTGACCAAAAAAATTTGAGTTAATTACTTGTTGAACAACAAGGCCTTTCTCAGAAATGAATACAAACAGGACAGAAATAAACTCTTCCTGAATTCTCACACACACATACACACATCACGCACGCACGCACGCATGCACACACAACACACACACACACACACACAATACATACACACATACATGCGCGCACGCACACACCCACCACACCACACACACACACACACACACACACACACACACACATATATATATATATATATATATATATATATATATATATATATATATATATATATATAATACATACATACATACATCGCGCGCGCGCACGCGCGCGCACACACATACAGAGGGAAGGGAGAGAGGGAGAGAGTGGGGAGAGAGAAACCGTGAGAGAGGGACGGCGGGAGGGAGAAAAAAAAATCCCCCCCCACCACACACACACAAAGGATGAAAGACAGACAGACAGACAGACAGACAGGCAGGCAGGCAGACAGACAGACAGATAGACAGACAGGCAGACAGGCAGGCAGGCAGGCAGGCAGGCAGGCAGACAGGCAGGCAGCAGGAGACAGAGGCGCAGGACAGGCAGGCGCGGGCAGCAGACAAACAGGCAGCAGCAGCACGCAGACAGACAGACAGGCAGACACACAGGCAGGCAGACAGACAGGAAAGAGAAGATGGAGATAAATGACGAGGAGGAGGGTAAACAAAGAGGAGGATGCGGAGGATGAGAATGATGAGGACGAGGAAGAGGAAGATAGATCTTTATCCTCAGAGACAGAACACGCAGAAACAGAGACAGCGATAACAGACAGAAACGGAGAATGATGAAATGGCAGAAACAGAGAGTGTTGAAAGGCAGAAACACAGAATGATGAAAGGCAGAGACAGAGATAACAGACAAAACGGAGAATGATGAAATGGCAGAAACAGAGAGTGTTGAAAGGCAGAAACACTGTATGATGAAAGGCAGAAACAGAGACAGAGAGTTACGAAAATCAGAAACAGAGACAGAGAGCATTGTAAAACAAAACCAGAGACAGAGAATGATGAAAGGCAGAAACACAGATGATGAAAGGCAGAAACAGAGACAGAGATTTACGAAAATCAGAAACAGAGATAACAGACAGAAACGGAGAATGATGAAATGGCAGAAACAGAAGGGTTGAAAGGCAGAAACACAGAATGATGAAAAGGCAGAAACACAGAATGATGAAAAGGCAGAAACAGAGACAGAGAGTTACGAAAATCAGAAACAGAGACAGAGAGCATTGTAAAACAAAAACAGAGACAGAGAATGATGAAAGTCAGAAACACAGAATGATGAAAGGCAGAAACAGAGAGTGTTGAAAGGCAGAAACACAGAATGATGAAGGGAGAAAACAGAGAAATGTTGAAAGGCAGAAACACAGATGATGAAAGGCAGAAACACGAATGATGAAAGCAGAACAGAGACAAAGTTACGAAAAATCAGAAAACAGAGACAGAGAGCATGAAAAACAGAGACAGAGACAGAGAATGATGAAAGTCAGAAACACAGAATGATGAAAGGCAGAGAAACAGAGTTGAAAGCAGAAACACAGAATGATGAAAGGCAGAGACAGAGAGTTTGAAAGACAGAGACAGAGAAATGTTGAAAGCAGAAACACAGATGATGAAAGCAGAACAGAGTGATTGAAAGCAGAGACAGAGAGATAAAGCAGAAACAGAGAATGATGAAAGCAGAAACAGAGAATGATGAAAGACAGAAACAGAGAATGATGAAAGACAGAAACAGAGTGATGAAAGACAGAAACAGACAGATGATGAAAGAGAGAGGATGAAGACAGAGATTGATGAAATACAGAAACAGAGAGGTGATGAAACACAGAAACAGAGAGGGATGAAACGCAGAAGCAGAGAGGGATGAAACGCAGAAGAACGCAGAAACAGAAGAGGGATGAAACGCAGAACAGGGATGAAACAGAACAGAGAGGATGAAACGCAGAAACAAGAGATGAAACGCAGAAAAAGATGAAACGCAGAAACAAGAAGGATGGAAACGCAGAAACAGAGAGAGTGATGAAACCAGAACAGAAAGGTGATGAAACCAGAAACAGAAGAGTGATGAAACGCAGAAAATGGATGAAACACAGAGACAGAGAAGAGTGATGAAACGAGAAACAGAGTGATGAAGAACGAGTTGAAACAGCGAGAGTGATGAAACGCAGAAACACAGAGAGTGATGAAACGCAGAAACAGAGTGAGAAGACGAGAAACAGAAGAGATGATGAAACGCAGAAAACAAGAGTGATGAAACGCAGAAACAGAAGAGAGTGATGAAACAGAGACAGAGAGAGATGAGAGACGAGAGAACAGAGAGAGTGATGAAACGCAGAAACAGAGAGAGTATGAAACAGAGAGAGTGATGAAAAGAGACAGTGAAACAGAGAGAGTGATGAAACACAGAGAAAAAGAGGAGAAGAGAGAGAGAAAGAGAGAGAGTGATGAAACACAGAAACAGAGAGAGGATGAAACAGAGAGATGAGAAAGCAGAAACAGAAGAGTGATGAAACAGAGACAGAGGAGTGATGAAACACAGACAGAGAGAGCAATGAAACGCAGAAACAGAGAGAGTAATGAAACAGAGGAGTAATGAAACAGAGAGGTGATGAATTAGAGAGACAGTTGAAACACAGAGAGTGATGAAACACAGAAACACAGAGAGAGAGAGAGAGAGAGAGAGAGAGAGAGAAGAGGAGAGAGAGAGAGAGAGAGAGGTGATGAAACACAGAAACAGAGAGAGAGAGATGAAACAGAGAGAGTGATAAAACACAGAAACAGAGAGAGTGATGAAACAGAGAGTGATGAAACAGAGTGATGAAACAGAGACATTGATGAAACAGAGAGAGTAATGAAACAGATAAACAGAGAGAGGGGTGAAACAGGGAGAGGGATGAAAAAGAGAGAGGGATGAAACAGAGAGAGGGATGAAACACAGACGCACAAAATAAAGAAAGAATATGCTGGTGAGTATGAGAGACGAGGGGGGGGGGGGGGGGTAAGAGAGAGAGAGGGGGAGGGAGGGAGAGAGAGAGATGGGGGTGGACAGAGAGAGACGAGGGGGGTTGAGGGGGGGAGACAAGAGAGGGGAGGGAGAGAGAGGGGAATGAGGAAAAGAGTAGGGGAGAGAGGGAGGGAGGGGAGGAGAGAGAGAGGGGGAGGGAAGGAAAGAGGGAGGGGTAGAGAGAGGAAGAGAGGGGTGAGGGGTAGGGAGAGCGAGAGAGGGGGGGGGGGGGGAAGAGAGGGGGAGAGGGAGGGAGTGGGGGTGAGGGAGAGAGAGAGAGAGGGGGGGAGGAAAGGGAGGTGGAGAGATGGAGAGGAGCGAGAAAGAGAGAGGGAGAGAGAGCAAGAGAAGGGAGAGAGAAAGAGGGAGGGAGAGACAAAGATAAGGAGGAAAAGAGAAGGAGGAGGACGGAGATAGAGGGGGGGGTGGGGGGGGGAGAGAGACAGACAGACAGACGGAAAGGGAGGAGAGAGAGAGAGTGAGACAGAGAGAGACAGAGACAGAGAGTTAGGGAGATAAAGACAGGGGAGCAGACAGAGACAGAGAGGGAGATAAAGGGAGAGAGAGAGAGCAGACAGAGACAGAGAGTTAATTAATTTAGAGAGATAAAAGACAAGACAAGCAGACCATGAGACAGTCTGAGAAGAGACAGACGGTGCAGGCACACGGAGAGACAGAGACAAAGAGACAGAGAGACAGAGAGCAGACACAGAGGACAGTTGAACAGGGGGCGACAAATCGTCTACACCGCCTAGCCGTTAGGCCTATACTATCGAGCGGGCTCTGGCGAGGGCCTAAGTTGTCATCACGATGGCGTCGCCGGCATTGGCTTGTTTGTGCACTGGCTGCTTTGGTTGCGGCCCGCTTTGCTTGGATTGGCGCTCTTTACCCCCAAAGGCTTGTGCATGCGTTCGCGCACGTGTGCGTGCGTGTGTGTAGGTGTGTGTGTGTGCGTGTGCGTGCGCGTGTGTGTGACACACAAGAGTCTAGAAAGTGAAGTGTCAGTAGAGTGGAGTAGAGTAGAGTGACACAGACAAGATACATGAGGTACGGAAGGAACATCTCGCCCATATCCGTACGGATCCTCTGTCTGTAAGCGATAAAAACTCCCCAACAACGCATGATTAAGAGCTCACAATCGACCTTAACCTTGCTCCCTAAAACTGGAGCAGTCGCGCTCCCTCAAAACCCCCCTTTAATTTGAACTCAAACCGCGCGCTCAAAACCCCGAACGCCGCTTCCAAACCATGATGGCGCGCCCTAAAGAGGGCACGTCCAGTACCCTTTCCTCTGCACTGTCTTCCTCAACCGTTGGACCCCCCTCCCAGCCAAGTTTTGGGTTGTATGTAGATAGAATATACACACACACACACGATCTATTTAAACCTTACACAGCGATATAACAAGCTCTTGAGCTAGTTATGAGCTCTCAGAGCCCAGTAGACAGAAAGAAGGAAAGAGGGAGCGTGACTTTTCAAGTGCAGGGTTGGTTGCCCTCTAATCATGGCCGCTTCAGACAGGCGCGAATAACCCCGTTGTAGCCTGGAGAGACAGAGACAGAAAGAGAGAGACTGAGAGAGACAGAGAGAGGGGAGACAACTACAAGGCCTGTTGTACTAAACTCTGCCGGGATTCAGTTACGTGATGTGGTTGTGTTACGTCCACTGAAAGCAGACAAGATGGAGAACAAAAAGGGGGAGGGTTGGGGAGGGGAGATTTCCGCGAAAACAGCCCGCTGGTTATGATGGCGGTCTTGGTATCTGTTTGCACACATAATTTTGATATGGTATGAGTGTGGGACGGGATAGCTCAGTGGTCAGAGCACTCGCTTTCCCCCAGCCAAATTAAGCAGCGTCGAGCGTGGTTACCAGTTGGATGGGTGACCGTTTGCGTGCCTTGGCTTCAGTACAGTTCCCCCAGTTCACGCAGCTGTAAATGGGTACCTGCCCCCTTTAGGGTCAGGGAAGGTAAAGCAGCGAGGGAGAGGAGATGGGCGCCGCCCTCAATATGCTGGCCCTAGAGAAGTAAGGTCTCTGACGCCTCGCTCCCCTACGACCTTATAGGTTATGGGACTCCTTTACCCTTTACCTATGAGTGTTACTGAAGTAGATAATAATTATCAGATCCCTCAGATTCCGAATCCTTTGGGGCGCCTTCCAAGCTTTTGTCAACCCCCTTTCTCCAGTCCTCCTCTCGTCTCTCAGCCGCCCTCAAGGTGTCTGTCTTTCAGCTCCAGGTCTGTCCACTCTCGAATGTTGTCCTCCCATCTCTTCCTTTGTCTGCCTCTTCTTCTTCCTCCTCCTCCCCTCACTGTGCCTTGTAGGATTGTTTTAGCGAGACCAGAGGAGCGTGTGGCATGACCAAACCACCTCAGTTTTCGTTGTCTGAGGAGTGTTTGAAGGACAGTATAGGGCCCGACTTCTTCATTCGTGATGTGGTCTTTGTAGGAGATGCCTAAGAGTCTTCGAAGCACCTCATTTCTACAGCTCTTATTCTTCTAAGCCGCTGTAAGGGTTCATGATTCACATGCATATAAGAAGATTAACCTGACCAGAGAGCAAATCAGTCGATTTTGGAACTGATGGCGACTTTTTCTGTTGCTCCAGATGGGTTTGAGCATGGTCATTGCGGCTGTGGACTGGGAAAGTCTTGATAGTATTTCTGGTTTTGATCCCTCGTCTGTCACGATAGATCCCAAAATATTTGAATCTGTGACCATTTTCAAGTTTCTGGTCTTTGATTTTGATTTCTGATGTAAAGTTGCTGTTTGTCGTCACTTTTGTCCCCCTCCCCCCCCCCCCCCCCCCCCCCCCCTGATTTCCATACCAAAGTTTGATGATTTTTCTTTTCTACGCGGTTCACTAAGTCTGTTTAGTTCTTGCTTTGTGACCAGCTAATCCGTCAATACCATCAGCGAAGCGCAAGTTTGTGAGTGTTCGCCCTCCATCCAATACTCACTGTTCCTTCACTGCAGTGTTGTGTTACGTCAACTGAAAGCAGACAAGAGGGAGAACGAAAAGTAAGGGGGCTGTGAGGAGGGGAGATTTGCCGCGAAAACTATGATGGCGGTCTTGGTATCTGTTTGCACCCATGATTATGATATTATGGTGTGAGTGTTACTGAAGTAGATGATAGGCCTAAGCCTGTTATTATACTAGCTGACCAAACTGGGATGGCAGACGCGATAACACAGGAAAAAGCTGGACAGGGTAAGATAGTGGGAAGGACATCTGGGCCGTTACGGGCGTGTGACGGACGGTAATGACCAGTAGTTGACCTCTACTAGAGGAGATTATGATAATAATTGTTGTTAAGCTGGCAACACTGAAGAAGAACACGACTGAAGTGTTGATATTATAATCTTGGTGCCTGCCTATCTTTCAAAACCGCCAGCACCCCTCCCACTCCTTTGTGTGTGTGTGTGTGTGTGTGTGTGTGTGTGTGTGTGTGTGTGTGTGTGTGTGTGTGTGCGTGTGTGTGTGTGTGTGTGTGTGGTGTGTGTTGTAGGGTAGTTCGTGTTGTGATCTGTGTGTATGGTGTGTGAGTGAATGTAAGGGATAGTAAGATGTTTGAGAAAGGTGCTGAGAGAGAAGAGAGAGAGAGAGGAGAGAGAGAGAGAGAGAGAGAGAGAGAGGAGAGAGAGAGAGAGAGAGAGTGGAGCGCGCAAGAATTGGTTTGTGGAGGTGTGAGGAGGGGGGGGGGGGGGGGGGGTTGGGGAGGGGGGTACTCTCTTTAGGGCGTGAGTGCATAGGCTAAAGGGCATTAAAACGAACATGTTTTGATTTCTGATGAAAACATGATTATTTCACTTCCCCCCCCCCCCCTCTCTCTCTCTCTCTCTCTCCCCTCTCTCTCCTCTCTCTCTTCTCCCTCTCTCTCTCTCTCTCTCTCTTTTCAAAACGGTATGGCGTCACTTTTCTCTCGCTTTCAAATGAAGAGCGACAAACGCTATTGCTGGAGTGGTTAAGGCCGTTGGGACATCCATGCCATGGATCCATGAAACTTGTGGATTCAAACATCTGGACAACAGCCGTCTGCTGAATTAAGTGTAGGGTTTTTTTTTACCATCTCCCAGGTGCAACTTCGCGTGCAGACCTGCCAGTGCCTTAGTTTTCCTTTGTGTACGCGCACACAGGTAAAGGTAAAGGAGTCCCATAACCTATAAGGTCGTAGGGGAGCGAGGCGTCAGAGACCTCACTTCTCTAGGGCCAGCATATTGAGGACAGCGGCGCCCATCTCCTCTCCCTCGCTGCTTTACCTTCCCTGACCCTAAAGAGGGCAGGTACCCATTTACAGCTGGGTGAACTGGGGGAACTGTACTGAAGCCAAGGCACGCAAACGGTCACCCATCCAACTGGTAACCACGCTCGACGCTGCTTAACTTGGCTGGGGGAAAGCGAGTGCTCCGACCACTGAGCTATCCCGTCCCTCACATATGCAGGAGATCAAAATATTATGCAAAAGTTCAAGATCCCGTAAATCGTGTCAGCGTTCTGTGGGTAACGGAAACACGAACATACCCAGCATGCATCCCTGAAGTCGGATTGCGGCTAGCTGCATCGGTGGTCAAGAGGTTATAACGCACTAACCTAGAATACAAGAAGTGCCAGTTCCATTCCCGTTTGTGCCTGAAAAACTTCCCCCCCCCATCCACTAGACCTTGAGTGGTAGTCTGGGGGGACGGGATAGCCTAGTGGTTAGAACATTGCGCTCGCAATCTGACGACGACCTGGGTTCGATTCCCGTTCAAGGGGGATATTTTCCTCTGAAGTTAACATCAGTGCTGACTCCACTCCTCCCCCAAAAGTCGTTTTGGATGAGACGATAAACCGAGGTCCCCGTGTGCGAGAACGCACGCTGAACATCTTGCCTCACACGTTAAATCCTGTTCTGGTTTTCGTAAGAGTAGGCCATTGTGTGCCGGTGGGAACAGATGACAGAAATTACAAAACCGCATACACACGGGGACTAGATCTAAAAATAAGCACATAAGCGCTTATTCCATTATCCTCGATAAAAAAGAATTAATTTTTTTTAAATAAAATAAAATAAATTTTAGGACCAGACGATAACCTGAGGTCTCGTATACAAGGCACAATCAGTGCATGTCAAAGGGACCCATGAACAGAGAGCTGTCCCTTGGCAAAACTTCTGTTGACAAAAACAATCACGCTGACAGGAGGAAAACACCACCCACCCATCCACCCACCCATACACACAGACAAACAGGAATATTCTTTTTTTTTTTAAAAATGGAATGGCGCTGCTCTTGCGGCGACGCGCTACTCCCCCGAAAGGAAGAGCAGCCCGAGTTTCACGCAGAGAAATCTGCTGTGACACAAAAAGTGATATATACAAATAGTTATACAAATGCAAAATACAAACAGTCGGTTCCTGGAAGCAAGGAGACCACGGCCTCCAACAAAAGCAAGGATGGAGAAAGCTGGGAAAGTCTTCCAGCTGTATTTTAGGTCAAGGAAGAATCTTCTTCTTCTTCTTCCTTTTTTTGTCATGTTTCTCCCAGGGGAGGTTTGACATTGATAGCCTTCTCCATCTCTCTGTTTTGAGCTTCCTCTACTTTCTCTAAGATCATCTGCAATACAGGTAGCCCAGGTCTTCCCTTTTGGTCTCTTTCCATCCCCTACGAAGTTCATTGCTCTTTTTATGATGTGGTGGTGGTCTGCTTTCCGTTGAACGTGCCCAAACCAGCGCAGTCTATTGGTACTAGCTACAGACTTCAGGTCATCAACTTTGCACGTTAGGTCAAGGAAGAATATAAATGTAAAACAAAAAACAAAACAAAAAACCCAAACCACCTTCACATCTTGCGTGTCAACTTGTATAACTATAGTATAGCAAATGTCTCTGCAGCATAGAGATCAAAGCATCCTAACGGCCTGCCGATAAGGGACAAACAAGCTCTTTTGACCTCTTTTTTAGGGCCTTCAGTGTAACACGGTTTTTGTCAGTGGGCTCTGTGGAGTTGTCTGAGCGTTCGACGACGACGACGACGACGACGTCGAAGAAGAAGAAGAAGAAGAAGAAGAAGAAGAAGAAGAAGAGAAGAAGAAGAAGAAGAAGAGGAGGAGGAGGAGGAGGAGGAGGAGGAGAAGAGGAGGAAGTTGAAGAAGGAGGAGGAGGAGAAGAAGAAGAAGGAGGAGGAGAGCAGGAGGAGAAGGAGAGAAGAGAAGAAGAGAAGAGAGAAGAAGAGAAGGAGGAGGAGGGAGGAGGAGGAGGAGGAGAAGAAGAGGAAGAAGGAGGAGGAGGAGGAGAGGAAGAAGAAGAAGGAGGAGGAGAAGAAGAAGAGGAAGAAGGAGGAGGAGAAGAAGAAGAGGAAGAAGGAGGAGGAGGAGGAGAGGAAGAAGAAGGAGGAGGAGGAGAGGAGGAAGAAGGAGGAGAAGAAGGAGGAGGAGGAGGAGAAGAAGGTTAAGGAGGAGAAGAGAAGAAGAGGAGGAGGAGGAGAAGAAGAAGAGGAGGACAAGGAGGAGGAGGAGAGAGAAGAGAAGAAGAAGAGGAGGAAGAAGAAGAAGGAGGAGAGGAAGGAGGAGAGAGAAGAAGAAGAAGAAGAAGGAGGAGAAAGAAGAAGAAGAAGAAGAAGAAGAAAGAAGAAGAAGAAAGAAGGAAGAAAATCTAACTCACAAGTTTACATAGCCTTGGAAGTACCCACATTAATTTCAAGGTCTTAGGTTCGAACTCAGGTTTAGATAGTAACAACCCTAAAAACAAACACCAAAAAACCCACCAAACCCACAAAAACCAACAACAACCCAACAACAACCACCACCTCCCCCCCCAAAAAAACCCAACCAGCAACAACAAAAACACCACCACCACCACACCAACAAACAACACCCCCCCCCCTAAAAAAACAACAACCAACATCAGCAGAGAGGCATGCAGAAGTCATGACCTGAATCTAGTACCCCCCACCCCCCACCCAAAAACCGACCACCACCCCACAGATAGATAGATAGATAGATAGATAGATAGATAGATAGATAGATAGATAGATAGATAGATAGATAGATAGATGGATGGATGGATGGATGGATGGATGGATGGATGGATGGATGGACGGACGGACGGACAGACAGACAGACAGACAGACAGACAGACAGACAGACAGATAAACAGATGGATAGATGGATAGATAGAAAGATGGATAGATAGATAGATAGATAGATGGATAGATAGATAGACAGATAGATAGGTAGATAGATGGATAGATAGATATATAGATGGATAGATGGATAGATAGATAGATATATGGATAGATAGATGGATAGATAGATGGATAGATGAATAGATAGATATATGGATGATGGATGGATGGATAGATAGATAGATGGATAGATAGAGAGAGAGAGAGATAGAGAGATAGATATATAGATAGATAGATAGACAGACGGATAGATATATTGATAGATAGATAGATAGATAGACAGACAGACAGATAGACAGACAGATAGATAGATAGATAGATAGATAGATAGATAGATAGACAGATAGATAGACAGACAGACAGACAGATAGATAGATAGATAGGTAGATAGATAGATAGATAGATAGACAGGTAGATAGATAGATAGACAGATAGATAGATAGATAGATAGATAGATAGGTAGATAGATAATAGATAGATAGATAGATAGGTAGACGATAGATAGACAGACAGATAGATAGATAGATAGATAGACCAGACAGACAGAAGACAGACAGACAGACAGATAGATAGATAGATAGATAGATATGATAGATAGATAGAATAGATAGAAGATAATAGATAGAAAGATAGATAGATAGATAGATAGATAGATAGAGATAGTAGATAGATGTAGATAGGATAGATAGACAGACAGACAGACAGACAGACAGATAGACAAAGACAGACAGACAGACAGACAGACAGACAGACAGATAGATAGATAGATAGATAGATATAGATAGATAGATAGATAGACAGATAGATAGATAGATAGAAGACAGAGAGAGAGAGAGAGAGATAAATAGATAGATAGAGGGAGGGAGGGAGGGAGGGAGGGACGGACGGACGGACGAGACGGACGGACGGACGGGCGACAGACAGACAGACAGACAGACAGACAGACAGACAGACAGATAGATAGATAGATAGATAGATAGATAGATAGATAGATAGATAGATAGATAGATAGATAGATAGATAGATAGATAGATAGATAGATAGATAGATAGATAGATAGATAGATAGATAGATAGATAGATAGATCAAAGTCACCAAGGCAAAGATGTAGACAGACAGACAGACAGACGGACAGACGGACGGACGGACGGACGGACGGACAGACAGGACAGACAGACAGACAGACAGACAGACAGACAGATAGATAGTAATATCAAAGTCATCAAAGCAAAGATAGTCATCAGAGTGGTCGGAGGAGGAGAATAATCATTTTTAAAGATGTGCATGTTTACGTCTAGTTCCTACTCATCGCTCAGCTTCACCTTCATCTGGTTCAATTCATTGGTAAAGGTTGTAATAATGTAGTATTTCAGTTTAATCATTAAGAAATTTGTTACTAGATAGATGGGTTGATGAAAAAAGCAAATGCATTGCTTATTCAATGTACCATCTGGAAATAAACATTTGACTTGCCTCGACTTGACTTGACTTCAGAACATGTTCGACGGACGCTATAGGGGAGTGGTTAACACTATCCGCTTTTCATCCCATGTGGTCCATACAGTCTTGAGTTCAAATCTTAGCAACAGCGTCTGGTGATTTAAGGGGGGTGGGGATTTTGTTCACCACTTCCCCAGGTCAACTTCAAGTGCAGACATGCCAGTTCCTTCATTCCCTTTGTGTATATAACACACATCACCTTCTTCACCTATCGCATAGTCCTGTAGATATGTAGAGGCACCACTAAAGATTTTGAAACCAGCTTCCTCCACTTTATCTATCTATCTATCTATATCCATCCATCCATCTATCTATCTATACATCTATCTATCTAGCTAGCTATCCGTCTATCCATCCATCCATCCATCCATCTTCCTATCTATGGATGGATGGATATATATATATATATCTCCATCCATCCATCTATCTAAATATCTATTTATATCCATCCATCCATCCATCTATCTATATCTCTCTATATATATCTATATCCATCCATTCATCCATCTATCTATCTATTTATCTATCTATCTCTATATATCCATCCGTCCATCCATCTATCTATTATATCTATCTATATCCATCCATCCATCTATCTATCTTATATCCATCCATCCATCTATCTATCTATTTATTTATCTATCTCTATATATCCATCCGTCCATCCATCTATCTATCTATATATCTATCTATATCCATACATCCATCTATCTATCTTATATCCATCCATCTATCTATCTATCTATTATATCATATATCCATCCATCCATCCATCTATCTATCTATCTATCTCTATCTATCATATATCTATCTTTCTCTCTCCTCTCATCTCTCTCTCTCTCTCTCTATATATATCATATATATCATATATCATATATCATCCTCCTATCTCTTCTATCTATCTATTATATCTCATCATCTATCATCTATCATCTATCTATCTATACAGAAGAAAAAACACCATGCTCTTTTTTTTTTTTTTTTAAAGATCCTGTCATTCATGCCAGTGTTCCTTCAGTAGGGGGGTAGGGAAACACTGAACATTATTACCCAACAGACATCTCCGAAGTTGGAATGCAGCACCTTCATGGCGATAGGCCAAAAACAACCCCAAAAACCCAACAAAAAACGGTCGCATAATACGCACAATCTGACCATTGGGGAAGAACCTAGCTCGGAGCTCGAGCCACAAGAATTGGAAGAGGGGGATGGGGGGGGGGGGGGGGGAGGAGTCGAGGGGGGATGAGGCAGAGAAAACAAAACCAAAAAAAGTATTTCGTAGTAGTAGTAGTAGATAGTGAGTTAGTAGGAGTAGTAGTAGTAGTAGTAGTAGTAGTAGAGAAAAGAAGAAGTGAGAAGAAGAAAATAATAATAATAATAATAATAATAATGTACGGAATTTATATAGCGCTGAATCTTGTAAAGCAACAAATCAAAACGCTCAGATTTTTTTTTTTTTTTAATATCGAGGATAATGGAATGGAATAAGCACTCATGTGCTTTTTTTTACATCCAGTCCCCGTGTGTCTGCGGTTTTGTCAATGTTGTCATCTGTTCCCACCGGCACACAATGGCCTACTCTGTCGAAAAGCGGAACAGGATTTAACGTGTGCGCAAGATGTTCTGCATGCGTTCGCACACGGGGCCTTGGTTTATAGTCTCATCCGAAGGGGGGGGGGGGGGATTATAGACCTGTGGGGTATATCGATCGAGGGCCACACATCTCCTACAGTCACAGCTGGCTCTAGGTAAATAAACTGAGAGAGAGAGAGAGAGGGTGGGGGAGAGAGGAGAGAGGGAGAGAGGAGGAGTGGGGGGGGGGGGGGAGAGGAGAGAGGGGAGAGGGGAGGGAGGAGGAGGAGGAGGGGAGAAGGAGAAGAAGGGGGAGAGAGGAGAGGAGGAGAGAGGGGGAGAGGAGGAAGGGAGAGAGAGAGGAGGGTGAGGGGAAGAGAGTGAGAGAGAGAGAGAGGGGGGAGGGAGGAGGGAGGGAGAGACAGACAGAGAGGAGGAGGGAGGGAGGAGGGAGAGGAGAGAGAGAGAGGGAGAGAGAGAGAGAGAGACAGACAGGGGAGGAGAGAGAGAAGAAGAGAGAAGAAGAGGGAGAAAGCAACAGAGAAACAGACAGACAGGGAGGGCAAAGAGAAAGAGAAGAAAAACAGCACAGACCACACACAACAAAGAGACAGCGCGCTAGAGAGAAACTGAGAGACAGACAGACATACAGAGAGGATGAGAGAGAGAGAGAGAGAGAGAGAGTATAAAATCAACCAGATCGAATCAAATTATTTTTGATGGTGGTATAAAAGCAGAATATGTTGGTTTGGTGGGGGGGGGGGGGGGGGGGGAGGGGAGATGTTTCATCTAGCCTTCACTGTATGTAAGCAAAACACACACACACACACACACACACACACACGCCTGCACACGCACGCACACGCAGGCACGCACACATTCACGAACTCTCTCTCTCTCTCACACACACAGACGGACGAGCAGACAAGAAACAGGGATGCACGTCCACGCACACACTCGCGCGCGCACACACATGTACACACACCTACACACACAACACACACACAACATACACACACACATACACACACACAACACAAACAACACACACACACACAACATCTAACATCACTCACAGTGAAAAGACGTTAAATTGAAGAACGAACGAACGAACACATACACACACACATACACACACAACAACACAACACAACACACACACACACATACATACATACATACATACATACAACACACACATACTCTCTCTCTGTGTGTCTCTCTCTCTGTGAGAGAGAGAGAGAGAGGAGAGAGAGAGAGATGAGAGAGAGAGAGAGAGAGAGAGAGACAGCAGACAAGACACAGATGCACGTTCACGCACACATGCACGCACAACCACACACACAACATACAACACACACATACAACACACACACAAATACCCCCCCCCCCCCACCCAACACACACAACAACAAAAAACAACAACAACATAGAGACGAGGGCAGACACCGACCGACCGACAAACAGACAAACAAACTGACAAACAGTCAGACAGAAGACAAACAGACAAACTGACAAACAAACAGGCAGACAGAAGACAAACAGACAAGATAAACTGACAAACAGAGAGACAGACAGAAGACAAACAGACAAACTAACAAACAGACAGAAGACAAACAAACAAACAAACAGACAGAAGACAAACAAACAGGCAGACAGACAAGACAAACAAACAAACAAGACACAAAAGCCGGAAGAAAAACCCAGACACCAGCAAAATCGCCCAAATTGATAATCATGTCATCGTGACCTGTTGTTCACACACCACGTGACGTGGTGTCCCCCCTCCGTCCTAAACTAACTTAATTAACTGCCCTGGCACTGTCAAAAACTTGGTCCTTCATTCCTACTTTCATTTTTATAAAAACTTGCTTTCCTTTGATGGGTGGTAGTGAGGGGGAGGATGTTGGGGGGAGGGGGGGAGGGGGGGATGGGGATGGAATGCCAGTAGGCCCTTCAGTATACATAGCGAATACCTTCACCTTCTGGAAATTAATTTCTGTGCTAGGAAAATCCCTCTCTTTCTTTTTTTCTATCCCTCTCTTTTGTTTCTGCCTTGTCCCCCTCCCCCCCCCCCCCCCCCCCCCCCCCCCCCCCCCCCCCCCCCCCCCCCCCCCCCCCACCTCCCCCACGGCCCCTTTTTTTTTTTTCTTCACTGTCATCTTTTCTTGTCTATTTTCTGTTCTACTTTCCATCTTAGTATCATTCTTCTGCGAGGTTTGTTTGGGGTTGTTGTTGTGGTTTTTTTCAGAAAGACTTAAAATAGAATAATAAATCTTCCCTCCCCCCCCCCCCCCCTTCTCTCTTGATTTCACACAGAAACAAGACGCACACTCAGACACGCACGCGCGCGCACGCGCGCACACACACATATACACACAATAAGTATCCAGGTGAAGTAATATGAATGTGCGAGTATGCACATACGCACGCACGTATAAACGCATGCAAGCATGTGTGCGCGCGCGCACACACTCACATACACACACACTCACATACACACACGCGCGCGCGCGCACGCACGCACACACACACACATACACAAAGGGGAAGGGATAGCCTAGTGGTTAGAACACTGCGCTCGCAATCTGACGACCCGGGTTCGATTCCTGTTCAAGGGGGATATTTTCCTCTGGAGCTAACAGCTGTCCCTACTTTCAATCAGCCTCCTTCATCACCTTGCCTTACTCTGTGTGTGTGTGTGTGTGTGTGTGTGTGTGTGTGTGTGTGTGTGTGTGTGTGTGTGTGTTGTGTGTGTGTGTGTGTGTGTGTGTGTGAATTTGGGAAATCTGTTAATTTGTTAATTTTTATTTGTGAACGGTCGCATGCGCGTGAATGATTGGAATGCAAGAGCCTTGATTTGTTTGCTTTACAAGATTCAGCCATAAAAATTCCATGTCATCATCATCATCATCATTCTTCTTCTTCTGCTGCTGCTGCTTCTTCTTGTTCTTGTTCTCTTCTTCTTCTTCTTCTTCTTCTTCTTCTTCTCCTCTCCTTCTTCTTCCTCTCCTTCTTTCCTTCTTCTTCTTCCTCTCCTTCTTCTCCTTTTTCTTCTTCTTTCGTCTTCTTCTTTCTTTTTCCTTCTTCTTCTTCTCCTTCTTTTTTTTCTTCTTCTTCTTCTTCTTCTTCTTCTCCTTGTTAGTTATTATTATAGTATTTTTTTTTTACCCTCTCTTCTACCCCCTCCCTCTCTCTCTTTGTTTCTGCCTTGTTCCTTTCCTTTTCTTCCTGTCCTGTCACCTCCCCTTTCTTGTCTATTTTCTGCCTTCTTGGTCCGTTCTCCTGCCCTTTTTTCCCCCCTCCCGAAAGACTTAAATCATATTAACGTCCAAGTCAGATGCGCAACGCATCATTTGGACTCACATCAGTGTCAACTCCACTGTTCAAAGTCCTTCGGTTGAGACTATGAGACTATAAAACGAGGTCCCGGGTGCGAACCCACGCAGAACATCTTGCGCACACGTTAAATCCTGTTCCTTTATTTTTCGGAACAACGGACTAGCTGTGCCTGTGGGAAAGGATGAAAAAAATGTAATGTTACAAAACTGCATCCACACAGGGACTGGATGTAAAAAAAAACAACAACCAACCAACAACCACACACGCGAGGGCTTAATTGAGTGCCCTCAAAATAAAAGAATGAAATTATAAAATAAACTTCTTGGTTTAAAACCATAATTTTGATTTCAATTTTCTCACATAGCAATTCTATATATCTTGCAAAAGTTAATGATCTTACTTATGTCATATTCACATACACACACACACACACACACACACACACAAACACACCCCAACACAAACACACACACACACAAACAACACACACACACACACACACACACACACACACAGTCCTTGGGATGAGACTATAAACTGAGGTCCCGTGTGCGAACGCACGCAGAACATCTTGCGCACACACGTTAAAACCTGTTCCGCTTTCCGGAAATAGTAGGCCATTGTGTGCCGGTGGGAATGGATGACAATATTGACAAAACTGCATACACACAGGGACTGGATGTAAAAAAAAAACAAAGAGTACACGATCGCTTAATCTATTTTCCTGGAAATAAAAGAATAAATAAAATAAATTTCTTGGTTTAAAAACATATTTTGATTTCAATTTTCTCACATAGCAATTCTTTCTATCTTGCAAAAAATATTAATGATCTTCCAGATGTCATATTCACACACACACAAACACACACACACACACATACACACAGAGTGGCTCAATGTCTCATCAACATTCATTTGACTTCAGAAGAATGAAAACCGTTATCCTAAGTCCCAAATGGGGCTACATAAATGGCGGTTGGGGAGTGGGGTGGATGGGGGAGGGAGGAGGGGGGGGGGGGGGGGGGGGGGCAGTAGCATAAGCAAGCAATCTCACTACTGGTGTGATGAACCTTGGAGCCCTAGCCAAGAAACAAACACCTCACCCCCCCCCCCCACCCCCACCACACACACACACACACACACACACACAGAGTATGTGTGTGTATATGTATGTATATGTGTGTAATTTGTATTTTTCAATGTATTATCTTATCGATTTTCCTCTTTTTTTCTGGTTTAATTTAATGGTAAAGGATGCAATAATGTAGTATTTCAGCATAATCATTAAGAAAGTGTTGTTCTTAGATAGATGGCTTGAAGAAAAAAAGCAAATGCATTGCTTGTTCAATGTACCATCTGGAAATAAAAATTTGACTTGACTTGACTTGACACGCAAAAATACAAAAAGCAAAAAACTAAAACAAGAAAAAAACAACCAACCAACCAATCAAAAACAACAAAAACAAAGTCATGTCAAGTATGAGTTAGCACGTTTGAACATATCAATAAAATGCACACCAAGAAAATGTATATATCGTGGTGGTGATACCCTAAAGGATAGATAATCCACCTGATTTACCAACAGATGGAAGGTACTGGATCAATCAATCAATCAATCAGAAACAAACCCTGCACAAAGAATGGACCATTGTGGGCTGGTGGGAATTGGAACGGGGAACAACATTGACAAAAACTGCATGCACACGGGGACTCGATGTGAAAAGGGAGAAAAACACACGAGTGTTTGCTTATTCCATTATCCTGGAAATATAAAAGAATAGATACAAAAACTAGTGTGTGTTTTTTTTTAAATTAATAATAATGTTAAAAAGTGACAAGAAAACCAAAACATAGAAGGAGAAGCAGAACAAGGAAAACAAGAGCAACAAAAAGACAATGACAAACAATGACAGACTTTTACTTCGAGGATAATGACTAAGCACCCATGTGCTTTGTTACATCCAGTCCCCGCCCTTAGGGATATATGTATCAGAGTGATAGAGAGAGACAGGGGCAGAGAGAGAGGAAGGGAGAGAGAAGGGGAGGGAGAGAGAGAGGGAGGGAGAGAGAGAGGGAGAGAGAGAGAGGTAGAGATAGAGAGGGGGAGAGAGAGAGGGAGAGAGAGAGAGAGGGAGAGGGAGAGAGAGGGAGAGAAGGAGAGAGAGAGGGGGAGAGAGAGGACAGATAGACAGAGAGAAAGGAGTGTGTTGGGGTGGAATTGAACCTAAGACTGTTCGTGTTTTTTTGTCTACCTGCTAGAAAGAAAGAAAGAGAACAAGAACAAGAACAACAAGATGAAGAACCAAACCAAACAAAAACACACAAAAACCAAACCCCAACAAGAAGAACAACCAAAAAAAAAACCAACAAAAAAGAATGACACATGCAACTACTACCCTCCCACCCCCCACCTCCCCCCACCCCCACCCCACCTCCCCTATTTTTTTCTTCTTTAAAAAAAAATCATGATAATAATACAGAAGCCACACTAAACCGTGTGTAGTAGAGTGACTATCCCAGTAAAAGGTAAAGGTAAAGGAGTCCCATAACCTATAAGGTCGTAGGGGAGCGAGGCGTCAGAGACCTCACTTCTCTAGGGGCTAGCATATTGAGGGCGGCGCCCATCTCCTCTCCCTCGCTGCTTTACCTTCCCTAACCCTAAAGAGGGCAGGTACCCATTTACAGCTGGGTGAACTGGGGGAACTGTACTGAAGCCAAGGCACGCAAACGGTCACCCATCCAACTGGTAACCACGCTCGACGCTGCTTAACTTGGCTGGGGGAAAGCGAGTGCTCCGACCACTGAGCTATCCCGTCCCAGTACACGTTCACAACATCTGCTAAACTAACTACACGCGCTAACCACATCCATGTTTTGCATAATTTATGAGAACATGACTTGGCCGTGTGAATGTATAATGATGACAGCATGTCATCTTGACCATCTTTCTGTTGTTGTTGTTGTTGTTGTTGTTGTCATTGCGTTGAGTCTGTTAGCTGCCCTGCTCTGCTGCCTCACTGCAATAATGCGCTATGCTTATTATGGTTGTGATTATGAGTTGTATTGTTGCCACCTGTGCAATTAAACCCACAGCATAAGCACTCTTGGCCCTTAACAAAAAAGCCCTGGAGCAGAAACTGGTCACGTGTGAGATGAAGTCCTTGAGAGGAAAGCCATCATCAACAAGACCAGGAGAGACAAGATAAGAAACGAGGTGATCAGAGACATGGTAGGAGCCACACCCGTCCTACACCATATTTATTGACCAACAACGAACCAAGTGGTTCGGGCACCTCACACAGGATGCCGCCAAACCAGCCAGCCTTGCGTGCTTACAACTTGAGGTACTCTGGCACGAGGGCCAGAGGTAGACCCAGGCGACGCTGGAGTGATTCCGTGGCAGAAACACTGAAAGTCCATGGATTGTCCCTCCTCCAAGCTACCCGCCTTGCAGCAGACAGACAGTTATATCTCCCCGCGACGCCACAGAGTACAAGCGGAAAGAAAAAGTAAAAGTAAGTAAGTATAGGCACTCTTGCCATAGGGACTGTTGCCATTCCCGTGTCGACTGGCCAACCACAACCCAAAGAACGATGTACCAGAATGAACCCCTTATAAGGGCAACTCCATAATTATAGTGGTGCGGCTTACCATTTATATTGTGCAGTTTAAGTTAAAAACAATCCCTCTTGCATGGTGATACTAGGGACCATAACGATTATTTTTTTAGAAAGGGGAAACACGATCACAGGACCCTGTATAAGCCGCAGTGATCGATAATCGATTTCAATCATTGCCATTTTGACTCCATCGGTACACCATAGCCGTAGCTTGATGCTGAAGGAGGAGAGAGAGAGAGAGAGAGAGAGAGAGAGAGGAGGAGAGAGAGAGAGAGAGAGAGAGAGAGAGAAAGAGAGAGAAGAGGAGAGAAGAGAGAGAGAGATGACAGACAGCCCCCCTATTCCCCTACTCTGCAGGCAAATCCAGATGGCCCTTTTGTATAATCATCTACTGGTGAGGTAATAATAGTCTGAAGAATAATAATAATAATAATAATAATAATAATAATAATAATAATAAATGATGATGATGATGATAATAGTAATAATAATAATAATAATAATAATAATAATAATAATGATAATATATGGAATTCATATAGCGCTGAATCTTGTAAAAGAAACAAATCGAAGCGCTTAATATAATAGTCTTCCGAGACTGAAGGCTTCCTATTTTTATGTGCAAAACTAAGCCATGTCCATGTTGGCATAATAATTAATACCCAACAAAGTCAGCATTGTAAACGACAAAATATGACATTGTTTCGCCTTTGCACGGATCTGCTATTAAATTTATTTTATTTATTTATTTATTCTTTATTTTGAGAATGATGAAATAAGCACTCACGTCCTTTTTTTTGTTTTTACATCCAGTCCCTGTGTGTATGCGGTTTTGTCAATGTTGTTATCCGTTCCCAGTAGCACACAATGGCCTACTCTTTAAAAACGGAGCAGGTTTTAACGTGTGATCAAGATGTTCTTTATGCGGGTGTGTTTATACGGAAATAAAATCCTGTTTCTTGGTGGTTGTTTTTTTTAAAAGTCATGTTGTGTGTGTGTGTGTGTGGTGTTGTGTGTGTGTGTGTGTGTGTGTGTGTGTGTGTGTGTGTGTGTGTGTGTGTGTTGTTGTGTGTATGTGTTGTAGTGTTGTGTGTGTTGTTGTTGTTTGTTGTGTGTGTTGTGTGCGTGCGTGTGTGCTGCGTGCGTGTTGTGTGTGTGTTGTGTGTGTGTTGCGTGTGTGTGTGTGGTGTGTGCGTTAGATGATGGTCTGTTTGTTGCTGTTTGTGTGTGTAATGCTTGCGTGATTATGATTGTTGTGAAATTGTGCAATATTTTTCTCAGAATCAATCTCTCTCTCATATATTATACATATATTATTGCATGATGATCAATGACAGTGACGATGACGTACTGATGCTGCTGTGGAGGTGCATAAAATTATTATGCTTTGAGACTATTTGACGAGGTTGTACTCTAAGCTTAATATTATAATATATCCCAGCGTCAACCTGCCCCGTGAGATACAGACACCTGCAGTGTTGGTCAGGTAATTTGAGCAACACTCTCAAACTCGCATCCGTAAAGTGGATACACACACACCCAGGTATATATATAGATATATATTCAGAGAGAGAGAAGGAGAGACAGAGAGAGGAAGGGATAGAGGGAGGGAGGGAGGGAGAGAGAGAGAGAGAGAGAGAGAGAGAGGAGAGAGAGAGAGAGAGGAGAGAGAGAGTTGTTGCTGTTGTCGTTATTGTTGTTGCTGTTGTTACTGTCGTCGTTATTGTTGTTGCTGTTGTTGCCGTTGTTATCGTTGTTGCTGTAGATGATCCTGTTCTCATATTTTGCTGTGTTGTTAGTTGTTGTCTTGGTTATATATCACGGGGTTCTTGTTGATTTTTATTTCAGAAACATTCGTAACTTTTAAAAACCACTGAGTCATGCGGCTACCTTCATGGTGGGCAAGTAAACGGTCGCATACGCGAAGTCTCTCCATTGGTCAACCTTGGGCCTTTAGCCCAGGAAAGGACAACCCCGCACTGAGCAACACAAAGATCTAGCTAGAGTCCAATGTGCCTATCTTGTGTCTACAGTGAAATGATAATGGATGGATGAATGGGTGGATGGATGGATGGATAGATGGATGGATGAGTGAGTGAATGAATGGATCGACAGATAGATAGATAGATAGATAGATAGATAGATAGATAGATAGATAGATAGGTAGATAGATAGATAGATAGATAGATAGATAGATAGGTAGGTAGGTAAGTAGGTAGACAGATAGACAGATAGATAGATAGACAGACAAACAGACAGACAGAGAGACAGAGATAGATAGATAGATAGATAGATAGATAGATAGATAGATAGATAGATAGATAGATAGATAGATAGATAGATAGATAGATAGATAGAGAGAGACACAGGTAGGAAGGCAGGCAGGCAGGCAGACAGATACATACATACATGCATACATGCATACATACATACATACATACATACAGACATACATACATACAGACATACAGACATACATACATACATACATACATATATACATACATACATGCATACATACATACATACATAGGAAAGAGGGTGGCAGGATGGTTAAGACGTTCGCCTGCTAACAAGTAAACCGTGAGGTTGTGGGTTCGATTCCCAGCCTCGCCCTTTCTTCCGAGTTTGACAAAAAAATCGAACTGAATGTCAAAGTCCTTCGGATGAGACTGTAAACCGAGGCCCCGTGTGGGAACGCATGCAGAACATCTTGCGCACACGTTAAATCCTGTTCTGATTTTCGAAAGAGTAGGCCATTGTGTGTCGGTTGGAACAGGTGACAAAATTAAAGCACATGAGTGCTTATTCCATTAGCCTCGATATAAAAGAATAAATAAATAAAATACATACATATATACATACATACATAAAAATATACACAAACGAATAACTAGCTCAATGAACAAATACACAAACAAACAAATGTACCAATAACCCACTGCCTGCTTTATGCCTTAACGACTGACTAAATGACGAACAAACTAAACAACGCGCATTTTTTTTTCTTTGGGGAAATATCTTCTGCATGTGTATATATACATCAAAGAAATTACGGCAATGGCAGGTCTGCACTTGAAATCAACAAGACTGATCGTAAAAATAAAAAAACAAATCCCCCAACCTTCAATTCACCAAACGCTGCCGAGATTCGAACACACGACTTCATGGACCCATGGCATTGATGTAAACGGTCTTAACCACTCGGCTAAAGCGTCCGTTTACTGAGCCAATTAATGGATACAGTAAATAAACGATATGAAACCTTGACCTACCCAAGTCACTGACTTATTTATATATATATATATATATATATATATATATATATAGTAAAGGTAAAGGAGTCCCATAACCTATAAGGTCGTAGGGGAGCGAGGCGTCAGAGACCTCACTTCTCTAGGGCCAGCATATTGAGGGCGGCGCCCATCTCCTCTCCCTCGCTGCTTTACCTTCCCTGCCCCTAAAGAGGGCAGGTACCCATTTACAGCTGGGGGAACTGTACTGAAGCCAAGGCGCACAAACGGTCACCCATCCAACTGGTAACCACGCTCGACGCTGCTTAACTTGGCTGGGGGAAAGCGAGTGCTCCGACCACTGAGCTATCCCGTCCCCTAGATATATATATATATATATATATATATATTATATATATATATATATTATATATATATATATATATATATTATGTATATATATATATATATATATTTATTTATTTATTTATTTATTTATTTATACCACTTTAAGTCACGGCAGATTTCTCTGCGTGAAATTCGGGCTGCTCTTTCCCCGGGGAGAGCGCGTCGTGTCGCCACAAGAGCAGCGCCACCCCATTAATTTTTTTTTCTTTTTCCTGTCTGCAACTGTGTTTGTTTCTCTTATTAGAGTGGCTTTTTCTCTACATAATTTTGCCAGGGACAACTCTCTTGTTGCCGTGGGTACTTTTACGTGCGCTGAATAATTATGTGTAACACACAGGTCCTCAGTTTATCGTCTCATCCGAAAGACTAGCACCCAGACCACCACCCATAGTTTAATGCATGGGGGGAAAAGTTTCGCGTCCAAACGGGATTCGAACCACCGCACACTTCCCACCCGGACTTTTCGCTTTCTAGGCAGGCGCGTTACCTCTAGACCAGCGATCCACATTTAGCAAAGCAAGATAAAAAATACTATTCCTTCTAAGGCTGTAAGTTAATCTAACACACATCCAAAATTAAAAATTAAAAAAAGTACAAGATTTAAAATAAAGTTTTCCAACAACACTTGATGGAAAACAACATCAGAGAGAGAGAGAGAGAGAGAGAGAGAGAGAGAGAGAGAGAGAGAGAGAGAGAGAGAGAGAGAGAGAGAGAGAGAAGGACAGACGAGACAGACAGACAGACAGACAGACAGACAGACAGACAGACAGAAACAGAGAGACAGACAGAGAGACAGAGACAGAGAGACAGAGAGAGACAGTGAGAGAGAGACAGAGAGAGACACAGAGAGGTGTTTTTTTATGTCGAGGATAATGGAATAAGCACTCATGTGCTTTTTTACATCCAGTCCCCGTGTGTATGCGGTTTTGTAAATTTTGTCATCTGTTCCCATCGGCACACAATGGCCTACTCTTTCGAAAAGCGGAACAGGATTTAACGTGAGAGAGAGAGACAGGCAGACAGACAGACAGACGGACAGAGAGACAGAGAGAGACAGTGAGAGAGAGACAGAGAGAGACACAGAGAGGTGTTTTTTATGTCGAGGATAATGGAATAAGCACTCATGTGCTTTTTTACATCCAGTCCCCGTGTGTATGCGGTTTTGTAAATTTTGTCATCTGTTCCCATCGGCACACAATGGCCTACTCTTTCGAAAAGCGGAACAGGATTTAACGTGAGAGAGAGAGAGAGAGAGAGAGAGAAGAGAGAGAGAGAGAGAGAGAGAGAGAGAGGAGAGAGAGAGAGAGAGAGAGAGAGACTGGCCTTGCTTGAGTGGAACGACTCGCCTCAGAAAACTGAGAACCGCAAGGAGTGGAGGAAGCTGGTTGCAAAATCTTCAGTGGTGCCCTGCCTCCCTCCCTCCCTCCTTAACGGTTTACCAGACTACGGGATAGATGAGGTGAGGTGAGGTGAGGTGAGGTGAGGAGTCTAAGAACTAAAATGTAAAGGAATTTTAAAACGTTACAAAAAAGACCAAAACATAAGACATCCCAGAGCGAAGCAGACCAACAGATGACCCCTATTATATCGCAGCAGATGACTGAAAAAGAGCCGTGAAGCTGAAGTATGAAAGCACACCAGGAATAGAAAATCAGAACAGAGGAAAAAGGGAGAACGAGGCAAGGAAAGGAAACTACAAGCAGCAGAGAACACAGAGAGAGAGAGAGAGAGAGAGAGAGAGAGAGAGAGAGAGAGAGAGAGACAGAGAGACAGAGACAGAGAGAGAGATCCAGAGAGAGAGAGAGAGAGAGAGAGAGAGAAGAGAGAGAGAGAGAGAGAGAGAGAGAGAACGAGAGAGAGAGAGAGAGAGAGAGAGAGAGAGAGAGAGAGAGAGA
>CM054165.1:15185012-15195012 GCA_028751875.1 Rapana venosa
ACCACCACCACCCTCCCCACTGTCCCCTTGTGGATGGGCTTAACAGCTTTTCTTTCACTCCCCCCCCCCCCCTCTTTCAACCCCCCCCCCCCCCCCCCCACACACCACACACACTCTCTCTCTCTCTCTCTCTCTCTCTCTCTCTCTCTCTCTCTCTTTCTCTCATATTATTACCTAGTCTATTTTTGTAGCTGACTTTTTGTTATACGTAACATTTCGTCGTTACTATTGCTTTTTCCCCCCACCTACAAATACTAAGCGTTCGGCAACCCCTTTCATTATGGACCAATAATAGCCTTTTTGTGAATAATGCTCGAGTTCGAGTTCTCTATCTCTCTTTTCTCCTCCCTCTCTCTCTCATCTTCCATCTCTCTCTCTCTTCTTCTTCTCATCTATCTCTCTTCATCTCTCCTTCTCTCTCTACTCTACCCTCTCTCTCTCTCTGCTTCTCTCTCCTCTCTCTCTCTCTCTCTCTCCTCTTTCTCCTCTCTCTCTCTCTCCTCTCTCTCTCTTTCATCTTCCTATCTGTCATCTATCTGCTATCATCTCATATCTATCCTCTATCTATCTATCTATCTTCTAATTCTGTCTACATCTAGCTATCTATACCCCCTTCCCCTCCTACTCTACTCTCTCTCCTCTCCCCCTCTTCTCTCCCTCCCCCCCCCCCCCACCCCCCCCCCCCCCCCCTCCCTCCCCCCCCCCCCCCCCCCCCCCCCCCCCCCCCCCCCCCCCCCCCCCCCCCCCCACCCCCTCCCCTCCATTCATCTCTCTTTTTTCTCCCCTGCTCTCTTGTGCAAGTGAACTAATTTGGCACTGTCCCGAGGAGGGGGGGTGGTTATTACGTCATATGGCGTCCATGAATAATTTACAGGTAAGAATCAATATCAGCCGTGTAATAAATGCACCATAATGAACGAGGGTGAAGGTACTGGCAAGGCTGTGGTGATGGACGTTAGGTACACAACAGGTGGTGTTGATAAAGCGTATGATTTTTCATAACGAGCCAATAATCATGACTACGAGTAAGACTATTCGCTAGCGGGAAAAAAAATCTGCATCGATTTTTTTTTTTTACCTGGGGTATTTCTTTAAAACAGAAAAAGGAATTTAAAAAAAGTACTCTGCTTCTCTCTGTCTGTCTGCCTGCCTGCCTGTCTGTCTGTCTGTCTGTCTCTCTCTCTCTCTGTTTGTCTGTCTGTCTGTCTGTCTGTCTCTGTGTTAGTTTGTAGGTGACAGGAGTAATCCAGTCACATTAAGAAGAGTGATCTCTCTCTCACACACACACACACGCACGCACACACGCGCGCGCGCACACACACACACGCACGCACACAACACACACACGTTTTTATTGTACATCATTTTGAGCCAAAAAGACAATTTGATGTTTGTTTTGTTGCGTCAAATAAGCCTACATGACTTAAATGGCAATAGAATATTCTGCATCTGAATCTCTCTCTCTCTCTCTCTCTCTCTCTCTCTCTCTCTCTCTCTCTCTCTCTCTCTCTCTCTCTCTCTCACACCACACACACCACACACACACACACACACACACACACCACACACACACACGGATAGATTGTAGGTGGCAGGAGTGATCCTGTCATATTCAAGAGAGTGACCCTTTAAGTTTGTATAATTATGGGCAGTTTAGTTTAGTTAATAAAATTCCCATATATTTGTCGAAGAACATGGACAGTGATCTTAAACACATTAATGGCAAACATTTAAATGTTGGGTGTTTTGGGGGGGTGTCTGGATTGTTTGTGCACAATCTTGGCTACAGACAACATTGCGTCCTGTGGGGCATTTACTCCAGATTCCAGATTCAAGATTTATTTCAAGAAAACCCCAAGGAGCACAGTCATGAAATCCAACAAAGCCACAACTTGCGGATTGAAAAAACAACACTCCCAATACAAACTCACCCCAAAATGGAAAGCAGAAAGGAAAGCACAAATTATGGACATGAAAAGCAAAAGACCATTCACAATACAGGAAAGGCACTGTAGTTCTTGCAGGTTTTTTTTTATTTTTAAATGTTTTATTTTTTTCCTTGATCTGTTAATATTAAGAATACGCTTTAATTTGTGACTCCACACACACACACACACACACACACACACACACACACACACACACACACACACACACACATATAGTAGCGCTCTCTCTCTCTCTCTCTCTCTCTCTCTCCTCTCTCTCGCTCTCGCTCTCTCTCGATCTCCTCGGGTTTGTTTGGCTCAATCAATGTGTCGGTAATTGTAGGGAGTTTGTCAACGTTTTCAGGCAAAGACTGATTGACTGCCGTTGGCAGCAGTGGAGTGGTCGTATACAAAACAGTGAAAGATTTCAAATGTACAGTTTATAGGCTCACACGATGTCAAACCTTATCTAAAGCTTGATATGGACATACATTTGAAAAGAATTATGTCTAAGTTTAGACTTGGTGTATCAGACATAAATGTTCATAAATTTAGATATATAGAACATAATGACGATGACCTCAGGTTGCTATGCCCATTATGTAAGCAAACAGTGGAAGATGAAGTTCATTTTGTGCTGTGCTGTCCAGCATTAGAAGATGTAAGACAGAATTACATTCCGGTAAAGTATAGTAGACAGCCTAATTTGTTTAGATTCTGTTTAGTCATGGCATCTAGTTACCCTGAGATTGTGCGCAGCCTTGCTTTATATTTGTGTAAAGCCTTTAGAATAAGAGATATCTTGGTTTCTTAAGTCATATTTTTTGTAACCGATTTTTATTGTGGTGGTTGTGGTTATACAATAACATTTTGGTGTTGTTGCTGTTTTGTTCGTTTTTGTTTTGTTTTTTGTTTGTTTGTTTTTGTGATTCCTTATTTTTCTCATTAAAATACTAAGCAGCTCGGCAACCCCACTTCATGTATGGGCCAATGGCCTTTTTGTGAATAAATCTTTCAAGTTCAAGTTCGAGTTCGAGTTCTTTTGATCTCTCCTATCCAGTCTCCTATTCTAGGGTTGTCTGGTATCACTCAAAGTGGAAAGGCGTTAACATTGAAGACAACACTGTGATACAGATCTTCTTTGTCCATTAGGTAAGGGGTCTGTTGAAGACGAAATTCATTTTGTGTTCTGTTGTCCTGTGTTGTTAAATGATGTTAAAAGTCAGTAAATACCGCAATAGTATGTGGTGTGTTCTTCCATGTTTAGATTTTGTATACTTATGTCGTTTGCTAACGATTGCTCTAATAAGTGACGGCAAATTCTGTGTATGTTTTTGTTTTTTTAATTAGAAATACTGTTTGTATTAAAGGCATCTTTCTTCTGTTGAAAACTGTTTCCTGTGTAATATTATGTTTACGTATGTTGATTACATCCACACAACCTCTTCATGTGGGGCCAAGGCACACACACACACACACACACACACACACACATAAAACACACACACATATATACATACACACTGAATTATTTGATCCATTCTGGGGCATAAAGGATGTAAAATAATAATCTTAGGAAGAATTAACACATTGAAATTCATCACACACACACACATAAACACACACACACACACACACACACACACACACACACACACACACACACACACACACACACATAATATAAAGTTACAATCTTAGGAAGTATCAAAATATTCAAATTCATCTTGAGCGATCACTGATAAACACAAATTCGGTGAAAAATGAATAAAAACTTTTAATAATACTATAATTTCGTAGCCTTTCCAAGTGTTTTCGTTGTGTTGTGTGTGTGTGTGTGTGTGTGTGTGTGTGTGTGTGTGTGTGTGTTGTGTGTGTGTGTGTGTGTGTGTGTGTGTGTGTGCTGCTGTTGTTGTCTTCGGTTTTACGTCTGTTCACACTTAGTAATATTACTTGAGGGAAACAACGTGCTTTGAAAAACAAACAAACAAGAAACAAACAAACAAAACCCATGTAGATCTAACACAGAAACGTGGTAATGCAATAAGAATAATAAAACATATAAACAAGTCATTAACATTAATACAAATATAACAAACTATCCTATAGGATTGTGCCAGAGACCCTTTCGCAATATCAAATGCTAATTTTAAATTATTGAATATACTGGCGAGGGATTTTTCAGAGAAATTAGTTTGTTTTTTTAAAGTTTTACACTCTTACATTTACAAATCATATGAATATCATTAGTGATATTACAAACAATAACAAACAAATATCGCCTTGCCCATCATGGGAGATGATTAATGCACATTGTGACATATAGGTGACTAATGTAAACAAACATGACAATCTAATTATACTGGGGGGTTTTTTTATGTCTGATCCCACATTCATTATAAGTATTCTGATCCTATACAAATTTACACAGACGATTGACGCTCAAATGATCAAGAAACTAGTGCTGCTTTTCTTATGTTTCCAGCATTGAAAATTGGGGGGGAAAATCTGTGTGTGTGTGTGTGTGTGCGTGCGTGCGTGTGTGTGTGTGTGTGTGTGTGTGTGTGTGTGTGTGTGTGTGTGTGTGTGTGTGTGTGTGTGTGTGTGTGTGTGTGAATGTCAAACTTGTATTTGACGATAGCATATCATTGAATAAGCAAAACATTTTGCTTTTTTGTTTTTTCGTCAAACCATCTAAGTGTGTGTAAATGTGTGTATGTGTGTGTATGTGTGCGTGCGTGTGTTAGTGTGTATGTGTGTGTATGTGTGTGAGTGTGTGTGTGTATTTGTGTGTATGAGTGTGTGCGTGTGTGCATGTGTGCGCGCGCGTGTGTGTGTATGTGTGTGAGTGTGTGTGAGTGTGTGTTATGTGTGTGTGTGTGAGTGTGTGTATGTGTGTGTGCGTGTGTGTGTGTGTGTAAAATATTACACTAGTGAGGACACCACTAAGAATGTGCTCAAATGAAAGTAGCAATTTCTAGAAAACCGTTTAACTGTGGAACCAACGAAATGAGAGAGAGAGAGAGAGAGAGAGAGAGAGGAGAGAGAGACAGACAGACAGACAGACAGACAGACAGAGACAGACACACACAGACACACAGACAGACAGACACAGAGACAGAAACAGAGGGAGACAGGCAGACTGACAGGCAGGCAAACAAAGAGAGGCGCACACACACACCACACACACACACACACACACACACACACACACACACACACACACACCAGAGACAGACAGACAGACAGAGACAGACAGACAGACAGACAGAGACAGTCAGGCGGACAGACAGGCAGATAGAGACAGATTAATATAACGTGACTGAGAGAAAGAGAGAGAGCGGGGAGAGAAAAAAAGACAGAATAAATTGTATATCTAAGCACTAGGCCTTATTGTTTAACATCGGGAATAAGTAACACCCGAATTCATAAATTCTCTCTAAATACTTCACTTCCGAAGGAGAGTATAGTCATTCCATAGATTAGAAAGGAAAAAAAAGTATTATAGAATGTGTACACCGAGCTCTCCACCCTTGTTATGACTCAACTCAAACGAACGATGCCGGTTTTAACATTCAAATAAGTCGGCAACATACTTTTCAAAAATAATGTGAAACTGGGAGGGCGTGGGGTGGGTTAAAATTTATCTAGTCTCTTAAGTGACATCGACAAGCAATAATAATATATCGAGAGTAAATAATGACATCGAGAAACAATAATAATATCGATAGTAAATAGCCTACCACTCCCAGCTGTAATGGATTACGATCAAAATACATGGCGGTATAGCTTCAGAGGAGACCGAACTCAATGCACTTTCTCTCCCCCCTCCCCCCATCCATCCCCCCCCTTCTTCCTCCACCCCCATCCCACCCCCACCTCCCCCCCCACCCCCCCAAAAAAACCCACCAACAACAACAAACAACAGACACACTTTCTTTTTTATTATTGTCAATCTTTCCTCGAGTATTAATTCCCTTTCAATTATATACATAATCTACCAAATCTTGCGCGCAACGTGTGTGTCGATTATTCATAACAACACCCCCCCCCCCCCACCCCCAACCCCCCCCCCCCCCCCAACCCCACCCCCCCCGCCCCCCCAAATGACATCACCTTCTGAATCATCTAGCTTTTGAGAACGTTCGCCCCGAATTCGTTAACAACAACGACATGACGACAACAACAACAACAACAACAAGAAAAGGTCAGCCGTTTCTGCCCAATCAAATATTCAAATTGAATTGATACTCGCTACTAATTTTTTGGGGGCGGTTGTTTGTTTCGGTACTGACCTTAACGGACCATGCAGAAGCGAGGTCGTTCCTTCCATTCTTCTTCACACAACGAAAGCCGGACGGCACCAGACGACAAAAGTGTTGCAGACGACACCATGCAAGTACCCTGGGTAACAATCGTCGTGGACGACCAGCTAACCTTAAGTCCTTCCTTCGTCACAAACTGGCACTATACCAACCACCATCAGCATCAACAACACCAACAACAACGGACAACCAACGTTCAATAGTACTGATTTGCTTTGAAGATATTGGGGTGGGTCGTTGTTTTTTGTTGTTGCTCTCTCCCAAGCAGACGACACTTTTCAAACCAGACTGTTTGAAACCTGCTTAACGATTGAAGATGATCGTTAACAGGATGTAGCGAGCAACACGACTACAATCTGACACAGTCAGTACTGGAGCGTAAAAAACTAGGAGCAAGTTACAAACACTGACTTGATGTACCAGAAAATGTGTGAAATGGTCATGGTCGCCGCCACCACCACACTCTACACAAACACCCTCCCCCCTCAAAACCACCACACCACCACCACCTTCACAGCGCCCCGCGCGCACACACACACAGACATACACACACACACACACACACAGTCCCTTCCATAGTGGATACAGGCCCCATGGACGGATCAGAGAGGCGACAACCAATCACAACGACCTCTTCGCCTCACGTGACTTGGCGACCCAGGGTGACAGGAAATGACCTTCGGCGGTGGGCGGAGCTTCAAGCCAAGACCAACTGCTGCTCAAAGAGAAAAGGGGAGGGGTGTAAACGAGAGAGCGAGAGAGAGAGAGAGAGAGAGAGAGGGTTTTATGAGGCTAAAGGCGAAATCGACTTAAACCAACAAGAAAGACAATAATGGCAAGAGTGTAGCGTGCGTTAGCGTTATGAGTTTGACACGCTGACTGGGTTAGGGCAAAGAAAGTGTTTACTGCAAGTACGTCTCCTTGTCAGGAGTAATCATATTAAACTTCTAGTGGGATGATGCCTTGGAAGTGTGAACGGAAAAAGAAAAAAAAAACCCAAAACCAGGCAGGATGTGAAATCATCATCACCATCATCATCATCATTATCATCATCATCTCTCCGCTGAAACTACCTGTTACCAAAACTAGGCCTACCATTTCTCAAAAAGAACATGAGGAAAGAAAAAAGTAAGGGGCATTTATAGTGCAGTGACGAGTAACTTCCTTTTACGAGTATAACTGTGCTGTTCTTTTGTTGTGTGTGTGTGTGTGTGTGTGTGTGTGTGTGTGTGTGTTGTTGTTTGTTGTTGTTGTTGTTGCTTATTAAGTGGTGTTGATTTGTCAAGGGATATTGAGGAAGAGGATTATATAGTTACAGTTCGTTTCTAAACTAGCTTTCTTTTTCAGAAAGTTATTGTTGATTTTCTTTATTACTTTTTTTTATTTTTATAATTCCGGTTTTTTCCCAGTTGGTTGTTATTTGAGAACAATTGATTTGATGAATAGATAGATAAATAAAGGATATTTAACGAATATATAGTTAAACATACCAATAAATGAATTTTTTTAAATGCACAATAAGACAAAAGGATGAATGAACAGCAATGATTATCATTATCCTAAAAAATGTTGTTTGTGTGTGTGTGTGTGTGTGTGTGTGTGTGTGTGTGTGTGTGTGTGAGAGAGAGAGAGAGAGAGAGAGAGAGAGAGAGAGAGGGGTTTGTGAGGGAAACGTACATTTTTGGTGAGATAGAGATGCAGTGCCCCTACGACCCCGGAGGGGGTTATTGGAGCAGATGAGATGAGAGATATATAAATTGAGGGGGGAAACATACATTAATGGGTGTGTGTGAGAGAGAAAGAGAGAGAGACAGAGAGAAATTGTGTGTGTGTGGGGGGAGGAGGGGGGGGGGGGGGGGGGGGGAACGTACACTATTGATGTGTGTGTGTTGTGTGTGTGTGTGTGTGTGTGTGTGTGTGTGTGTGTGTACATCTGGACTTAAGAAGACAAAAATCATGGTCTCTTCTTCTCTTCTGTATAATGGTAGGCAGTCTATTAATTTTGTGATGACCAGTTTCTTCTTATTGCAAAATATTAAAGTACTACAACAGAACACACTTTTATATATATATATATATATATATATATATATATATATATATATATATATATATATATATATATATACCTCAGCCGCTGTATATGGTAAGTGCAGCAGAGTGTTACTTTTTTTTAAAAGTTCTTTACCTATTCTTTTATTTCGATAATAATAACATAAGCACTCGTGCTTTTTTACATTCGGTCCCCGTGTGTATGCAGTTTTGTTAAAACATTTTATCTGCTCCCACCGGCACACAATGGTCTACTCTTACGAAAAAAGGAACAAGTTTTAACATGTGCGCAAATGTTCTGAGTGCTTTCACACACCGGACCTCGAATTTTAGTCTCATCCGAAGGACTTTTGGGGAGAGTGGAGTCGGCACTGATGTTAACTCCAGGGGGAAAAGATCCTCTTGAACGGGTTTATTATCTCATCCGAAAGACAAGTAACATAATCATCAATAATTCTTTCAAACGTGTGCAGAAATGCATTGTTACGCCACACCGTTTTTGAATTCAAACTGTAGACCGATACTGATGTTTTGAACAACAATTTTTGTGTTGATCTTATGTTTGCAGGTTTGATGTATACTGTCAACAACCTAGGTTGATGCTGTTATGGAGAGAAGCCTTGTGCAATCTCAACCCCAACACATATTTTAGTGAAAAGAGTCTTCCACTGGTAATCTATCTCTGTCTCTTTCTGTTGAACCCTATGTACATTGATTGGTAGGTAGGTTTGTTTTTTCTATCTTTCTTTCTTTCTTTTTGAATAAACAATTACTTCAACCAATCATAGCCAAGTATTGACTATGGTAATAGTAGTGCCAGTAACCTACTGCTGTTACTTTTACTACTACTACTACTACTACTACTACTATTACTGCTGCTGCGGCTGCTGACGCTACTACTACTGCTGCTGCTGCTGCTGCTGCTGCTGCTGCTGCTGCTTATGACACTACGACTATTGCTGCTGCTGCGGCTGCTGAGGCTACTACTACTACTGCTGCTGCTGCTGCTGCTGCTGCTGCTGCTGCTGCTGCTGCTGCTGCTGCTTATGACACTACTACTACTGCTGCTGCTGCCTAGAACTGCTTCTGATATTACTACTACAACAACAGCAGCACTACTACTACTGCTTCTACTATTACTGCTACTAGTACTACGGCTACTATTGCTACTTGTTCTGCTAGAACAACTACCACTACTACTACGTCTTCTACTCCTACTACTACTACTACTACTATTACTACTGCCTCTGCTTCTGCTGCTGCTACTACTACTACTGCTGCTGCTGCTACTTCTACTACTGCAGTAACACTATTACTACTACTGCTGCTGCTGCTGCTGCTACTACTACTACCACTACTACTGCTGCTGCTGCTACTGCTGCTGCTGTTGTTGTTGCTGCTGTTGTGCTACTAATACTACTACTGCTGCTACCACTACTACCACTACTAATACATCTGCTACTAGTACTACTACTACTACAACAACTACTACTACTACTTAAGTAGCAGCAGTAACAGACAGTACTGTAGCAGTAGCAACAGCAGCAACAGCAGCAACAACAACAACAGTAGCAACGACAGACGACAGACCACGAGTAATAGCCCTGTAAATTCAGAAGCAAAAAGTAGGGCTCTCTGTTGTGTTAAAAAACCAAAGTAGCTATATCATCTAGTCTCTACCGGTGTGTGTGTGTG
>CM054165.1:15197512-15205012 GCA_028751875.1 Rapana venosa
ATGAAGAATGGAGAGGTCTGTCTTGCTACGTACGGCGAGGCGGCAGCGGCAGCGGCGGCGGCGACGGCGGCGACTGTCAACTGACTCGCCTAATATGGGCGAAAATCGCCGAATTTTTTTTTTTTTTTTTTTTTTTTTAACCGCCGAGGTGGGGTGGGGTTCGGGTGATAGAGTCTTTATGTTTTGGGGAGAGGGGTAGGGGGTTGTTGTGTGGAAAGAGTGTATTAAATTCAAATTGGTATGAATAGGAGGGGGAGGTGGGGTTGTGTTTTTTTTTCTTTTTTTTTCTTTTTTTTCTGCTAGGTGTCTTGGATTTTTACTGCCTGGCTAATTTATTTATTTATTATTTAAATTTATTCATTTATTTATTTACTCATTTATTTATTTTGTGGATAATGGACAGAGGTACACGCTATCCAGCGACCTGAGGAAGAAGATTGTGTGGCTGAAGGAGATAAATAACTCTGCAACACCAAGCTGTACGGCCCCATGAGAGGAGCTGGAAATGACTTTGCCATTATATATAATGTATGGAATTTATATAGCGCTGAATCTTGTAAAACAACAAATCAAAGCGCTAAGAAGACATTTTTCCAGTCCCCGTGTGTATGCGGTTTTGAAAATTTTTTGTCATCTGTTCCCACCGACACACAATGGCCTACTCTTTCGAAAAGCGGAACAGGATTTAACATGTGCGCAAGGTGTTCTGCATGCGTTCGCACACGGGGCCTCGGTTTATAGTCTCATCCGAAGGATGTCAACAAGCGAACGAGAGAAGTAGACTAAGAAGAAGAAGAAGTGGATAATGAAATGAGCACACTTTAAAAAAAAATTATGGCTTTTTATACATCCAGTCCCCTGTGCATACGGTTATGTAAATAAATTTTGTCATGGGTTTCCCACAGTCACACAATCGTACACTTCCAAAGAGCGGAAAGTGGGATGAGATGGGCCTGACTTGTCAGGCACTTAAACGGTAAGGTAAATGAGTCCCATAACCTATAAGGTCGTAGGGGAGCGAGGCGTCAGAGACCTCACCTCTCTAGGGCCAGCATATTGAGGGCGGCGCCCATCTCCTCTCCCTTGCTGCTTTACCTTCCCTGACCCTAAAGAGGGCAGGTACCCATTTACAGCTGGGTGAACTGGGGGAACTGTGAAGCCAAGGCGCGCAAACGGTCACCCATCCAACTGGTAACCACGCTCGACGCTGCTTTTTTTTTTTTTTTTTTGCTGCCTCACTTTCTGTGACATTCCCCGTCCTGCTGTTCCCACGCCGCTCACTCCAATCTCCCCGCCACAACCATACCCAGATTCGTTATGTCTCATCCCCAGGGTTGGAGGTCCACAGGGAGCCAATCACTATCAGGCCGCCGTGGGGCCACCAGCCAGAGGGGCCCTGCACTGCTGCTGGGTCACTTTGGTGGTGTTCGGTGGTGCCTGTTCTGAGCTAACATACGCAGGACACCACCTACTAAGCCCCCTACTAACGACAGTATTAGCTCAGTCGCGGAGCCAGACTGAGTGAGTTGCCCACCCGAGGTGGCAACCACCACAACGTCCCTCCAACGACCGTTCCCCGCGAACCTCCAACCCCAAAGGCTTTGGCACAAACTCACCACAGGCACAGAAGTGTATGGGCAAACCATCTGAGGTCACCATGAGACCAGAGCAACTGGGACTACCGAATCAGAGGCAATTTTTTAATTGCATGATGATCAATGACAATGAGGATGACGTAATTATGCTGCTGTGGAAGTGCATATGCTTTGAGACTACTTGACAGAGTTGTACTCTACGCTTACTATCATAATATATCCCGGCGTCAACCAGGCCTGAGAGATACAGACACCTGCAGTGTTGGTCAGGTAATTTGAGCAACACTCTCAAATTCGCATCCGTTAAATGGATGAAGCTCGACTGTGTGGTCCCAGTCTTCCCACTGAGCCCACAGCACACTCACTCTGGGTAGGAGCCGACCGGAGTCCGAAAAATCCCTATGACTCTTATGGGAATCGAACCCGCGACCTTCCAGTCCGTAACCCAAGGCGTTAACCACTGCGCCATGGCGGCTGGCCTCGACGCTGCTTAACTTGGCTGGGGGAAAGCGAGTGCTCCGACCACTGAGCTATCCCGTCCCCATAACGGCAGCGCAAGGCATTTTCGCTCATTTGACAGACGACAATAGTTGCTGTCTGAGCGTTCGACGACAGCGACGAAGAAGAAGAAGAGGAGGAGGAGCAGGAGCAGGTTGAAGTTTCCAGCTGTTTTGTTTTTAAATTTTGCTGCCTGCATCTGCTGTGACGTTCATGTCCTGCTGTTCCCACGCCACTCAGTTCAATCTCTCCACCACAGCCCTACCCAGATTCGCTATGTCGCATCTTCAGAGTCCGAAGTCAACAAGGAGCCCGTCAATGTCAGGCCGCCCTGGGGCCACCAGCTAGAGGGGCCCTGCACTGCTGCTGGATCACTTTGGTGGTGTTCAGTGGTGCCTGTTCTGAGCTAACATACACAGGACATCGCGTACTAAGCCCCCTACTAACGACAGTATTAGCTCAGTCGCGGAGCCAAACTGAGTGAGTTTCCTACCCGACGTGGCAACCACCACAATGTCCCTCCAACATCCTTTCACTCATGAACCCCCAACCCCAAAGGTTTTGACACAAACTTACCACAGGCACAGAAGTGTATGGGAACCGAATCCAAGGTCACCATGAGACTAAAGCAACTGGGACCATGGAATCAGAGACTTTTATTTTATTTTATTTTTTTATTGCATGATGATCTATGGTGATGAGGATGATGTAATGCTGCTGCTATGGAAGTGCATGTATATGCTTTCAGACAAGGACAGGGCTGTACTCTACGCTTAACTATCATAATAATCCTGGGCGTCATCCAGGCTGAGAGATGCAGACACCTGCAGTGTTCTCTTCTTGGTGATTTTTCCAGTCAAAGTCCAGTCAAAAACACTACTAATCATCCCACGAAGGACGCCTACAATACTGACAGGCACATTGATAAGTATCATAATCCCGAAAGACACACACCCAAAAAAAGCAGAAACAACACTTCCAAAATCGTATCCCTAAAAGCAGAATGATGTAGATGGTCCTAGTCTTCCTAATGAGCCCAACAGCACACTCACTCTGGGATGGAGCCCTATGACTCTTATGGGATTGGAACCCGCAAACCTTCCAGTCAATCCTTTAACCTAGAGGTGCTAACCACTCAGCTAATGCTAGCTCTGGGGGATGAATTCACCAGAGAGGAAGGCGTTTCTGTTGTGCCAGTATCAACGTGTCCTCAGCATAGGGATGGTGCCTGAAGACCAGTGATGTTTATGAGTTAAGGTAAAGGTGTCCCATAACCTATGTGGTCGTAGGGGAGCGAGGCATCAGAGACCTCAGCTTCTCTAGGGGCCAGCACGTTGAGGGCAGCGGCGCCCATCTCCTCTCCCTCGCTGCTTTACCTTCCCTGACCCTAAAAGAGGGCAGGTAACCATTTACAGCTGGGTGAACTCGCGGAGTGTACTGAAACCAAGGCAAGCAAACGGTCACCGATCCACTTGGTAACCACGCTCCATGCTGCTTAGACATTATTAGCTTGAGGAAAGCTAAGTGTTGTGACCACTGAGCTATCATCCTGTCCCTGAGTGAAGGCAGTTCGACACATCCCCTTTGGGGATGCCAGGGGCCTGTCACGGTATAAATAGCATCCCCACCCTCTGGAAATTCCGTTCTTGGAATTCCCCTCTTTTCTATCCCTCTCTTTGCTTCTGCCTTCTTCCTTTTTCTTCCTGTCACCTCCTTTTTTGTCTGTTTTCTGCCTTCTTGGTCTATTCTCCTGTCCCCCGCCCCCATCCCCGAAAGAGTTAAGGCAACTCTCTCCCACAGGGAAGTGGGATGCACTGTGCCCCACTTGTCAGGGATAAAGGGCAGCGCAAGACATTTTCACTCATTTGAGAGACCCAATAGTTGTTAATAATAATAATAATAATAATAATGTATGGAATTTATATAGCGCTGAATCTTGTAAAGCAACAAATCAAAGCGCTCAGTTGATTTGGGGGGTATTTTTTTGTTTTTTGTTTTGTTTTGTTTTTGCCTGTGTATGCGGTTTTTTAAATTTTGTCATCTGTTCTCACCGGCACACAATGGCACACAATGGCCTACTCTTTCGAACAGCGGAACAGGATTTAACGTGTGCGCAAGATGTTCTGCATGCGTTCGCACACGGGGCCTCGGTTTATAGTCTCATCCGAAGGACTTTGACATTGTTTGATTTTTTTGTGTGGTCAAACTGGGAAGACGGTTTATAGTCTCATCCGGACTTTGACATTCAGTTTGATTTTTTTGTGTGGTCAAACTGGGAAGAAAGGGCGAGGCTGGGAGTCGAACCCAGAACCTCACGGTTTACTAGTTGGCAGGCAAACGTCTTAACCACCCTGCCACCTTCCTTCACAGATGTCTGAGCCTTGTGAAAAAAAAATGAAAAAATAAATTTGAAAAGTATTTGAACCTGTACCTTTGTATGCAACTGTTATGCCTTGTCTTGCCTGATGGACTTTTTGTTGTTGTTGGTTGGTTGGATCCTGGCTAGATCTCCATGGTTTACCAATGGTCAGAGTTTTTGCGTATGCGACCGGTTTTAGCCCATTCCATTACTTAAGGTAGCCGCATTAAACATTATATTAATTGTATCCGTTCTTATTGGCACAAAATGGCCTACTCTTCTGAAAGATACAACAGGTTTTAACGGTACACAAGAAGTTCTGCGCGCATGGGGCCTCGGTTTATAGTCTTCTTACCGGGAAGGACTTTTGGGGGTGAGAGTAGTCGTACCGTCAGCGCCTGGGTTTATCACAGTTCTTGATTAAACCATTGACCCTGGGGGCAACAGCAAAGTGAGAGGCTGTATGATCAGTGGCTTTCCCACTCATGGAATTCCACTTTACAGCTTAGTCTTTAGTGATCGCTTATGACTCTGACTAGGAGGCTTGACGCGCACAGTCCTTATGTGCTGCAGCCCTGGGGGCTGGTTGGCCTTTGGAGAACATCTCCAACGCTGACTGTCCTTATGCCCACTTGGCCTAGAGAGTGGGGATGTACTGTGGGCAAGGCATCTCCACTATAATCAAATTTCTGCCCAGTTTCCAAAACAGCAGCTGCCTCCTCTGCTGTTTTGGAGGTCATCGTCGAACACGACTGACAAACATACAGTCGGCACTGATGTTAACTCCACAGGAAAAAAAAAATCCTCTTGAAAATGCGTCTCTGTGGTGGTGGTGGTGGCTGGAACCCCAGACATCCAATCCTGAGCAACTGGGGTTCAAACCCGGACTTCTCGCTCTCTAGGCTTTCTAGGCATTAACTCTAGACCACCCAGCCATGGTGCATTCCGATCAGCTGGCATGGGTCGTCCAGCCAATCAGCGCTCACGATAGAGCCAGAGTCTGTTTCGTGGGGCCAATCAGCACTCACGACAGAGCCAGAGTCTGTCTGTTTTGTTTGGTCAATCAGCGCTCACGACAGAGCCAGAGTCTGTTTTGTGTGGCCAATCAGCACTCACGACAGAGCTAGAGTCTGTTTTGTGTGGCCAATCAGCGCTCACAACAGAGCAAGAGTCTTTTTTGTGTGGCCAATCAGCACTCAGGATAGAGCCAGAGTGTATTTTGTGTGGCCAATCAGCACTCAGGATAGAGCCAGAGTCTGTTTTGTGTGGCCAATCAGCACTCACGACAGAGCTAGAGTCTGTTTTGTGTGGCCAATCAGCGCTCACAACAGAGCAAGAGTCTTTTTTGTGTGGCCAATCAGCACTCAGGATAGAGCCAGAGTGTATTTTGTGTGGCCAATCAGCACTCAGGATAGAGCCAGAGTCTGTTTTGTGGGGCCAATCAGCACTCAAAACAGAGCCAGAGTCTGTTTTGTGGGGCCAATCAGCGCTCACGACAGAGCCAGAGTCTGTTTCGTGTGGCCAATCAGCGCTCACGATAGAGCCAGAGTCTGTTTTGTGTGGCCAATCAGCGCTCACGACAGAGCCAGAGTCTGTTTCGTGTGGCCAATCAGCGCTCAGGAGAGAGCCAGAGTCTGTTTTGTGTGGCCAATCAGCACTCAGAACAGAGCCAGAGTCTGTTTCGTGAGGCCAATCAGCACTCACGACAGAGCCAGAGTGTGTTTTGTGGGGCCAATCAGTGCTGGCAACAGAGCCAGAGTGTGTTTTGTGGGGCCAATCAGCGCTGGCAACAGAGCCAGAGTGTGTTTTGTGGGGCCAATCAGCACTCAGAACAGAGCCAGAGTCTGATTTGTGGGGCCAATCAGCGCTGGCAACAGAGCCAGAGTCTGTTTTGTGGGGCCAATCAGCGCTGGCAACAGAGCCAGAGTCTGTTTTGTGGGCCAATCATAGCACTCAGAACAGACCAGAGTCTGATTTGTGTGGCCATCACGCCGCAATAAACAAGGCGATGATTGTGTCTTTTGTGTGGTTTCTCCAAGTCAGCAATGGTCATTGGACCCCCCCCCCCCCCCCCCCCCCCCCCCCCCCCCCTCCCGATCCCCCACTTTCTAGGTAGTGGCATTCCAACTTCCCTGAAGGTGTTTGAATACCACACCAGTGTACCCATGTTTGTTGTCATCCGTTCCTGCCTGCACAAAATTGCCTACTGTTCCCAAGGAGGAAGGGGTTTTTAACATGTGCAAAGGATGTTCTGGATGTATTTGCACACAGGGCCTCGGTTTGCAGTCTTATCTGAAGGATTTTAACATTCAGCTCAATTTTCTTGTCAAACTGGGAAGAAAGAAAGGGTGAGGCTGGGAATTGAACCCAGAACATAATGGTTTACTTGTTAGGCAGGTGAACGTCTTAACCGTCCTGCCACCTTCCTTCTTACCATGATGATGATGACAACGACCATGATGATGACAACAATGATGATGTTGTTGATGAAGATGATGACGTCAACAACGACGACGATGATGATGATGATGACTGTGATGATGATGATGATGATGATGATGTCGACGACTGTGATGATGATGATGAGGAGGATGAGGATGAGGATGATAAAGATTAGCATACGTTTCAAAGCATCGTACTCTTTCCCTGAGTTAGCAATGAATTATGATAAACATGATAACGGTGAATTAGATTCACATACCTAGTTTTAAACATGTTCAATTCGATAAGTATCGTAGAAAAATCATACAGTACATCATTTTGAGCAAACAACAAGCTTAGTCTAATGCTGTTTCGGATGAGACTATAAACCGAGGCTCCGTGTTCGAACGCATGCAGAACATCTTGCGCACACGTTAAATCCTGTTCCGCTTTTCGGAAGAGTAGACCATTGTGTGCCGATGGAAACAGATGACAGAATTTACAAAACCGCATACACACGGGGACTGGGTGTAAAAAAGCACATGAGTGCTTATTCCATTATCCTCGATATAAAATAATAAATAATAAATAAATAAATAAATAAATAAAATGTTGTTGTTGTTGTGC
>CM054165.1:15210012-15225012 GCA_028751875.1 Rapana venosa
CCCCCCCTCCCTCCCCCCCCCCCCCCCCCGAGGGGATGCCGGGGTCCTGTCAGTATAAATAGCACCACCCCCCCCCAGCCTTCTGGAAATTCTGTGCTAGCAATTCCCTCTTTTCTATCCCTCTCTCTGTTTTTTGCCGTGTTCCTTTTCTTCCTGTCACCTCCCTTCTTGTCTTATGTTCTGCCTTCTTGGTCCATTCTCCTCCTCTCCCCCCCCCCCCCCCACCCTCCCTCCCCCCCGAAAGACTTAAAAGATAAAGTTCTCTAGTTGCCGAAGTCGGATGCGCTGGGCCTGACTTGTCAGGCGTTTAACGGCATCGTGATGCTTTTTTGTGTGTGCTCATATAACAGACTACAATAGTTGCCGTCTGAGCGTTCGACAAAGACGAAGAAGAAGGAAGAAAATAGGGATGACACCAACACAGTTTTCTTTAACTTTTTCAATGTCATTCACAACTTGGAGAGGGACTGGCTGTTATATTCCTGTCCTGCTGTTCCCACGCCGTTCATTTCTCGGTCTCTCTGCCCCAACCACACACACACACACACACACACACACACACCATCCCCCAAAGTCCTTCGGATGAGAGTATCAAACCGAGGCCCCGTGTGCGAACGCACGCACAACATCTTGCGCACACGTTAATTCCTGTTCCGCCTTTCGTAAGAGTAGGCCATTGTGTGCCGGTGGGAACAGATGACAGAAGTTACAAAAACCGCATACACACAGGGACTGGATGTAAAAAAACACATAAGTGCTTATTTCATTATTTTCGATATAAAAGGTTTTTAAAAAAATCATTTTGTGGCATCCTCAAGTTCAGAAGTCAACAGGGAGCTTATCATTGCCAAGTCGCCGGTAGGGCCACCAGCCAGACAGGCCCTGCACTGCTCCTGGGTCACTTTGGTGAAATCTAGCAGTGCCCGTTCTGAGTTAATGAACAGCACATCACGTACCAGCCCGTTACTGACTGACAACCGTACTATGTTACTCACGGAGCCAGACTAAGTTGAGTCACCTGGCTACTCGAGGTTGCAGGCAACCATTCACAAACATCCCTCCAACGACCCTCTCCAGTGAAGCGCCAATGCCAAATGCTTTTGACACAAGCTCACCACAGGCACAGAAGTGTATAATAATATTATAATTTATATGGGGAAACCCGAATCTGAGGTCGCCATGAGACCAGAGCAACCGGGACCACCCGATTCAGAAATAATTCTGTTATATATTTTATGATGGTCATTAATGATACAGATGAGGATGTAATGATGCCACTATGAAAGTGCATATGTGCTTTGAGACTACTTGACAGGGCTGTAGTACTCTACGCTTACTATCATAACATACCCCGGGCGTCAACGGGGCCCCGAGAGATACAGACACCTGCAGTGTTGGTCAGGTAATTTGAGCAACACTCTCAAACTCGCATCCGTTAAGTGGATGAAGTTCGACTGTGTGGTCCCAGTCTTCCCCACTGAGCCCACAGCGCACTCAACTCTGGGAAGGAGCCGACCGGAGTCCGAAAAAAATCCTTAGACTGGTGCGGGATTCAAACCCGCGACCTTCTACTAGCATGTGTGTGTCTGTCTGTCTTTCTGTCTTTCTCTCTGTCTGTCTTTCTGTCTTTCTCTCTGTCTCACTCTCTCTCGTTCACTCGCTCTCATTAGTAAAGGTGAGAAGGACAAAACAAAACAACAACAAAAAAGAAAGAAAGAAAGAAAGAAAAGAAAAAAAGAAAAGAAAAAGAAAAGGGAAAGGAAAACCGACCGTAATATATCCACATACCCCTTACTATCCACACACACACACACACACATACACACACACACACACACACACACACACACACACACACACACAAAAGTAAGGTAAAAAGTAATCTCTCTCCCTCACACACTCACACACACATTAGTAAAATGAGAGAAGGACAAGAAAAGAAAAGAAAAAACCCCAAACCGTAATATAATTATCCAAACACCCATTATACACTACTACTACTACTACTACTACTACTACTACTACTACTACACTACTACTGCTGCTGCTGCTGCTGCTGCTGCTGCTCTCACACACACACACACACACACACACACACACACAAACAAACATACAAACAAATAAAAGTAAAGTTAAAAAGTAATCTATCTCTCTCATTAGTAAAAAGGAGGGAAGGACAAACAAACAAAAATAGAAAAGGAAAACCGACCGTAACATATCCAAACACCCCTTACTATCCACACTCACACACACACACACACATACACACATACACACATACACACACACACACACACACACACACACACACACACACACACACACACACACACAGAGCAATTTCTCTCTCACACACACACGGAGAAAAAAAAAATCAGTAAAGCAATTTCTCTCGCTCTCTCTCTCTCGCTCTCTGTCTCATTAGTAAACGGAGAGAAAGGTCAGACAAGGACAAAAAATCCAACCGCTCATTATCCACACACACACACACACACACAGAGAGAGAGAGAGAGAGAGAGAGAGAGAGAGAGAGAGAGAGAGAGAGAGAGAGAGAGAGAGAGAGAGAGAAGAGAGAGAGAGAGAGAGAGAAACAAAGTAAAAAGTAATCTCTCTGTCTCATTAGTGAAAGGAGAGGACAAGAAAAAAAAAACACCTACCATAACATATCCACATAATGCTTACTATCCACACACACACACACACACACACACACACACACACACACACACACACACACACACACACAACACACCACACACACACACACACACACACACACACAACACACCACACACACACACACACACACACACACACACACACACACCTTCTTAGGGGGGACGGGATAGCCTAGTGGTTAGAACATTGCGCTCACAATGTGACGACCCGGGTTCCATTCCCGTTCAAAGGGATATTTTCCCCTGGAGTTAACATCAGTGCAGACTGCACTCTCCCGAAAAAGTCCTTCGGAGGAGACTATAAACCGAGGCCCCGTGTGCGAACGCACGCAGAACATATATTGCGCGCACGTTAAATCCTGTTCCGCTTTTTGTAAGAGTAGGCCATTTAGTGCCGGTGGGAACAGATGACAGAATTTACAAAACCGCATACATACTGGGACTAGATGTAAAAACAAAACAACAACACATAAGTGCTTATTCCATTATCCTCGATATAAAGGAATAAAATTTAAAAAATAAAAAGATAAATAAATAACGCACACACACAAGTAATGTAAACTCTTCTCTCTCTGTCTGTCTTTCTGTCTCTCTCTCATTAGTAAAAGGAGAAAAAGACGAAGAAAAGAAAAGAAAAGAAAAACCGACTGTAACATACCACAACCCATGACTACCCCCCCCCCCCCCACCCCCCACACACACACACGCACACCAAAAGCAACGACAACAAAAAACACCACACAACAAACCAACAACAACAATAAAAAAAAAGAATCCTCAACCATTACTAACTTAATATAGCCCTTTCTTTCTAACCAACCACCACTAAAACACCCAGAGAGAGAGAGAGAAAGAGAGAGAAGAGTGAAAGGAGACGAGAGGAGAGACGAGGGGAGAGAGGGAGAGGAGAATAGAGGAAAGAGTAGAAAGACGAGCGGATGAGTGAGAGAGAGAGATGAAGAGAAGACAGACAGTCAGAGACAGAGACAGAGACAGACAGACAGAGATTGATTGATTTATTTTCTGTATTTATTTATCTATTCTTTATATCGAGGATAATGGAATAAGCACTCATGTGCCTTTTTATTACATCCAGTCCCCGTGTGTATGCGGATTTGTAAAAAGCAAAAGAGAGAGAGAGCAAGATGAGAAGAGAGAGAGAGAGGATGAGAGACAGAGACGAGAAGAGAGAGAGAGAGAGAGAGAGAGAGGAGAGAGAGAGAGAGGAGCGAGGAGGAGAGCCCGGAGAGAGAGAGAGAGAGAGGGGAGAGAGAGAGGAGGGGAGCGAGCGAGCGAGCGAAGAGAGAGCCGCGCGAGAGAGAGAGAGAGAGAGAGAGGCGCGCGAGCGAGAGAGAGAGAGAGAGCGAGAGCCTCTTTCACCTCCGCCACCAACCTCCAAAACAGACACCCCGGGAGATGGTAATCAGGGTAGCACTGACGTGCCGACACGGGTACATTCCCACCCGCCTTGGCTCTCCAGCGACCCACGACGGGGTTCGGGTGACTGTGGGGGTATGCCCTGGGAGGTCGTTGGTGGCCTACGGGGTAGAGTTACCCCGGGGTAGGAGGAGGTTCGGTTCCGGGAGGAGCAGAGTCTCTGTGTGTCTGTGTGTGTGTGTGTGGTGTGTGTGGGGGGGGGGGGGGGGGTAGTGGGGGTAGGGGGGAAGGGAGAGAGAAACGGGTGGTTTGCTACCTTGGAAAGGAGTGACAACACCTGTGAGGGGGTAAAAAAACACGGATGGGGAGAATCGGGTTAGATGATACCCGGGTGGACTTTTGGGATTGAGAGGGGGGGGGGGGGGGGGTGGGGAGGGGGGGGGGGGGGGGGGGGGGGGGGGGGGGGGGGGGGGGGGGGGGGGGGGGGGGGGTGTAGGTCGTAAAAATTTTGACGGTTTAGGGTAAGGGGTTTTGGGGCGGAGGATTGGGTAGGGCTGGGTGGGGTTGGGGTGGGGGGGAAGGGGGAGGGAGGGTAGGTGGGGGGAGGTAGGTGGTACTTGCACAGGTGTGTTGGATTAAGGTGGAGATTATTGAAGATTGTGTGTGTGTGTAGATGTTGTGTGTGTGTGTTCAAGAGAAAGAGAGAAGAAAGAGAGAGAGAGAGAGAGAGAGAGAGAGAGAAGAGAGAGAGAGAAGAGAGAGAGAGAGAGAGAGAGAGAGAGAGAGAGAGAGAGAGAGGGTGTGTGTGTGTTGTGCAAAAAACAATTTTGTAAACAGAGAAGAAAGCAGAGAGCGATCACACTAATATGGGAACAGAGAGAGAGAACACCAGACAGACACAGACAGACAAACAGATAGACAGAGACAAGCAGAGACAGACAGACAGAAACAGACAGACAGACAGACAGAAACAGAACAGACAACACAGAAACAAGAAACAGACATACAGACGACAGAAACAGCAGAACAGACATACAAAGACAGAAACAGACAGACAGAACAGACACACAGACAGACAGAAACAGACATACTGACGAACAGACATACAAAACTTCAGAACAGACATACACAGACAGAACAGACAGACAGACAGAAACGACACAGAACATACAGACAGGACAGAAACAGACATACATACAACAAAACAATATAAAGACAGACAGACAGACAAAGACAACATACAGAAACAAACAATAAACAAACAGACAAGCAAACAAACAGACATACATGACAGAGGGTCAAACAAACAAACAACAAACACACACAAAAGACGACTGCCCCCAAAGTTGTGTGTGTGTGTGTGTGTGTGTGTGTGTGTGTGTGTGTGTGTGTGGTGTGTGTGCGTGTGTCGGTGTTTTTTTTTTTTAAAAATATTCATTTACCTTTTATATCGAGGATAATGGAACAAGCACTTACGTGCTTTTTTTTAACATCCAGTCCCCGTGTGTATGCAGTTTTGTAAATTTTGTCATCCGTTCCCACCGGCACACAATGGCCTACTCTTACGAAAAGCGGTACAGGATTTAACGTGTGCGCAAGATGTTCTCTGTGTGTGTGTGAGTATGTGTATGTGTGTGTGTGTGTGTGTATGTGCGTGCGCGCGTGTTTGTGTGTTGTACAGATTACAGACACTGCGCAGAGCACCACAGCAGCAGTCACTCGTGTGTGTATATGAATGTGTGTGTGTCTGTGTGTGTGTGTATGTGTGTGTGTGTGTGTCTGTGTTGGTGTGTGTGTGTATGTGTGTGTGTGTATGTGTGTGTGTATATGAATGTGTGTGTGTGTATATGAATGTGTGTTTGTGTGTGTGTATGTGTGTGTGTGTGGTGGTGTGTGTGTGAATGTTTATGATGTGTGTGTGTGTGTGTGTGAATGTTTATGAATGTGTGTGTGTGTGTGAATGTGTGGGTGTGTGAATGTGGTGTTGTGTGAATAGTGTGTGTGTGTGAGTGTGTGTGTGTGTGTGTGTGTGTGTATGTGTGTGTATTGTGTGTGTATGTGTGTGTGTGTGTATGTGTGTGTATGTGTGTGTTATGAATGTGTTGTGGTGTGTGGTATTGAATGTGTGTGTGTGTGTGTGTGTGTATGAATGTGCGTGTGTGTATGAATGTTGTCTGTGTGTGTATATGATGTGTGTGTATGTGTGTGTATGAATGTGTGTGTGTTATGAATGTGTGTGTATGAATTGTGTTGTGTATATGAATGTGTGTGTATGAATGGTGTGTGTGTGTATATGATGTGTGTGTGTGTGTGTATATGTGTGTGTATGTGTGTGTGTGTATATGTGTGTGTATGTGTGTGTGTGTGTATGTGTGTGTTTGTGTGTGTGTATGTGTGTGTGTGCGTCTGTGTGTGTGTGTGTGTGTGTGTGTGTGCGCGCTGCGTGTTGTGTGTGTGTGTGTGGGAGGAGAGAGAGGAAGGGGGGCGAACAAACTGACCCTGAAATGTGTGTGTGTGGTGTGTGTGTGTGTGTGGGTGTTGTGTGTGTGTGTGTGGGTGTTGTGTGTGGTGTGTGGGTGTTTGTGTGTGTGTGTGGGTGTTTGTGTGTGTGTGTGGGTGTTATGTGTGTGTGTGTGGTGTTTGTGTGTGTGTGTGGGTGTTTGTGTGGGTGTGGGGGTGGGTGTGGGTGTGGGGTGGTGTGGGTGTGGTGTGGGGTGGGTGTGGGTGTGGGGGTGGGTGTTTGTGTGGGTGTGGGGGTGGGTGGGTGTGAACCCTCAACCCTCAGGCTTTGTAGACAATCTGCAGGGACCTCATAGATCAAGCAGTGTGGACAACAACAACAGACCCCCCACCCTCTTGCCCTTGCCCTACCCCCCTCCCACCCCCTTCCACCCATCTTCCCAATGCCATGATTTCTCTCGCAGGAAATGACACCCAAAGCCGTGAAAATCCTTCTGTAATGAACAGTCAAGGGGACGGGACAGCTCAGTGGTCGGAGCACTCGCTTTCCCCCAGCCAAGTTAAGCAGCGTCGAGCCAGGTTACCAGTTGGATGGGTGGCCGTTTGCGCGCCTTGGCTTCAGTACAGTTCCCCCAGTTCACCCAGCTGTTAAATGGGTACCTGTCCTCTTTAGGGTCAGCGAAGGTAAAGCAGCGAGGGAGAGGAGATGGGCGCCGCCCTCAATATGCTGGCCCCTAGAGAAGTGAGGTCTCTGACGCCTCGTTCCCCTACGACCTTATAGGTTATGGGACACCTTTACCTTTTTTTTTAATGAACAGTGCTTTGGTGGTGGTGGTGGTGGTGGTGGTGGTGGTGGTGGTGGTGGTGGTGGTGGTGTGGTTTTGGGGTATATTATTATGGTTCTTGGGAGCTGACGACATCCCGTTTCAAGTGAAAAAAACCCAAGTTTTGCTCAATTTTCTTCTTTAAACTCGTCCAACTGTTGTGTGTGTGTGTGTGTGTGTGTGTGTGTGTGTGTGTGTGTGTGTGTGTGTGTGTGTGTGTGTGTGTGTGTGTGTGTGTGTGTGTGTGTGCCTCTCTCCTGTTGGTTGTGTGATCTCTGTCTGTCTGTTGTCTGTCTATCTGTCTGTGTGTTGTTGTCTCTCCTCTCTCTCTCTGTCCTCTCCTTTGCTGTCTTATCGTCATCTGTTGTCTGCTCTGCGTGGTCTGTCTGTTGTCTGTGTGTGTGTGTCTCTCCTACTCCTTCTGTCTCTTCTCTCTCGTCTCTTCTCTCTCTCTCACTGTCTCTCTTTGTCTTCTCTCTCTCTCTGGTGGTTGTTCTGTGTTTCCTGTTGTTGTTTTATTTTTTGTTTAAAGAAGGAGATGACAGGAAGGGAGGAAATGGAAGAATTCAGAAACAAAGAGAGAGGGATAGAAAAGAGGGAATTTATTTTCTAGCACAGAATTTCCAGAAGGTGGGGGATGCTATTTATTATACTGACAGCCACCCACCCACCCCTCTCTCCCCCACTCCTCTTGCAATCTCACTTGGGGGTGGGGGGGGGGGGGGGGGGGGGTAGGACTAGGACACGAAAGGGTTAACAGATTCTGTGACGCGAAGTTCGACCCAAGTTGTGAGGATTGAACCACCTACACATAACACTGGCCCCGTGGACATGGCTGCAGAGCTGAATTTTGATTGGCTGGTTGTTGTTGTTGTTGTGCGTTTCCCAGCTTTACACCCTGGGGGTCACCCAGAACATGCACTCTGCCTCACTCATCCCACCTGGGAATCACTGTGAGATAGGAAGTACACACTGGATGAGAAGTTTGCGTGTATGACTCTTTTTCAAGCACCTCGCCATATAGGCAGCCATACTCCGACTTCAGAGGATTTTTTTTCTCCTTTAACCAAAGGAGAGTGCGGGTTGTTATGTTAAGAGCTTGTCATGGCTGAAGGCAATCTCAACACAACACTTTACAACATAACAACGTTTTAATGTAGGCCTTGGCAATTAGCTGACATCAATAATAACTGACACAGTTTTTGGTCTGGGCCAAATTGGCTGGTGAATTCTTGTCCTTCCTCGTCCGACGCTCATGCAGCAACTATAGTCGGTCTGTTCTATGAGCGAAAATGCGCCCACGCTGCCGTTAAGCGCCTGACAACTCAGGCCCAGCACGCATCCCACTTTGGCATAAGAGAGAATTTGTGATCTTTTAAAGTCCATTTTTGAAAACAAACAACAACAACAACAAAAAAGTGTGAGAATGGACCAATTAAGAAGGCAGAAAAACATAAGACAAGAAGGAGGAGGTGACAGAAAGAATAGGAACGAGACAGGAATGAAGAGAGGGATAGAAAAGAGGGGAATTCCTAGCACAGACTTTCCAGAAGGTGGGGATGCTCTATTTATACTGATAGGCCCCTGGCATCCTCATCACAGGAGAGCTGGTGAATTTTATCTTCTTCTTCTTCTTCTTCTTCTTAGTCCTTATAGCTCCTAGCGGAGCATAGGGCCTCAACAGCGTCCCTCCACCTTCTCCTGTCTCTGGCAAGGGTCTTGGCCTCTTCCCATGTCAGGCTGGAGTCTCTCAGCTCACTATGCAGGCTTCTCCTCCAGGTCTGTTTGGGGCGCCCTCTCTTCCTTTTCCCCTGCGGGTTCCACTCGAGCGCTTGTCTGGTGATGTTGCAAGGCTCCTTCCGAAGGGTGTGGCCGACCCAACGCCACTTTCGCCGCCTTACTTGGACATCCATAGGCCTTTTTTTTTTTCTTCGTGCCTAGAGATCAAGGTTCACCAATATTGAAATTTGTGTCTATGCCGCCATTTTTGCCCACCATAAAGGTAGCCATAGTCCGATTTCGGGGAGTTCTAACTGGCGATGTTCATTTTCCCCTGTAAACCCAGGAGGGATAGCTCAGTGGTCGGTGCACTCGCTTTCCCCCAGCCAAGTTAAGTAGCGTCGAGCGTGGTTACCAGTTAGATGGGTGACCGTTTGCGCGCCTTGGCTTCAGCACAGTTCCCCCAGATCACCCAGTTGTAAATGGGTACCTACCCTCGTTAAGGTCAGGGAAGGTAAAGCGGCGAGGGAGAGGAGATGGGCGCCGCCCTCAATATGCTGGCCCTAGAGAAGTGAGGTCTCTGACGCCTCGCTCCCCTACGACCTTATAGGTTATGGGACTCCTTTACCTCCTCTTTTTTACTAAACCCAGAGAACCCTGACATGAATGACGTTATCTTTTAAACGTGTGCACGTTTGATCTCCTGCAATGTGTAATCATATACACACAAAGTGAATTCCAAAATATCTCCCCAAAAGTCCTTCAGAAGATAAACCGAGGTCCCGTGTGCGAACGCACGCAGAACATCTTGCGCACACGTTAAAATCCTGTTCCGCTTTTCGTAAGAGTAGGCTATTGTGTGCCGGTGGGAACAGATGACAAAATTTACAAAAAACGCATACACACGGGGACTGGATGTAAAAAAAAAGCACATAAGTGCTTATTCCATTATCCTGGATATAAAAGAATAAAGAAAGAAAGAAATTCAGGCACTTGCAGGCCTGCACTTTGAAGTTGATCAAGATCATTTTTCCCTGGTGAAATTCTCTTGAGGAAAAAAAAGCCAATCTGATAGGGAAACGAGTACACATGCACACAGGAAAGCAATAGTAGTAGTAGTAGTAGTAGTAGTAGTAGTAGTAGTAGTAGTAGTAGTCGTCGTCGTCGTCGTCGTCGTCATCATCATCATCATCATCGTCATCATCATCATCATCATCATCATCATCATCATCATGGGTGGTGTTGCTCTTGTGGCGACGCGCTTTCTCTCCCGGAGAGCAGTCCGAATTTCACACACGCTGAGAAGTCTGCCGTGACAGAAAGTGGTATCCAATACACTGCACTACAATACAATACAATCCACTCCACTCCACTCCACTACAATACAATACAATACAATACACATACAATACACTACACTCCACTCCACTCCACTCCACTACACTACACTACACTACACTACACTACACTACAACACACTACAATACGCTCCACTCCACTCCACTTATGCTACACTCCACTCCACTCCAATACATTCCACTCCACTCCACTCCACTACAATACAATACAATACAATACAATGCGCACTACAATACACTCCACTCCACTCCAATACACTCCAATACACTCCACTCCACTCCACTCCACTACAATACACTACACTCAATACAATACAATACAATACAATACAATACGTTACTCGAATGTAAAACAAATCTATACCCTTCTCCCAGTGACGACACTTGTCGATACAACACAATGCAATATAATACAACACAATACAACACAATACAACACAACACAACACAATACAACACAATACAATATAACACAACACAATACAACACAACACAAATACAACACAATACAACACAACACAACACAACCCAAAGCAATATAATACAACACATCACAATACAAAACCATGCAATACAAAATCAATACAACACAATACAATACAATTCAACCAACACAACACAACACAACACAACCCAACCCAATGCAATAGGGTTCAACCCAATCCAATACGTTACCGGGAACAAAGAACAGATCTAATCTGTAACTCCCTTTTCTCTCAGTTGATGACATGTCACTCTGCTCGCCAATGAAAATCACTTCCTAGAAAATAATTACCAACACTTACTTAACTTCATCCTCAGGAGCTTCCTGCTATCAACAACACGCTTTTCATTCCTCAATACAGTTGTAGCGACAAGGAACCCCTTTGTCAAGGCTATGACATAACACAAAGATAACAAGAACGTCCAATGACTGTTGGTTACTCGTGACGTAACTCGACCAATCACGATGAAGAAAAGATGATAACAAATTCTGGGAAAAGTCACAAGTTTAGTTCAAGGGTGACGTTTCTCAGGATGACGTGTTATATTACGTCATACACAGCAGTGAAAATCCAGCATACATGAGTCAAGGGTTCAGGGCCCTGTGCTAAAATTAGCAACCATTTCTTTCCTTTTTGCCAAATCCAAGTGTGGTCAGATTCTGCTATAATTAGCTTCAGCTGGGATGGGATGGATAGCAGCTGAGAGGAGCTGAAAGTGGGGGAAACTGACAACTATGCACGTTCCACTTCGCTGTCGCAAAAAACGTCGCAAAAACAAAACGGGCTTTTTTGAAGTAGTGGAAGGAGGAAGCTGGTTGCAAAATCTTCAGTGGTGCCCCCCACGGTCTACTAAACTACGGGCGGGATAGGTGAGATGGTGAGGTGAGAGATCTTCGAACCAGGAAGTCTCACTCTCTCTGTGGCAAACACTAGTAGTAACTGCTTATACTACTGCAGCTACTGCTACTGCTACAGCTGCTGCTCCTGTTTCTGCTTCTGTTTCTGCTACTGCCGTTGCTGTTGCTGTTTCTGCTGCTGTCTCTGCTGATGTTTCTGCTGCTGTCTCTGCTGCTGTTTCTGTTGATGTTGCTGCTGCTGTTTGTGCTGCAGTTTCTGTTAATGTTTCCACTGCTGTTTCTGCCGTTTCTGCTACTGTCTCTGCTGCTGTTTCTGTTGATGCTGCTGCTGTTTGTGCTGCAGTTTCTGTTAATGTTTTCACTGATGTTTCTGCCGTTGCTGCTACTGTCTCTGCTGCTGTTTCTGTCTCTCTGCGGCTGTTTCTGTTGATGTTCTGCTGATGTTTCTGCTTCTGTTGCTGCTGCTGCAGTTTCTGCTCTGCTGCTGCTGCTGCTGCTAGTGCTGCTTCGCTACTTTTCTGCATGCTACATGATAATAGCACGAGTTCAATTTCCCCAAGGCTTTAACACAAGTTTGGGTTTTTTTCTTCTCTGTTTTATAATTCTGTTGAAACATTGTCTCAGCAGTCCATTTCTTTCGTCTGCGTTTGGATACACCAGTCAGCTTCAGATGTTGCTCATCACTTTGGTTCCTGGCTATCATTTAAAAGAAATTCTCTGTGTTCTGATTCGGCCTCAAACCCTATGTATTATGGCCCAAGATTGACGTACATCAGATTTGTTCAATGTCTCTCTCTCTCTCTCTCTCTCTCTCTCTCTCTCTCTCTCTCTCCCTCTCTCTCTCCCCGCATTTTTTTATAAAAAATCCTGTCCAAATTAAGTTTTTTCTTTTATTCAGACCGTATTAGTTTGAAACCAGTTTTCCTTTAACCTGAGATCCCCTCTCCCTCTACATCAGTCTGTGTCTCTCTCCTCTACGTAAACGTATCTGGTGTGGGTTGTGTAGTGCCTGGTCTTCTCCTGTGCTTGTCACTCTGCAGGAGGTCTGCCCACTCAGCCCACACATTCCGACTCCAGAACAGCTCATTTCGTTGTACAGGTTGCATGCTGGGTATGTTCGTGTTTCCATAACCCACCGAACGCTGACAAAATAATAATAATAATGATAATAATAATAATAATAATAATAATAATAATAATCATAATAATAATAATCATAATCATAATCATAATCATAATCATAATACATGGAATTTATACAGCGCTATATCTTGCAAAACCCCCAAAATCAAAGCACTTTCATTCATCCTAGTCTTTCACATGCAGCCAGTTACAATTAATAGATTTTTACAAAATTCAAATTTAAACACACACGCGCACACAATTAATAGTTTTTACAAAGTCGCATGTAAATACACACATGCGCGCGCGCGCGCCCACACACACACACACACACACACACACACAGAGGTTGTGCACTCGGGCAGGGTGATTGGGGGGAGGGGGGGGGGAGTTGGTTGTTGAGGGCAGGGACAGAAATGAGATGAAACAAGAGGGGAGAATCTAAGGTTTGAAAGAAATGTCTTTAGGCCGGATTTAAAAGCATCATAAGTAGGCTTTTGACGAAGGAAGAGAGGGAGGTCATTCCAGATCACTGGACCAGAAACAGAGAAAGAGCGACGGCCAACAGTGGACTGGTTGAATCTAGGTATTCTTAAGCACAAGGTATCTGCAGCAGAGCAGAGGGAACGAGAAGGAGTGTACAATTGAAGACATCACAGAGGTAGGAAGGTGCTGTTTTGTTGAGACATTTGTAACAGAGGGTACAGATCTTATAGTTTACTCTCTGTGGCACAGGCAGCCAGTGGAGCGATCGCAAAAGAGGAGTGCATATCTGATCTTCTGTCTATATACACGAAGGGAATAAAGCACTGCCAGGTCAGCATTCAATGCCAGATCGTAAAAATTCCTACCCTAAACTCACCAGACGCCAGCGAGATTCAAACCCGCGATTACATAGACCCATGAGATTGAAGTCGAACGGTCTTTAACCACTGGAAATAGCATCCGTATGACATAAACGAGGAAGTGACCATCCCCGATTTGAATTTCGCGGGTGTGTGTGTGTTTTTTTTAAAGCTGTAACCACGAGATTTCATTGGTTGATCGCATAAGCCGCCTGCTCCGCCCGTGGCTCATCTAATGATACTGCTACTATCACACAAAGATACACAGATAATGAGACCGCTGCAATCAAAACGACACAAAGATAATTACACGGTCGGTATCTCCGACCAGACCACAATGACGAGAAATCAGAGAATGGAATCACACGGTCTCGCTGATGCCACCACTAAAGGTTGTGTCACACTCGGCGCTTCTTCTTCTTCGTCGAACGCTCAGACAGCAACTTCTGTTGTTGTTTGTCATATCAGCCAATCGTGTGGCGCTGCCAGTTAAGGACAAGTCAGATCCAGCGCATCTGTGGGAGAGAATTGTTATCGTTTAAATCTGTCTGGAATCAAAACAAACAAAAACAAAACAAAACAAACCCCAAAAGGCAGGAGACTGGACCAAGGAACACAGAAAACAGACAAGAAGGAGGTGACAGAAAGAAAAAGGAACAAGGGCAGAAAACTAAGAGAGGGATAGAAAAGAGGGAATTTCTGGCACAGAATAATTATATCCGGAAGGTAGAGATGCTGTTTATACTGACAGCTCTCCCCCCACCCACCAGTATCCCCTCAGGGGAATGCTGTGTCTGTCTGTCTGTCTGCTTGTCTGTCTGTCTGTCTGTCTGTCTCTCTCTCTCTCTCAAGAGACCAGACAGAGGGAAATCCTGGTGTCACAAAAAGCTCTTAACCACCTTAAAAAGCTCCCTCAATCATCACCACAAAAAGCTCTCTCAATTATCACCACAAAAAGCTCTCTCAATCACCACCACAAAAAGCTCTCTCAACCATAAAAAAACCTCAATCACTGAAAAAAAAAAGCTCTCAATCATCATACACAAAAACCCCGTCTCAATCACCATCACAAAAAAGCTCCCAACGAAAAAACAAACAAACCCAAACAAAGCAACTGCCAGTCATCACTCGACATGTGTGAACACACCTTTAAATAAAGCAAGACTGACTAGCTCAGAACCCTCATGAACATTTTTTCGCTAAGCTGGCCACACACACATAAAAAGGCTGGGAGGGTGGGAGAAAGCAAGAGAAAGAGAGAGAGAGAGAGAGAGA
>CM054165.1:15227512-15267512 GCA_028751875.1 Rapana venosa
GAGGAGAGAGAGAGAGAGAGAAGCAAATTCTTTTATTTCGAGGATAATGAAGAGAGAGAGGAGAGGGAGAGAGAGAGAGAGAGGAGATGAGAGAGGAGATGAGAGAGAGAGAGAGAGGAGAGAGAGACAATGACATGACAATGACAATGAAAATTCTTTAATTTCGAGGATAACGAAGAGAGAGGGAGGGGAGAGAGAGAGAGAGAGAGAGGAGAGAGAGAGAGAGAGAGAGAGAGAGCGAGAGGAGAGAGAGAGAGAGAGAGAGAGAGAGAGACAAGACAAACTCTTTTATTTTGAGGATAATGGAGAGAGAGAAAAGAGAGAGAGGAGAGAGAGGAGAGAGAGAGAGAGGGAGAGAGAGAGAGAGAGAGAGAGAGAGAGAGGAGAGAGAGAGGAGAGAGAGAGAATGACAAATTCTTTTATTTCGAGGATAATGAAAAGAGAGAGAGAGAGGGAGGAGAGGAGAGAGAGGAGAGAAGGATGAGAGAGAGAGAGAGTGAGGAGGAGAGGAGAGAGAGAGAGAGATGAGAGGAGAGAGAGATGACAATAACAAATTCTTTTATTTGGAGAATAACTAAGTGAGAGAGAGAGGGGGGGGGGGGGAGAGAGAGAGAGAATGACAATGACAAATTCTTTTATTTCGAGGATAATAAAGAGAGAGAGTGTTTTGTTTTGTTTTAATATATCGAGGATAATGGAATAAGCTCTTATGTGCTTTTTTACATCCAGTTCCCGTGTGTATGCGGTTTTGTAAATTCTGTCATCTGTTCTCACCGGCACACAATGGCCTACCCTTACGAAAAGCGGAACAGGATTTAACGTATGCGCAAGATGTTCTGCTGTGTTCGCACACGGGCCTCGGTGGGAGTTTAGGGTTTTGGGTCTGTATCATGTGTGTGTGTGTTTGTTGTGCTTGTTTAGGGTTTGTATTGTTTGTTTGTCTTGCGCGCGCGCGCGCGCGCGCGCGCGAGAGAGAGAGAGAGAGAGAGGAGAGAGAGAGAGAGAGATGAGAGAGAGAGAGAGAGAGAGAGAGAGAGAGAGAGAGAGAGAGAGAGAAATCAGATAGAAAATGGAAATAATGGTGAAGGGAAAACAGCAAAGAACTGAATGGTAGGGGAAAAAAATAGAGTCTATCTCTGTCTCTCTCTGTGGGATTTCGCATTCTCTCTCTCTCTCTCTCTCTCTCTCTCTCTCTCTCTCTCTCTCTCGGAAGATGAGGATCATTTTCTTAAGAGCTGCATTCTTTATACTGATTTAAGACATAAGTATTTGGACTCTAGTAACCAACCATGCGTGAGTTTGCTAAAACATGGTTCAGTTTCTTCCATTGGCAATCTCAGCTTTTATCTTTTCAATGCTTTGATAGTACAGCAGGAATAATTATGTTGAAAATTTGGAGAATGGATATTGAATAACTGTTTAATGTACACAACTGCTTAAAGTAGATAATGTGGTCTTATTTTTGGATAGTCCCATGTTACATTAGTTATGTTTTGGCTGTTGCCAGATATGTCATGTTTTGATTTGGCTTCGTTTTGATATGCTTGGTTTGACCCCATTCTAGGGGCTGGTGGCCTGAAGAATAAAGTTTCTTCATTGTTCATTGTTCTCTTCCCTTTCTAGCCAGTTCTGAAATAACCAATCCAGTCCAGTCATCTTGTTTTAAGCCCCAACGACCACAGAGGCCACATTGAGGCTGTGTTAGAAATTTCCTCTTTTCTATCACTCTCTTTGAATCTGCCTTTTTTTTCTATTTTCTTCCTGTCACCTTCTTCTTGTCTATTTTCTGCCTTCTTGGTCCATTCTCCTGCCTTTTCTCCAGACAGACTTGAAAAGAGAATATTTCTCTCTCATGCCCAAGTCCTGTGCTGGGATGTGCCTGTCCTGAGATAGAGGCTTAAGCCTTACCCATTTTGGCTCATATAACAGACAACAATAGCTGCTGTCTGAGCATTCCACAAAGAAGAAGGAGAAGAAGGAGAAGAAGAAGGAGAAGCAGGAAGAGGAGGAGGAGGAGGAGGGAGGAGAGGAGGAGGAGGAGGAGAGAAGAAGAAGAAGGAAGGGAGGAGGAGGAGGAGGAGGAGGAGGAGGAGGAGAGAAGAAGAAGAAAGAAAGAAAGAAAGAAAGAAAGAAAGAAAGGGAGAAGAAGAAAGAAGAGAAAAGAAGAAAGGAGAAGAAAGAGAAGAAGAAGAAGAAGAAGAAGAAGAAGAAGAAGAAGAAGAAGAAGAGAAAAAGAAAGATAAAAAGCAGCAGCAGTAGCAGGCAGCAGCAGCAGCAGCAGCAGAAGAAGAAGAAGAAGAAGAAGAGAAGAAGAAGAAGAAGAAGAAAGAATGAAAAAGCAGAAGAAGAAGAAGAATGTTGTGGGTTTAAGAATTTTGCAGGACAAACAAAAAGGAAAATGACGTAATATCCCAGTCTAAGAATTATTAAACTTTTCTGTTACTACCCACTAACTAGATATTTATTTCCCCTTCTTCCTAACACCAAAGAGAACCTTCATAATAATTGTTCACTGACAAGACAAGTCACAAAAACGAGACAGGCCACAAAACATTTTGCAGGCTTTGTTAGAAAACACCCTCTTGCGCAAGCGAAGCGTCTACAGGGAGTTGAACAGGGAGAGGTTTGATGTCCCTTTTTATTAACAAGACTTGGTTGTGGTAGTAGTGTCAGGCTTTATAATTTCAGATCACATTTCCTTGTATCTGCGTTATGACTGAGATGTTGTTTTTTTCTGTTTGCTTGAGGTTCTCTCTCTATGTCTCGGTCTGTCTGTCTGTCTCTCTGTCTCTGTCTGTCTGTCTCTGTCTCTCTCAATAAAATATTCGAGTTCCAGTTCCAGTTTTCTCTCTCTCTCTCTCTCTCTTTCTTGCGCACACATTAAAACCCGTTCCGCTTTTCGGAAGAGTAGGCCATTGTGTGTCGGTGGGAACAGATGAAAAAATTTACAAAACTGCATACACACGGGGACTGGATGCAAAAAAGCACACAAGTGCTTATTCCATTATCCTCAATATAACAGAATATAAAGAACAGGAAATAGTACAAGGAGGGAGACGAAGAGGCAAACAGAGAAAACGATGGGAAGACAACATCAGAGAGTGGACTGGCCTTGAGTGGGGAACGATTTGCTACGGAAAGCAGAGGACCACGGGGAGTGGAGGAAGCTGGTTGTAAAATCTTCACTGGTACCCTCCATGGTCCGCTGGACTACGGGATAGGTGAAGGTGAAGGAGGATAGTCAGAGGGCGAAAAACGACAAAGGAAAACACAGAGAACTAAACAAAATGGGGGGGAAAACTCAAGCAAGCTAACATGAATAGCAATCCTTTGCAAAGTATAGCCCAATCTATTTCATTTATTTATTTCATTTATTTATTCTTTCATAGCGAGGATAAAGGAATAAGCACTCATGTGCTTTTTTTTTACATCCAGACCCCGTATGTATGCAGTTTTGTAAATGTTGTCATCTGTTCCTACCGGCACACAATGGCCTACTCTTTTGAAAAAGTGGAACAGGTTTAAAGGTGTGCCCAAGATGTTCTGTGTGCCTTAGCACACTGGGTCTCGGTGTATAGTCTCATTTGAAGGAAGGAAGAGTGGAGGCAGCACTGAAGTTAACTCCAGGGGAAAAAATCCCCTTGAACGGGATTCGAACCCCGCCAGCAGATCACAAGTGCATTGCGCATCACTCTAACCACAAGGCTATCCCATCCCCCCTCCCCCCTTAGAAAACTAAACGAAAGGGGAAACAATCAAGCAAACTAAAAAAACTAAACTAAACAAACAAACAAATTGCAATCGTTTGCAAAAAAGAATGGCCAACATGAAGGTACATGAGCTTCAGCTGTATTATTTACTATGAAGAAAAAGGTTTAGAAACAAATATTTTGATTATGAATGCAAAAGGTAAAGGAAAACAAACAGTATCAGTACCAAGACTCCTATCACCACAACAACAAAAAGTATCTAGGGGTGCAAAACAATCAATTGACACCATACCAAGACAGCTGCACCCTACTGCAGGGTAGTTCAGGGGGGACAAAAAGAGAAGAATGAGAAGGGGCTGGCGTGTAGAGGTTTGGTGGTTTGTTTCTTTGTTTTCATCATTATTAATGAGATGAAGTTGGGTGGGTTTTTTTTTGGTCTTTGTGCAGGAAAGGTTTTTAAGTTCATGGATGTTGGGGATCAGTGATATACTATTTGCAATTAACGACTCTCTCTCTGTCTGTCTGTCTGTCTGTCTGTCTCTCTCTCTCTCTGTCTCTGTCTCTCTCTCTCTCTCTCTCTCTCTCTCTCTCTCTCTCTCTCTCTTCCACAACCCTTTTCTGTACAGGGCATAGATAGCCTAATGGCTAGAGAGTTGCCTTGGTGAGCTGTCAGCCTAGGATCAAACCACCACGAAAGTATCTATTTTCGAGAATTTTACCCTGGAGTTAACATCACTTCTGATTCCACTTCCCCAAAAAGCCTTCAGATAACACTATCAACCAAGGCTCCATGTACGAACACACCCAGATATCTTGCACACTAGTTAAAAACTGTCTGCTCTTCAGAAGAGTAGGCCACTTGTGTTGGTTGGAAGGGATGATAAAATCTTAATGAAACACATGCACACAGGTGTAGTGTTTAGACGCCATCCCAGAAGTCAGAATGTGGCTACCTTAATTGTGGGTAAAAAAAACTGTCCCACATGGAAAATCTTATCAATGGTCCCCCCCCCCCCCCTTAATCAAATAAACAAACAAAACTAAACAAAATAGATTGTAACCTTTGGTAAGTTCTTCTCCTCTGTGAATACCAAACTTTCAGCAATTAAAGGGTGTCATAATTAGTATTCACGTCATTGAATGTAAAAACATGTTTAAGATAAAAAATATCACTAATTAGAACTAGAAATTAACGAAGTGTTTGTGCTTTTCCACCCATTGTTCACAAGAAGCTTCCCATATTCTAGCAAAGTTGTTGACTAAAAGTCAACTTACATTACATGTACTGTGCTAGCAGCATTCATTGATGAAACAGTCGAAGGCTGTAAAGAACTATACAGTGCCTCCTAACATGAAAGATAACCTTCATATTCAAAAGCACTAACAAGACAAGTCACAAAACAAGACAGGCCACAAAGCATTTTGCAGGCTATAAAAACATACTCTTGTGCAAGCAAAGTGCCTACAGGGAGTAAACATGGAAAGGTTTGATGTCCCTCCTTATTACCAAGACTGGTAGTAGTAGTGTCAGGCTTCTAATTTCAGATCACATTTCTTTGCATCTGTTTTAGAATGAGGATTTTTCTCAACTCAACCTTTTTCATCTTTGCAAAGGTTAAGTAACAGATTTACAGAAACATTGAAAAGCACAAAACCCCCATAAAACAACAGTAATAAAAATGAAAGGAAAAGTAAGAGTAGGACAAATATAAGGCCAAAATTCAAATCAACTCAAATTAACTGTCTCCATCACCGCTTCTGTCATCAGTGGGAGCTCCAAGCAATGCCACCAAGGTTCAACATCTCTTTCTGTCTCTCCTGAGTTCTGTAATCTTTCTTAATCCCTCCCAGACCACTGTGATGTTGGCGTCGTAGGGTGTTGGTGGTCTGCCTCTTTTCTTTCTGCCCCCTACCTTATCCCGGAGAACTGCTGTCATTAGATTTGCCTGTGTGTTTCTGTTTGCACGACTAACACATCTCAGTATGCACTGACCAATTTCAGCCAACATTTTTCTATCAACTGAGAGCTAAAGATTGCTTTCATTTGTTTTTCCACATGAACAGTTGACTCTTAGAAGTAACCTGCAGAACCACAATTCGCCTGCATTTGTTTGGTCTCTCTCCAATTTTCTGATAAGAACACAAGCAAGTAACAAATAATCCAGTGAAAACAATGCGAAACAAAGGGCAAATCTCTTTGTCACCGCCTGTCTTGTGATAGTGTTGCTTTGTATTGTCATGATACATCTGCCACTTTGTTTATTGTTGTTTCTCTTTCCTGCCAGTCTAAACAAACCCCCTTGTTACATAAAAAGAAGAGCAAGATGAATGTATTGCCACTTCGCCACAAAAAAGGTGCAGGCACATAAACAGTGCACGTGGTGTAGGGAGTGCTGCTGAAAGAGAAGACGTTGTATTGTGAGGCCTAGAGGATCACGTGCTTATTGTTATTCAGGACTGTGCAGTATGTGAAACCTCCCTTGACACCTTTCCTGCTGCAGTGCTCCTCGCACTCTCCTGTTTCTGTCCCACCTTCAGCACTTGTGGGCCCAGAACAAACACCCACAGGAGTTTTATGGATTCGGTGTGTTCTGTGTGTGTTTTGTTTTGAATGGTAAAGGGTATAGTCTTCTTTGTCCTTGTATGCTCGGACAGCAACTATTGTCTGTCACATGAGCAAATATGCCTTATACTGCCCATTAAGCCTAACAAGTGGGACCCAGCTCATTGACATTAGCATGGGGAGGGGAATTTCTTTTATCATTTAAGTCCTTCTGGAAACAAAAGGCAGGAGACTGGACGAAGAAGGCCAAAATTAGACAGGAAAGATATGACGGGAAGAAAAGGAACAAGACAAAAAGAAAGAGAGGGATAGAAAAGAGGGAATTTCTAGCACAAAATTTCCAGAAAGTGGGGATGTTAGTTATACTGATATGTTCCGGATTGGGTCCCCACAGGGAATTGTTTTGAATGGGAAGGGTGATTCTGAGGCAAGGCCTTGTGGCCCTTCTCCCAGGACACCTTTATGGTGAAATAGGAGAAAAACAGTCACATACACAACAATCTCGCCATTGGTGAACCTCCCAGCCCTATCCCAGGAACAAAAAGGAGGACAACAACAACAACAAAATGCGATTTAAATGAAGTTTACTTTAAAATGTCTAAGCAAACTGGCAACTGGCATGACTGTGATATGAATCTCAAATGAAGCAGACAGATAAAGAGCAGGAAATATTGCAATGAGGGGAAGAGAAGACAAGACAGGAAGGACGCAAACAATGGGTGGGAGAGGTCTGGTAGCTGTTGTGGGTTCTTTTATGGCACAGTCCCAACAAAACAGTGCAAGATAGATGTCTTTTCACCACCCCCCCCCCCCTACCTGGCGGACACATGCTCCATACATTAATGTCCATGTGGTTTACCCAAGGGTGCTGACACCCAGGACATTTTTTTTGTCAGCCATCATCCCATAACTTGCTAATTGTTATTCAGGACTGGGTGCTATTCAAACCTCCCACCTCGTCCCCCCCCTCCTCCCCCACCCCCACCTGGCTCTTTTTAAAAATAAAATAAAAAGATAGTTGCCACTATCCAGTTTTATTGTTAAGCATTAATGGGCTTACATAGATAGTACCCTTTCTTCTCCTTTTTCTTCTTCCAACACTCAGTCAGCAACTATTGTTGTCTGTCATTGGAGTGAAAATGCTTTGTGCTGCCGTTGTTAAACACCTGACAAGTTAGACACAGCACATCCTGACTTGTGCAAGGGAGAGAATTTTTACCTTTTTAAGTCTTTCTGGGGGGAAAAATGGCTGGAGAATAGACCAAGAAGGCAGAACATAGACAAAGAAGGATGTGACACGAAGAAAAAGGAGCAAGGCAGAAACAAAGAGAGGGATAGAAAAGAGGGGATTTCCAGAAGGTCCCCACCTTATACTCTTATACTGACAGGGCCTCAGCATGTCCATGGAGGAGCACCCATTCTACCTTGTGCATCTCCTCCAAATTTGGAACAAAGAAGAACCCTTTTGTTTGTTGCTATCACACCCTTGCAACAAAAAAATAATATAAAAGAATACCCACTCTCAAATATTTTAGTTAAAAGACAAAGCAAATAAATCAAAGAGAGAAGGAGAGTGGTGAGATAACAAATAGAACAAAAGAAAAGGGGAAAAAGTTGAACAAGTAGAACAGTCAAGAGAATCTTAAGCAAAATTATACAAAAATCATGTCACACCCAGATTTCAAGCTCACAGAGAGGGGATTGAAGAATCAAACCCATCCACACCCAAGTGTCCCCAAAATTTCACAAAGAAAATCCCACATCCAGCCCAACACAGTTATATTGGCGTTACACAGCAGGAATTGAACTCCCACTCTGCAGACAGCTGTGATGACAATGTCCAACCCCTCACACTCTCCTCCCCCTAGGGGCTTTCACCCAGCAGGGGCAGGAACTCAAGGAGATGTTTCAAGCAGATGTCGCCACAGTGTAAAACATGGCGGTCGACTTCCTGCTTAGCTATAATAAACTCTTGCCTCATTTGACACAACTAGTTCAAGCTTAGGGGACCCCCCACCCCTTCCCAACTACACAATAGGAATCAGAATTAGAATCAGACCACAGGTTTGGCAGTGTGTTGCTGAAATATTGATGAAGACATGTTGGCAATCAGCAAGGTTTTTGAACTGGTTTTGCTAAACAGCAAGAAACTGCTGTGCGACACACACGTTTGCTGTGTGTTTAGTTTTTGAACATTTGTTTAACTTTTTGTTATTTTCCTTGCTTCCTTGCTTGGTTGTTTATTTACCTTCTTCTTTTTTTGCTGTTGAACCCTCAGGTAGCAACTATTGGTGTCTGTCCCCAGAGTGAAAATACCTTGTGCTGCTAGCTAAGCCCCTGACAAGTCAGACCCCAGCCCACCAGACTGAACAGCTTTCACTTTCTGATACCCCAGCTGGTACATCAAGCTGAGCCCTTGCATATGACATAATTCAAGTCCAGTCATAGGGAATTCATTTTGGGGTCATTTGTTTCAAGTTTTAGTGAATTTTTTCTCATTTGTTTCCCTCCTCCTTTCTGTTTTTTTGTGTTTGTTTGATTTTTTTTAGGTTTTATATGCCTGCTGCTTCCCGGTGTGCTAGTATTTTATGCATTGTGTTGTTCGTTTTGTTTGTCTTCCCTTGTTTTGCGTTCCTCAGCTAGAGCTCGAAATTCACTAGTGGTGAGATTGTTGCACATGCAAAATTTAATGCACACTGGTAAGTAGTGTAAAACTCACCTTTCAGATCACCTATCTTTACATACTAGTTATCATATACACTAGTCAATGGTGAAAAGCTAATAATTTCAGATTACATCTATCTTCACTTGGGCTTGGTGACAAGAACTTTTCTCTGCATGGCCCCTTTTTTCTACTTGCTAAGACTGGGAGAGTGAAATGTTCATCGTCCAAATATATTGATGTCCTACATAGTCAATGCACTAGCTAAATAACTCACAAAACAACTGACAAAATATTTACAGGGAGTGAACAGGGATAGGTGTGATGTCCCTTTTCATAGCCATTACTGGTAGACCAGGCTTATAATTATTATCACATCTTATTTTTTCCTGTCTGATCCATAACTTGGAATTTTCTAGAAAGTCTTTTTCTCTTTGAACAATAATTTGGCAATGGATGGATAGAACTACAGAAAAGCAAACACAGTAAACAAAGCCCAAGAAACAAGAGAAAAACAAGACCAGAAGGCAACGATAAGAAAAGGACAAATAATCATAAGATTTTTTTCTAGTTCCTTGGCTAGAGCTGTGAAGTTTACCTATATTGAGATTTTTGTGTATGCAACCCTTTTTTGTCACCACCATTTAGGCAGCATTCTACTTTGGGAGATGGTGTCCAAAGGTGGGACTTGTGTATGTGTGTGTTTTTGTTTTGTTTTTTGGTTTAAATGTCATTTGTTCCTACTGACACAGGATGGCCTACTCTTGAGAAAGGTGGAATAGGATTTGAACAAAATGTGCAAGATGTTCTGCGTGAACTTGAACATGGTGCCTAAGTTTATAGTCTCATCTGAGGGACTTTAACATTCAGTTTGTTTTTTCTGGTAAAACTGGGAAAAGAAAGGGCCAGGCTGGGAATTGAAACCAGAACTTCAGGGTGTACTTATTAAGCAAGGCAAACGTTTTAACCATCCTGCTACCTTCCTTCTTAGTTTTAACATTTAAAAACAAATTAAAGATAAACCAATGGTAACCAAAACCCAACAAAAACCAAACCTTTAAAACACACACACATTAAGATAAATGTTTCCTCACCATTTCCTGAACAGCACAGCAATAGCACAGGCACATAAACTGTGCACATGGTGTAGGGAGTGCTGCTGAAAGAGAAGACGTGGTATTGTGAGGCTAGAGAATCACGTGCTCATTGCTATTCACGACTGTGCAGAGATGTGAAACCTCCCTTGACACCTTTCCTGCAGTAGAGCTCCTCACACTCTCCTGTTTCTGTCCCACATTCATGACTTGTGGGCCCAGCATTGTATTATATTATATACCACTTGAAGTCACAGCAGATTTCTCTGGTGAAATTCGGGCTGCTCTCCCCTGGGAGAGCCTGTCACCACAAGAGCAGTGCCACCAGGATTTTTTTTCTTTTCCTGTTTGCAACAGTATTTGTTTCCCTATCAGAGTTGCTTTTTCCTACATAATTTTGCCAGGGACGACTCTCTTTTTGCTGGTGGTTTCTTTTATGTGCGCTAAATATGTGTAACACAGGGAGCTTTGGTTTATAGTCTCATCCCAAAGAGTAGCACCCAGACCACCACTCACAGTCTAGTGGATGAGAGGAAACAGGATTCAAACCACCATTCATAAACCCAGACTTGTCATTTTCTAGGCATTTGAGTTAAATCTAGACCACCCAACCACCTACTTGCCCAAGCCAGGTTAGGGGATGCAGTATCCTTTGTGCTGCAGGAGTTTCGTTATGGATAGGTAGAGTAGGCTGAGGATTTTGCCGCCTGAAAGAATGAAACCTCCCCTCATAGATACACATACACATGCATGCAGGCAAGCATGCACTTAGGGCGCGTGCACACACACATAATTATACACATATAATATCTTTTTTTTAGTGGAAGGGCGTTAAACAAAACACACACACATACACACACATGCATGCACGCTGTGCATAAACACACATACACTCCCACGCACACACAATGAAATGGTATTTAAATGTTTATTATTCTTGTATTTCCATGATAGAATAAGCGTTTGCATGCAGTTTACTAAATACTGCCCACCATTCCCATTCACACATAATGGCCCTCTTTTCCAAAAAGCAGAACATGTTTTATCACGTGCCCAAGATGTTCTGTATGGGTTCACACACAAGACCTCACTTTATAGTCTTATGGGATGGACTTTCGGGGGGGAGTGGATTCAGCACTGATGTTAACTTCAGGGGGAAAGCCCCCATGAAGGGAGGGGGGGGGGGGTCTTGGTGGTGGCTCCATCCTGGGTTCAAATCTGGTCTGTCAGATCCCAAGCATCAAGTGAAAAGGCTGTAACCACCAGGCTCTCCTATCCTCTGGTGTTGTTTTTTTCAAGCAACTGACTTAGTGAGGTACATATCTGCCGTCAGTGCCTGGGCTTTATCACAGTTCTTGATTAAACCATTGACGCTGGGGGCAACAGCAAAGTGAGAGGCTGTATCTTCAGTGGCTTTCCCACTCATGGAATTCCACTTTACAGCTTAGTCTTTAGTGATCGACTATGGACTCTCTGACTAGGAGGCTTGACTTGCACAGTCCTTATGTGCTGCAGCCCTGGGGGATGGTTGGCCTTTGGAGAACATCTCCAACGCTGACTGTCCTTATGCCCACTTGGCCGAGAGAGTGGGGATGTACTGTGGGGCAAGGCTTCTCCACTATAATCAAATTTCTGCCCAGTTTCCAAAACAGCAGCTGCCTCCTCTGCTGTTTTGGAGGTCATCGTCGGACACGACGGACAAATATACATATTCAAAGTAATACAAACAAAGAGTGAAAAACAAAGATGCAGTTAGAGTAGAAAGACAAAGGGGAAAAAAGAGTAAAATAGCACTTGTGTGCTTTTTTATATCCAGTCCCCGTGTGTATGCGGTTTTGTTAAGTTTGTCATCTGTTCCCACCGGCACACAATGGCCTACTCTTATGAAAAGCGGAACAGGGTTTAACTGTGTGCAAGATGTTCTGCGTGCATTCACACACGGGACCTCGGTTTATAGTCTCATCCGAAAGACTTTGTATGGTACATATTCACAGTAATACAAAGATGGAAAAACAAAATTCTGTGAGAGGAGAAAGACAAGGGGAAAAAAGAGTAAAATAGGGGTGAAAGAGAGAGAGAGAGAGAGAGAGAGAGAGAGAGAGAGAGAGAGAGAGAGAGAGAGTTATAACGATAACGATAACAATAACAATAACGAAATTTTATTTTCTGAGGTAATAGAATAAGAGCAAGACTTTTTTACATCCAGCCCTCGAGAGAGAGAGAGAGAGAGAGAGAGAGAGAGAGAGAGAGAGAGAGAGAGAGAGAGAGAGAGAGAGAGAGAGAGAGAGAGAGAGAGAGAGAGAGAGAGAGAGAGAGAGAAAGAGAGAGAGAGAGAGAGAAGAGAGAGAGAGAGAGAGAGAGAGAGAGAGAGAGAGAGAGAGAGAGAGAGAGAGAGAGAGAGAGAGAGAGAGAGAGTTATAACGATAACGATAACAATAACAATAAACGAAATTTTATTTTCTGAGGGTAATAGAATAAGAGCAAGACTTTTTTACATCCAGCCCTCGAGAGAGAGAGAGAGAGAGAGAGAGAGAGAGAGAGAGAGAGAGAGAGAGAGAGAGAGAGGAGAGAGAGAGAGAGAGAGAGAGAGAGAGAGAGAGAGAGAGAGAGAGAAAAGAGAGAGAGAGAGAGAGAGAGAGAGAGAGAGAGTTATAACGATAACGATAACAATAACAATAACGAAATTTTATTTTCTGAGGGTAATAGAATAAGAGCAAGACTTTTTTACATCCAGCCCTCGAGAGAGAGAGAGAGAGAGAGAGAGAGAGAGAGAGAGAGAGAGAGAGAGAGAGAGAGAGAGAGAGAGTGAGTGTGTGTGTGTGTGTGTGTGTGTGTGTGTGTGTGTGTGTGTGTGTGTGTGTGTGTGTGTGTGTGTGTGTGTGTGTGTGTGTGTGTGTGTGTGTGTGTGTGTGTGTGTGTGTGTGTAGGGGGAAGTGTCTGGTAACCTTTTGTTGTCTCCTCGCTTTTTACACACACTCACAACAACAAAAACAACAAAAGTGCAAGATAGATGTTTTTTCACCACTTTCCTGGCAGACAGACACAGGCTACATAAATGTCCACCTGGTTTGCTACACAATGATGCTGAAACTGAACGCCATCTTCTGTCAGAAGATCACGTGCTCATTGTTATTCAGCATTGGGGCATTATGGGAAAACCAACCTCTGACACCATGATTTTTTGGTTGTTGTTGTTTTTTTTTGTTTTGGTGGGTTGATTGAAAGTATCCAGTTTAACTGTTTGGCTTTTTAATGGCCAGTGTTTCTAAAACACGTGCTCAGGGATAGTTAGCAGCTTATTCTATCTGGTGCATATTCTAAACTCGGAACAAAGAGACACTTCTTTGTTGTTGATTTTTTGTTGTTGCTTTTGCTGTTGTTGCCTGCTCATAAAGGACAGAAAAGATGGATAGTAAGAAGAACATACACTGATTTTTTTCCCCACCTCCAGGGATTTGGAATGCAGCACAGAAAAAGCAAATACAAGCTGATGGAGGCTGTAGCCGAGTGGTTAAGACCTTTCAACTTCAATCCCATGGGTCCATGAAGTCGGGGGTTTAAATCTCGGCAGCGTCTGGGGAAAGAAGGGTGGGGATTTCTACCATCTCCCAGGTCAACTTCAAGTGCAGACCTGCCAGTGCCTTCAATTCTGTTCATGTATATATACAAGCAGAAGATCAAATATGCATGTTAAAGACTGCAAGCACAAACTGAATAGATCGAACCACCAGGCTTTCCCATCCCCCTGTTTGTTTTTTTCAAGGAAGTGACAGCATGAGGTATGTATTTAAAGTAAAACAAACCAAGAGAGAGAAAAAAATGCAGTGAGAGTAGAAAGAAGGTGTAAAATAGGGGTGGAAGAAGGAGAGTGTTGGGGGGGGGGGGGGGGGGGGGGGGGGAGCGTCCTGGTCCTGGTAACTTTTTGTTGTCTATACACTTTTTACACACACTCACAACAACAACAAAAGTGCAAGATAGATGTTTTTTTCACCCCTTTCCTGGCAGACTCTCACACAGGCTACATAAATGTCCACCTGGTTTACTACACAGTGATGCTGAAACTGAACGCCATCTTTTGTCAGACGATCACGTGCTCATTGTTATTCAGCACTCGGGCATTATGGGAAAACCAACCTCTGACACAGTTTTGGCAGGATGATTGAAAGTATCCAGTTTAACTGTTTGGCTTTTAATGGCTAGCGTTACTAAAAACACGTGCTCATGATACTGAAACGTCTAGTTCTATCTGGTGCATATTTTAAATTCGGAACAAAGAGACACTTTTTGTTGTTGTTTGTTTGTTGTTGTTTTTCTGTTGTTGAATGCTCATGAAGGACAGAACAGATGGATAGTAAGAAGAACACACACTGATTTTTCCCCCCACATCCACAGACTTGGAATGCAGCACAGAAAAAGAAATACAAGATGGTGGAGGCTTTAGTCGAGTGGTGGAGACCCTTCCACTTCAATTCCACGGGTCTATGAAGTCGTGGGTTTGAATCTCGGCAGAACAGGGGTTATTTTTTACCATCTCCCAGGTCAACTTCAAGTTCAGGCCTGCCAGTGCCTTTAATTCCCTTCGTGTATATATACACAGTTGGAAGTTAAGCAGCATCGAGCGTGGTTACCAGTTGGATGGGTGACCATTTGCGCGCCTTGGCTTCAGTACAGTTCCCCCAGTTCACCCAGCTGTAAATGGGTACCTGCCCTCTTTAGGGTCAGGGAAGGTAAAGCAGCGAGGGAGAGGAGATGGGCGCCGCCCTCAATATGCTGGCCCTAGAGAAGTTGAGGTCTCTGACGCCTCGCTCCCCTACGACCTTATAGGTTATGGGACTCCTTTACCGTTACCTTTCTTTATATATACACATGCAAGAAGATCAAAATTTAATATGCACGTTATAGATCCCGTGATTTATACCTGTGTTCGGTGGGTTAAGGAAGCATGAATATACCCAGCATGCATCCCCGAAGTCAAATACAGCTACCTTAATAATAGGCTAAAACGGTTGCATACGCAAAATGTCCCGGTTGGTGAGCTTTGGAGCTTGTAGCTGAGGGGGAAAAAAACAACCAAACAAGCAAACAAAACAAAGAACAAAACAAAAAGAACACACACACACACACACACACACACACACACACACACACACACACACACACAGAGTCCTTCGGAGGATACTATAAACCGAGGTCCCGTGTGCAAACGCACGCAGAACATCTTGCGCACACGTTAAATCCTGTTTCGCTTTTTGAAAGAGTAGGCCGTTGTGTGCCGGTGGGAACAGATGAGAATTTACAAAACCCACGGGGACTAGATGTAAAAAAAAAAAGCACATAAGTGCTTATTCCATTATTTTCCATATAAAAGAATTAAATAAAAACAATAAATAAATAAATAAATAATAAATAAAACACACACAGAGGATGGATTGGTGAACTTTGGAGCTGTAGCTGATGGAACCTCCCCCCCCTCCCCCCCCCCCCCCACCCCCCCCCCCCCCCCCCCCACCACCACAAGCAAACAAAACAAATAACAAAACAAAAAGAAAACACACACACACACACACAGAGGACCAAACACACAACAAACCTTTATGACCCAACATGTTTTCATCACTATTTCAGACAACCCCAATGGCCCAAACCCTCAGTGGAGTCTGCTAAGCTTCAGCTGGTTGACACACATGGCAAAGGAGCCAGGAGTTCGCATTGAACACTAGGCCTATGCCCCTAAAGCAGGGGGTCGGACTGCCATGCTTTCACTGTGGCCACATCTGTTTGGGCTACACTCCACCTTTAATCTTTTGCCACTTTTTCTTTCTGTTGTCCTATATCACTCTTGCATTCATACAGAGAGAGAGAGAGAGAGAGAGAGAGAGAGAAGAGAGAGAGAGAGAGAGAGAGAGAGAGAGAGAGAGAGAGATAGAGAATGAATGAATGAATGAATGAATGAATGAATGAATGAATGTTTATTTTTCAAGGGTAACAGAATATGCATGCGCATGGGAGAGAGAGAGAGAGAGAGAGAGAGAGAGAGAGAGAGAGAGAGAGAGAGAGAGAGAGAGTGTGTGTGTGTGTGTGTGTGTGTGTGTGTGTGTGTGTGTGTGTGTGTGTGTGTTGTTTTCGGATGAGACTATAAACCGAGGTCCCGTGAGCGCACGCACGCACGCAGAACATCTTGCGTACACGCTAAAACCCGTTACGCTTTTCGGAACAGTAGGCCATTGTGTGCCGGTGGGAACGGATGACAACATTTACAAAACTGCATACACACGGAGGACTGGAGGGGGGAAAAAGCACATGACTGCTTATTCCATTATCATCGAAATAAAAGAATAAAATAAATAAAAAATAAATAAATCCCGCACACATTGGGGCATCCACAGAACTAAAAATTAGTTTTTGTGAAAAACTACCCTCTGACTTGAAACTCATGTTGATTTTGTATATTTTTTGTAGATTTGAACTTTGTCTTTATTATTATTTTTTTTTTTTTGGTTTAGCAAACACTGAATTCCTTCAGTCCTGTGGCATCTACTATCTTCCTAACTGTGATATGCATGTGCAGGGTCAGCACTGTAGGAATACAAGCAATCCTCAATTTTTGATGATCATATCCAACTTTCTCATGACTAACTGGTATTATTGCTCTATGTCCACAATCCCACAAGAAACAGATTCACAGCGCATTTCTTTTTATACTTACAAAACAAAACAAAAAATCTCTGAAAAATCAGCAAACAATTTTTTTTCTGGCTACCACACTCTATAGAAGATATTACTTAACCCCGTAAACTAAAGGTGGAGTGTAGCCTTTGATGATCGCCTTTTGAGTTGCTGCCCCTGCTCCCAGAAAGCTTCTTGGGGACAGTGTGAGTGGTTGGACGTTTGTCACCACAGCTGTTGAGGAGTAGGAGTTCAATTCCTGCAGTGTGATGCCAATATAACTGTGTAGGGCTGGATTAGGTAGAGTGCCCTTTGTGAAGTCATGGAACACTTGGGGTGGTGGTGTTTGATTCTTCAATCCCCTTCAGTGAATGGTGCTGTATAATTTATGATGTGTGGGTGTGGTTTCTGTTCCTTGCCCACATTGATGTGCTTCTTGATAGTGTCAGCTGTTGGAAAGGTTATTTCTTTCTCTCTCTCTACGTTCTCTCTCTCTCACTCTCTCTCTCTCTCTCTTCTCTCTCTCCTCTCTCTCTCTCTCTCTCTCTCTCTCTCTCTTCTCTCTCTCTCTCTCTCTCTCTCTCTCTCTCTCTCTCTCTCTCACTCACTTTGGTCAAAGCGTCAAAGCCTCTCTCGCTCTCTCTTATTAACGCTTTCAGGCAAAGATTGATTGACTGCCGATGGCAGCAATGGAGTGTTCATATAACAAAGCAGGAAAAGATTTCAAAAGTACAGACAATTCATAAGTTAACATGATGTCAAACCTTATCGAAAATTTGATATGGATATACATTTGAAAAGAATTATGTCTAAGTTTAGACTTGGTGTATCAGATATAAATGTTCATAAATTCAGATACAGAGAACATGATATTGACGACCTCAGGCTGCTATGCCCATTATGTAAGCAAGCACTGGAGGATGAAGTACAGTTTGTGTTGTGCTGTCCAGTATTAGAGGATGTTAGGCAGAATTACATCCCTGTTAAATATAGTAGACCGCCTAATTTATTAGACTCTGTTTACTCTTGGTATCAAGTCATCCTGAGGTTGTGCATAGCCTCACTTTATATTTGTGTAAAGCTTTCAGAATAAGAGAGATATTGTTATCCTAAGTCATACTTTTGTAGCTGACTTTTTGTTATACAGTAACATTTTGTCGTTACTATTGCTTTTGCCTCACCAAAATACTAAGCACTTCGGCAACCCCCTTCATGTATGGGCCAATGGCCTTTTTGTAAATAAATCATTCGATTTCAAGTTTAAGTTCAAGTTCAAGTTCTCTCTCTCTCTCTCTCTCTCTCTCTCTCTCTCTCTCTCTCTCTCTCTCTCTCTCTCTCTCTCTCTTTCTCTCTCTCTCTCTCTCTCTCTCTCTCTCTCTCTCTCTCTCTCTCTCTCTCTCTCTCTCTCTCTCCCTGCGACTTATTCTACTGTCTCTGTCCTTCTGTCTCTCTTTCGCGACATTCTATCCCCCCCTCCCCCCCCCCACAACCCCTTCTCACTCAGACACTCAGTTCATTCTACTAGTATGATTTTTCCTATGGAGTTGACATCAGTGCTGACTCTACTGCCCCCCCCCCCCCCCCACCACACTTCCCACCAAAAATCTTTGGGATGAGACTTATAAACCGAGGTCCTGTGTGCAAACATACCCAGACATCTTGGGCCCACTTTAAAATCTGTTCCACTTTTGAAAAAGTAGGCCATTGTATGCTGGTGGGAACAGATGACAACATTTACAAAACTGCATACACACGGGGATTGGATGTAAAACAGCACATGAGTGCTTTTTCCAAAGTCCTCGAAATAAAAGAATAAATACATAAATACATACATAAATAAATAAATGAAGGAAAGATTATATTTCTTGACATCTGCTTTATGACAAGAAAGTTCCCACCCATTGCACATTTTTTCCATTTATTAAGACTCAAATAATGCCCACCCCCATCCCCACCCCCTCCCCCAAAGGAGTTGCCAGGGCCTGTCAGTATAAATAACATCCCCACCTTCTGGAAATTTTGTGCTGGGAATTCCCTTTTTCTAGCCCTGTTTTTTTTTTCTTCCTTGTTCCTTAACTTCCTGTCACCTCCTTCTTGTCTATTTTCCGCCTTCTTGGTGCATTCTATACTACCCTAATTTCTCCAAAAAGACTGAACAGATATTAATTTTCTCTCATGCTGACGTTGGATGTACTGGGCCTGTCAATATTGTAATTGCCCTTCATGGGGTGATTAAAGTGTTTTTGACTTGACTTGACTTGTCCAGGGCTTGCAATGCTATTTGATTGTTGGAAGAAGAAGAAAAAATGAACACTTCCTATTCTTAACATACCAGATAAATACCCTATTCAAGACATCAGCCAAACAACTCACAAAACAACACATAAAACATCTGCAGGTTCTAAAGAAACCCACAGTGCTGGTGTCTACACGGAGTGAACAAGGATAGCTTTCATGTCCTTTCTTATTACCAAGACTGGCGGTAGTGTCAGGCCCCAGGTCCCATTTCTTTGCATCTAGTTTTTTTTTTGAAAAGGCCTTTTTATAAGCTCGTCCTATCTTTCCTCTTTATAAAGATGATACATTAGACTGACAGAAATACGGAAGGGCAAACAGAGCCAACAAAGTTCAAGAAACAATGAGAACAAAAAAAGAATAGAATTGGGATGCACTGGGTTTGACTTGTCATGTGCCCTTAGCCCAGCACAACCCCTTTTTGCTCATAATATAATTATGACAGACAACAATAGCTGCTGTCTGAGCCTTGGACAAAGAAGAAGAAGAACGAAAGAAAAGAAAGGTAACAAAAGCACAAAAATATGGAGAGAAAAACAACAACCGAAGTCAAAGTAACAAAGGACAACTCAGGGTTTTTGTGTGTGTTTTTAAAAAAAAATCAAGATAGATATGCCTCTTCACCCCTAATGGGAAAATCAATGGCAGGCACATAAACAGTGCACGTGGTTTAAGGAGTGCTGCTGAAAGAGAAGACGTTGTATTGTGAGGCTAGAGGATCACGTGCTCATTGCTATTCAGGACTGTGCAGTATGTGAAACCTCCCTTGACACCTTTCCTGCTGCAGTGCTCCTCACACTCTCCTGCTTCTGTCCCACCTTCAGCACTTAACTTGTGGGCCCAGCATGGGTATACCACTACCTGCCCATGCCATGAGGATTCAGTGAATTTTGTGCTGCAGGTGTTTCTTTTGGATAGGTAGGGAAGGCTGGTGGGGACGGGATAGATAGCTCAGTGATCAGAACACTCGCTTTTCCCAGCTAAGGTTAAGCAGCATTGAGCGTGATTACCACTTGGGCGGGTGACTGTTTGCGCGTCTTGGCTTCAGTACAGTCCCCCCCAGTTCACCCAGCTGTAAATGAGTACCTGCCTCTTTAGGGTCAGGAAGGTAAAGCAGCGAGGGAGAGGAGATGGGCGCCACCCTCAATATGCTGGCAGCCTTGAGAAGTTGAGGTCTCTGATGCCTCCCTCCCCTACGACCACATAGGTTATGTGACACCATTACCTTTTTAGGGTAGGCTGAGGATTTTGCTGTCCTCATTCTCTCCCACCTTCAGGATCCCAATGCAAACGCTTAAAGAATGGAGAGATTATAAACAGCATCCGCAACTTCTGGAAATTCTGTGCTAGGAATTCCCTCTTTTCTGTCACTCTCTTTGCTTCTGCCTTGTTCCTCCTGTCGCCACCTTCTTGTCTATTTTCTGCCTTCTTGGTTCATTCTCCAACCTTTCTCTTTTCCCAGAAAGACTGAAAATGTAAGAAATCTCTCCAGTGCTGGAGTTGGATGCGCTGGGCCTGACTTGTCAGGCGCTTAACGGCAGCGCAAGGCAAGGCATTTTGGATTGTATGACAGAAAGCAATAGTTGCTGTCTCAGCCTTTAAAGAAGAAGTTGAACGGATTCAATGTGTTTTGTTTCGGGTGGCAAGGGCTGGCCTGTGGAGGATCAGCCATTGTGTGCATAAAGGAAAATAATTCAATCTGCCTCACAACCCACACGACACCACCACCACCGCCACCCCTCCAACACACACACACACACACACACACACACACACACACACACACACACACACACACACACACACACACACACACACACACTCACTCACTCACTCACTCACCTCAGGGGGACGGGATAGCCTAGTGGTTAGAACATTGCGCTGGCCATCTGACGACCCAGGTTCGATTCCCGTTCAAGGAGGATACTTTCCCCTGAAGTTAACATCAGTGCAGACTCCACTCTCCCTAAAAGTCCTTCGGATGAGACTATAAACCGAGGCCCCGTGTGCGAACGCACGCAGAACATCTTGCACACAAATTAATTCCTGTCCCGCTTTTCGTAAGAGTAGGTCATTGTGTACCGGTGGGAACAGATGACACAATTTACAAAACCGCATACACACGGGGACTGGATGTAAAAATAGTAAATAAATGCTTATTCCATTATCCTGGATATAAAAGAATTAAAAAAACAACAACAACAAAACCAACAACACTACCAACACCATCAACAGCAAGGGACGCTAAAGACAAGTGGTTAAAACCGTTCGACTTCAACCCCATGGATCCATGAAGTCATGGGTTCGAAACCTGGTAGCCTCTGGTGAATGAAGGGTGGGGATTTTTTTTTTTTACGATCTCCCAGTTCAACTTCAAATGCAGACTTGCCAGTGCCTTCATTCCCTTCGTGTATAATTATATACACATGCAAAAGATCGAAAATGCACGTCAGAGATATCAACGTTGCGTGGGGTTAGGAAAACACGAACATACCCAACATAATTCCCCAAAGTTGGGAATGCCGCTACCATCATGGTGGGCAAAAAACAAAAAACAACCCCGGGCACATTCGAAAAATCTCACCAATGGTGAACCTCGGAGTTCTTGCCGAGGGAACGAAAAAAAAACCCAACCCAAACAAAAACAAAAAATACACACCAAAACGAGGAAAAACCCAAAACAAAGACGACCTCAGCAATAACAACAACAACAACAGCACAGTGCAAGATAGATGTCTGTTCACCCCCTTCCTTCTGGCAAAGACAGGCATGCTACATAAATGTCTGCTGTGATGCTTGACACCAAACGCCATCTATTGCCGACACCAAACCCCATCTATTGTCACACGTTAGCTGATCACGTGCTCATTGTTATTCAAGACTAGGAGGAAGGATGTGAACCCCATCCCCCCCCCCCCCCTCACCCTCACCCCTCACCCGCGAGCCCCCTTTTTTAAAACACATTTCTTTTTGTCCATTGAAACTATCGGGTTTAACTGTTGGGCTTTTTAATGGCCTGTGTTTCTAAACTACCAGCTCGCGGATACAGACACGTCTAGTCCCATCTCGAGTGTGTTTTCTAAACTTGGAGCCAAACAAGTTCTTTCTTTGTTTGTTTGCTGTTGTTGTTACGTGACACAAAACAAACGTGTGACGCTGCGATGGATCCCTGCCCACTGTGGTATGTATACCTGGCAACCAAGAGGGATGATGAACTCGAAAAACACACCAAAGAAAAATGCAAAAAAGCAACCTCACCTTCTTATGAAAAGCAAACAATCGTTAAACCAATGGCCTGACCCTGAGTAGAGAAGAACGACTACCACTATCTCAGAAGAGAAAAACAGGTCATCATTCTAAGACTCCGCACTTGGCACAACAGGCTAAATCACCACATGTCCACAAAGCTGAAACTCGTTCCCTTCTCCCCTGTGTGCCTGTGGTAAAGAAAACCAGACCAGTGAACACATCCTTCAAAGATGCACACGCTATACAGCAGCGACCTGAGGAAGATTGTGTGGCTGACGGAGATAACCCTGCAAACCAAGCTGTACGGCCCACGAGAGGAGCTGGGAAGGACATGCCATTACTTTTCCCAGACACATCTGACGGTGTAAGACGAACAAGAGAAGAATAAGCTGCCCTTACCAGCTTGTGAAAAAAACAAACCTGCCAGAAAATCGGGGAGGAGAGCAGGAAATCCAACATATTATTGTAAAACTCTCCCGGTATAGGGAAAAAAATCCTCTTCCTCAAAAGTAGGATTACAAATGAGCTGTGTCGTGTGAATGTGACGTTCTGCTCTCTCTGTCTTTCTCTCTCCTCTGTCTGGTGTGTCTGTTGTGTGTGTGTTGTGTGCTGGTGTGTTGTTGAAAGGGGAACCACTCCAAGCTTAAAAACCCCAAAGAAAGAGTGTTTGGCACAACCTGCTTTAATCATTTAAATAGCATACACCTTAAGCTGCAAGGTGTTGGGTTGGTTTTGTTGAATGCAAAATTGCTTGCCCTGTGTTTGGCTTTTCGAGGATAACGGGACCTTTCTATTAAACATCCCCCCTTTGGAAATTTGTGTAATAATGTGCTCCCTTTTCCTAATCCCTAACTCTTTTCTTTCCAAGCCTACTTTTTTTAACGTCATTCAAGATTCTTGTCTATGATTTCGCACTCTCGGACCCGTTTCATCTATTCCGAAGATCTGGGGGAAGAAAAGGGTGGGGGGGTGGGGGGTGGGGGGGGGGGGGGGGGGGGGGCGGCATGATGTTAATCCAAGGAAAAATCCCTTGAAAGAAATTCCCAAAAGTGTGGTTGTTGTGTGTGTGGTGTGTTTTGTGTGTGTGTTGGTGTGTTGTGTGAACCAGTCAAGCTTAGAAAACCCCAGAGAGTGTTTTGGCAAAGAGCTGCTTCAATAACATTGATGGCAACACCTTAAGGCAATGGGCAAGGTTTGGGCTGGTTTTGTTGAAAAGCAAAAAATTGCTTGCACCGTACAGATTTGCTTTTCCCCGTGGAGATGCCGGGGACCTGTCAGTATAAACAGCATCCCCACCTTCTGGAAATTCTGTGCTAGGATTGCCTCTTTTCTATCCCTCTCTTTGTTTCTGCCTTGCTCCTTTTCTTCCTGTCATCTCCTTCTTGTCTATTTTCTGCCTTCTCGGTCCATTCTCCTGCCACTTTTTTGTTTCCAGAAAGACTTAACATTTAAGAATTCTCTCCCACGCTGGTTAGATGTGCTGGACCTGTCTTGATAGGCGCTTAACTGCAGCGCAAACCATTTTCGCTCATATGACAAGATAACAGTAGTTGCTGTCTGAGCGTTCGACGGAGAATAAGACTGGTGTGCTTGTGTTTGATTTTGAATGTGTGTAATGTTCTTTGCTGTTTCGTTCTTTCGTTTTGTGAGCAGCTTATTCCTTCAAATAGCTCAGTTTATGTATTTTGGCAAGCGAATATAACAATATGGTAAAGATGTCCTATAACCTATGCGGTCGTAGAGGAGTAAGGCATCAGATACCTCACTTCTCAAGGAGCCAGCATATTGAGGGCGGCGCTCATCTCCTCTCCCTGGCTGCTTTACCTTCCCTGACCTTAAAGAGGACAGGCACCCATTTTCAGCTGGGTGAAGTAGGGGACAGTACTGAAGCCAAGGCGCGCAAACGGTCACCTATCCAAACTGGTAACCACGCTCGACGCTGCTTAACCTTGGCTGGGGAAAGAGAGAGCTCTGACCACTGAGGTATCCCGTCCCCCATCAGCGAGGTAATGCAATGAGTTGGGGTTGTCTGTTTCCAGTTTATTTGTTCTTTTCCCCGTGGTGTTTTGCATTTTATTTTTTACTTTGTGTATTTCTTTCTTTTCCTGTTTTTTTCCCGGGTGGCCTAGTTTGGGTTTGTCTGCTTTTACAATTAAAAAAAATTCTTTTGCATTTTTTATATATAGTTTTTTTTCTCTTTCTTTCTATCCATTTGGATGCTGTCGTTAGTAGGGGTGGTGGCATATACTGAAAAAAAAACCAACCGAGTTTTTGAAGAATAGTTGAACTAGGTACATGCACTTCAAACTTATAATTTTTTAAAATCTATTTTTGCTATAAATGAAAGAGAAAGAATGATGAAGCACAAACGTCTATGATTATTCTCAGGGGTGATTTTCCAAAAAAAAACCCAACAACATCAAATCCAACCTCTCCTACCCCCTCCATCCTCTCTTTAACTCAGGTAACTCTCTCCCTCTCCGTCAATAAAGGAAGAAGTGAGACACGCACGATTCAAGCCCCCCCCCCACAAAAAAAAAACACACAAAAAACAACAAACAAACAAACAAAAAACCCAACAAAAAACACCCAACAACAAACAAGCAAAAAAAAAACCAACCCCAAAAACCAAATATCGGGGGTGGGGGGGGGGGGGGGGGGGGGGGGGGGGGGGGGGGGGGGGGGGGGGGGGGGGGAATTCGCAGGCAATAAAGATAAATTAACTCGACCGAAGTCGAACTCTCCACAAGCCCCAAACCCCTGATGGAGATGAAAGACACCCACGAAGAACGAAGAGACCCCCACGTAAAAGATGGAGAAGAAAGAAGGAAATGAGAAGCTGAACTTGTGAATGCGCTTCGTGTTGGACGCTCGTGCCTGCAACCGGATGGGTGAGGCGGTCAGACTCCCTTAGAGCTTCCCCCCCCCCCCCCCCCCCCCCCCCCCCCCCCCCCCCCTCCCATCACCATCATAATTACCGAGAAATCGACAGCCCCAACCCTTTTGTCCCACAACACGACACGACGGCATTGAAGATAATCACGAAAATTGCTGACAATCAGCGAGGTAATCTAACGCGCCCGCAGGTAGCTTGTGAATAGCTAAACCAAAATAAAAAGCCTCCCCTTCCCTCCCCTCCGTCCCAACGAACGAGAGAAAAATGAACACAGACGGATATGACAAGTGCCACTGCTTGTCCGACTCTTGCACAAACGCGGCCCGTATCGAGCTTATATGAGAAAATTCTCAGGTAAAAAAAACGAGAGAGAGAGAGAGGACCGAAAAAGAAAAGAAAGAAAAAAGAACTCGTCTCGCTTGGCGCCATAATAATTTTCCTGCTGCACTTGTGGGAACTGGGTGCAATTTTTCCCCCGAACACCGCATCCCTGAAAAGCACGCGTCTGTCCGTCTGCTCTGCACGCAGCCGCAGAGAGCGGAAGTGGTCTTCTTCACAAAAGATTGGAGAAAGCAGGGAAGTAATTCAGGTGGACTTGCTTTGCAAAAAGTAGGGTTGGTTGTTGTTTTTTTGTTGTTGGGTTTTTTTGGCGGTGTTTTTTTTTCTCCTTTCTTCTTTTAACCGAGTCTCAAGTTGAAGATGACTTTGAGCGTGTAAAGTTCGTGAATGGAGAGTGTGTTGGAAGATTATGAAAGATGACTTTTCATCTTTCATCGACGTAAATGCAGATCGATTATAGTTAGATCTAGCAGTCTGTAGGAAGGAAGTCAGGGAGAAAGCGCTCTCATATCAAAGCGGGTTGCGTGAGGTTGTGTCCGAGTTTAGATGCAATCTTGGAGAAAAAAAATTGACGCGAATACCTCCCTTCATCACCCCCCCCCCCCCCCCCCCCCCCCCCCCCCCCCCCCCCCCCCCCCCCCACCCCCCCCCCCCCCCAACACACACACACACACCACATACACACAGCCTCATCTGCAAGAAACAAGCTGGTAAATTTAGAATGTAAAAAGACCTTTCATAACTATGTCATTCATGTCTCCGAACAACACCGCTCTTGTTTGCAGGCTACTAGAAATAGCAGCAAGAAGCAGCGCAATTTGTCTTATATTTCTTTACGTGTGCTATTCGGTTTGTTTGGTTGTTGTTGTGGGTTTGTTGTTGCTGTTGTGTTGGGTTGTTGTTGTTTTTGTTGTTGTTGTTTTGTTTTTTTTGGGGGGGTGGCGGGAGGAGGTGTAGGTAAGCTGTTTGTGCGTTCCTCAGCTTAACACTGGCTGGGGTGGTGGTGGGGGGGGGGGGGATCACCCAGAATGTTGCATTCTGACTCATTCATCCCACCTGGGAATCACTGTGACATTGAAATTGCACACTACTGAATGAGAAGTTTGCGTGTATGACTTGTTTTCAAGTACCTCGCCATATTATAGGCAGCCATACTCCGACTTGAGAGGATCTCCTTTAAAGGAGAGCGCGGTTGTTATGTTAAGAGCTTGTCTTGTTTGAAGGCAATCTCAACACAACATGTTACAACATAACAAACATTTTAGTGTAGGCCTTGGCAATTAGCTGATATGGATAACTGACAGGGCTTTGTATGCATTGGGCCAAGGATCATCATCATCATCATCAGTCCCGTGACCTTGGCGGTCGTGGAGGAGACACGAAAGACGATGCCGTGGTAAGCCTCCTCCATCCATCTCGGTCCTCGGCTCTGCGCAGTAGTGCCGAGTCATTCATCCTGGTCCATTCTCTGATGTTGTCCATCCATGACTTGTTCTGTTTTCCCCTCTTTCTGCCACCTTCGAGTGTTCCCTGCAGTACTGTTTTTGGCAGAGTGTTGTGGCGGGTGACGTGGCCGAACCATGTCAGTTTTTCTTCTTGACGATGGTGAGAAGGGGTTCCTGTGGACCTGCCAGCCGTGTTATTTGACTCTTGACAAATTCATTGGTCTTTCGTTCTCTCCAGGATATGCCCAGCAGTTTTCTATGGCATTTTGTTTCAAATGACTGGATTCGCTTTGCTGTTTCAGCAGTCAATGTCCAGGTTTCACTTCCGTACAGCAGGATAGTCTGAATTAGGGCTTTGTAGAGCTTTAGTTTGAATGGGAAACTGATCTCTTTACTTTTCCATATGGTGGTGAGTTTTGTCATGGAAGATGTTGTCATGGCTAGTTTGACTTTGATTTCAGTCGTCGATCGCCCGTCCTTTGTGAGTGTAGCGCCAAGGTATTTAAAAGCATCTACCTTCTCAAGTTGCTGGCCGTTCATGTAAATTTTAGCAGTGGCGTTGCTCGTGCTGTTCACAAGTACTTTACTTTTCTCCGAGCTCATCTCCATCCCATATGCTCAGCTCTGTTCTCAAGTCGGTCGTAAGATCTTGCAGCTCTGTGTTACTTCGCCCATGAGGTCAATGTCATTGGCAAACCGCAAGTTGTTGAGGGTCTGCCGCCATGGAGATGTAGAGTGGAAGTCATGGAGGGTCTCTCTCATATTTTCCAAGAACAGATTAAACGGACTGGAGATAACGGCTCCATTGTCGACCCCAACTGTGGTTTTGAATAGTCTCGACCTGATTGTTAGAAGGACTGCACTGCTTGCGGTGTTGTATAGTACTTGAATGGTTTGCACTAGTCCTTTTCAATGCCAAACTATTCTGAGGACCTGCCACAGGCCTTCTGCATACTCGTCAAAGCCTTCTTGAAGTCGATGAAGTTGTGGAACAGGTCTCTCTGATGTTGAAGATGTTTTTCCATCAGGTTGTGGCAGTTAAAAATTTGTTCGATTGTGCTCCTGCCTGCCCTGAACCCAGCTTGTCCCTCTGCAAGGTGTTCTTCTGCCTCCTTCTTGAGTCGATTCAAAATAACTTTGAGCATGATCTTGCTGGCGTGGCTGATGAGGCTGATTGTTCTATAGTTTTGGCATTGGCGTAAATTCCCCTTCTTGGGCAGGGGTATGACAATGACAATGACAATGACAAATTCTTTTATTTCGAGGATAATGAATAAGCACACATGTGCTTTTTTACATCTAGTCCCCGCCCGTTAGGGATACATCTTAATAATAATAACCCAATACTTATACAGTCTCACAATAAAAACAAGGGGAAATAACCCTTTTCAAAACAGCTCCCCCCCAACAACCCCCCCCCCCATCCCCAAAGCAAGAAAATAAAAGAAAACCATTAAAAATACCCCACCCCACCCCCCAAAAAACCTTAACCAAAACCAAACAAACAAACAAAAGAGAAGGAAAAACCAAACCAACAAAGATGATAAAAAAGAGAAAAACAGACAGACAACAACAACAACAAGAACAACAACAGAGCCAAGAAAAATAACACAACCAAACTTATGATGAGTGATTGTGTCCATTCTGTTGGCCACTGTTTTGTCTCCCAAATCTTCTGACAGATAGCTGTAATAATTATGTGTGATGACTGTTTCGCCACCATGCTTGAGCAGCTCTGCTGGTATGTTGTCTGCTCCTGGGGACTTTCCTACTGGTAAAGTGCGGATGGCTTCTTCCACTTCTTCCCTCAGTATAGGTAATGGCGAGGGTACCCTTGATGTTGCTGCTTCCTCTTCTATTATGCTCTTGTCAGGTTGGATTGGGTAGTTGTATAGTTCTTGACAATACTCAGACCACCTGTTCAATGCAGCTGAGCTTTCTGTGAGGAGGTTTCCGGAGCTGTCTTCAATGACTGATGATTTGGTTTGAAGTGGTTTTGTGAGTTTCTTTCAGGGTGTCGTATGCCTTTTTACTGTTGCCCACTTTCATGCTTTTTTCGATCTCATCACATTGATCACTGATCCACTTCTCTCTGGCCTTTAACATTGACTTCTTCACAAGATTGTTGGCCTCCCGGTATTCTTTAGGGTTGGAAGACCTGGTCGGTTTCAGTGCTCTTCTTGTATCACAGAGGTCCAAGATGTCATTGGTAGTCCATGGCTGGTGTTTATTCTTCTGACGACCGAGTACCTCCTCTGCTGTTTCTCGGACTGCCTCATTAAAGTTGTTGGTGAGGTCATTGATATCATTGTCCAGGAGGGTTAATGCCGCAAAACGTCCGCCAAGCTTAGCTTGGAAGATCTCCTCGACATCTGGATCTTTCAGTTTGTCCACGTCAAGTTTGATACGTGGGTTTGCAGGCTGTTTGTTTCTCTTCAGCTTCATTTTGAATACCAGCAGCACAAGGTCGTGGTCGCTGCCTATGTCAGCTCCAGGGTAGGTTCTTGTTCTGGCTCTGTTGATGCTGGATTTGAAGCGCCGTGCTGTTAAGATAAAATCTATTTGGTTATGGATCTTGCCGTTTGGCGCATGCCAGGTTGTCCTGCTTGACTGCTTGTGGGGATAGAGGGTATTGGCAATGTTAAGTCTGTGGGTGCAGGCAAACTCCAGCAGACGTAGTCCTCTGTCGTTGGTCTCTCCAGTTCCAAACTGACCAACTGTTGGGCCCACTGGTTGTAAGAGTCAGGACCTACTTTGGCGTTAAAATCCCCTTGAATGATGATGATGTCTTTCTTGGGTATCTTCATAATGGTCTCTTCAAGATCTTCGTAAAATTCTTCTACTTCTTCATCTGCATGGTCAGATGATGGTGCATAGATTTGTATGATGGTGATGTTCTTGGGCTTGGCCGACACCCGGATGCCGATAATCCTGCTGGAAGCCGGTGTACAGCTGATAATGCACCCCACTACTTCCTTTCTGACAATAAATGCCACTCCATGTTGGTGATGTTTCTCTTGACCACTGTTCCAGATCTTGTTGCCTTCTTCAGTCATTGTCTCACCAAATCCAGTCCATCTCACTTCTCCTAGTCCAATAATGTCCCATTTATAGCGGCTAAGCTCTAGTTCTTTGATTTTTCCGCACTGATAGAGTGTGCGGACGTTCCATGTACCAATGGTGATCTGTTCTCTAGGGAGCTTAAGTAATGTTTTAACTCCAGTAGCTGACTTGTCACTTCCACCCTGGTGTTGATCAATGGAAAGCGCGGTCTTTGGTAACCCGGGCCTCAACTGATCCGGTATCATATTGGCTTTGCATTTGTCTTTCATGTCTTGTTTGTGGGCTTAGGATATTCCTTGGTGGCGCCAATCTCCTCTCCAAGTCTCCATATGTTTTGGTGTGTTTTTTTCTATTGGGGTTTCCTCCCCCACATGCGACAGGTTGTACTGGGTTACATGGATACCAGTAGCAGTAACAGAGAACTTCTCTGACTGACCTGACACAAACATTTTAGTGTAGGCCTTGGCAATTAGCTGATATGGATAACTGACAGGGCTTTGTATGCACTGGGCCAAGGTGGTAAGTTATAATTATGCCCTGAAGAATTCTACCCGTTAAGGGAGTGGAATTATAATTGCCTTTCTTGTTGTTGTTGATACTGTTGTGAATTAAATGCCTTGAAGACTTCTATCCATTATGGAAATGGAATCATAATTACTTTTTGTGTGATAAGTTAAATGCCTTGAAGGAAATGGAATTATAATAATTATTTTATTTTATTAATTTATCTATTTGGCGACTGCTTCGAAGAAGTTTACAGAACAGAAAGATGGATTGATTATTGCTGCTTGTGGTACGTTAAAACGCCTTGAAATAATTTTACACATTAACAAGAAATGGAGTAAAATAGTGTGTATGTGTGTGTGTGTGTGTGTGTGTGTGGGTGGGTGGGTGGGTGGGTGTGTCTTCAATTTTACGTCTGTTCACTTGATTTTAGACGTGTGTGTGTGTGTGTGTGTGTGTGTGTGTGTATGTGTGTGTGTGTGTGTGTGTGTTTTGGGCGTGCGTGTGTCTGTGTGTGTACGTGCGTGCGTGCGCGCGCGCGCGCACGTGTGTGTGTGTGTGTGTGTGTGTTACAACCGTAAAGAACTCCTTCTATACACCAGGAAAATGAAATTGCAATTTGCTTCCTTCCCGCTCTGCAGTACTGACGTCATATAATTTACGTAAGATATTTGTAAAATGGCTCGTTAATATTGACGTAATATAATTTACGTAAGATAATCGTTAAAGGGCTAGTAAATACTCACGTCATATAATTTACGTAAGATAATCTTTAAAGGGCGGGTAAATACTGACGTTATATAATTTACGTAGTTGATACTGACGTCATATAAGTTAATAATAATAATAATAATAATAATAATGTATGGAATTTATATAGCCCTGAATCTTGTAAAGCAACAAATCAAAGCACTTAAAAAAAAATTTTTTTATCGAGGATAATGAAATAAGCATTCATGTGCTATTTTTTACATCAAGTCCCCGTGTGTATGCGGTTTTGTAAATTTTGTCATCTGTTCCCACGGCACACAATGGCCTACTCTTTCGAAAAGCGGAACAGGATTTAAGGTGTGCCAAGATGTTTTGCATGCATTCGCACACGGAGCCTCGGTTTATAGTCTCATCCGAAGGACTACCTTAGATGTTCTTTAAAGGGCTGGGTAAAGGTTACACATAAGGGTTAGGTTCCGATCATGTAGTATTTTGTATAGAGTGCGAGTCGGAGAAATGTGTGCTGGTTTTTACAGATTTTTTTTAAAGTATGAAAAAATGCATCGTGTACTTGTTTGGGGGAGTTGAGGCCATAGATTAACACCAGGTAGTGACGAGAAAGTGGGAAATGATCATCAACTGAGGATTGCTTGTGTTCCTACAGTGTTGACTCCACGCATGCATATTGTAGTCAGGCAGCTAGCCGACGACAAAGGACTGAGGGGCTACATGCAGTGTTTGTTGAAAAGGGAAAAACAAAGTTCAAACCTACCAAATTTTTTTGAATTGTCCAGAGTTTTGAGTCAGGAGCTAGTATACATAAAGTTTTTTAAAAATCTTTTTAAATTTTCTATTATTAAAAAAAAAAATTCCTGTGTTTGCCTTTAATACGTGCAGTGCGAACGAAAAAAGTAATCTATGAAAATAGACGGAAAACTACCAAAACGCTAACCCTTATGTGTAACCAAATACTGATGTCATATAATTTACGTAAGATATTCTTTAAAGTTGACTGATCTTTCATGAAGGATCAGTCAGCATTGGTGGCAGAACGATCACAAACCTCCGCTTCGCAGATGACATTGATGGAATAGCAGGATCAGAAAAAGAGCTTGCCAGCCTAACAGAACACTTGAATAAGGCCTCCAAAACATACGGCATGGAAATCAGTGCAGAGAAGACCAAACTGATGACTAATAACACCAACGGCATTAGCACTGATATCAGGGTTAATGACCAGAAGCTGGAAACAGTTCAAAGCTTCAAGTACCTGGGAGCCATTGTATCAGACCAGGGATCCAAGCCAGAAGTAGTATGCAGGACTGCACAGACAATGACAGCTTTGTCAAAACTAAACACCATCTGGAGAGAAAAATATCCCACTTATCTCCAAGATCAGACTAATGCGCTCCCTTGTCATATCCATATTTCTGTATGCCTGTGAATCATGGACCCTGACTGCAGATTTGGAGAGAAGAGTACAGGCAGTGGAGATGAGATACTTTCGGAGACTCCTTGGCATCTCCTACAAAGACCACATAAGCAACGAAAGCGTGCATAACAGAATCCAGCAAGCCATTGGACCCTATGAGAACCTTCTAACGATCGTGAAAAAGCGTAAACTTAAATGGTATGGGCATGTCACAAGATCCAAATGACTTGCAAAGACAGTTTTACAAGGCACCGTCCAAGGAGGAAGAAGAAGAGGCAGACCGAGGAAGAGCTGGGAGGATAACATCAGCGAATGGACAGGCCTAGAACTCAACAAAACCCTGAGAAAGGCAGAACAGAGAGAGGAATGGAGGGAACTGGTTGTTGAGTCTTTGAGGGTGCCCTCACGGTCGTCAGACTACGGGACAGATAGATAGATAGATTGATTCTTTAAAGTGCTGGTTACTCAGCTGACAAAAGGGTGATTAGGATCTGGCTACATAACAAGATCCACTGCCCAAGAGGAGATGCCAGGGGCTCTTTCAATATAACCAGCATCCCCACTTCCAGGAAATTCTGTTTTATAAATTTCCCCCTTTTCTATCCCTTTCTTTAGTTCTGCCTTGTTCCTTTTCTTCCTTCTGTCACCTCCTCCTTGTCTTTTTCCTACCTTCTTGGTCCATTCTCCATCCTTTAAAAAATTTTAATTTTTTTGTACTAGAAAGACTTAAAAAGATATGAATTCTCTCCCATGCCGAAGTCGGATGTGCTGGGCCTGAATTGTCAGGCGCTTATTAACGGCAGTGCAACGCATTTTCGCTCATATGACAGACAACAATAGTTGCTCTTTGAGCGTTTGACGAGCTGGTCTTTGTCAGGCGGCAGGCAGACGAAGAGAAGAACAAGTCATCATTCTAAGACTCCGCACTGGGCACAACAGGCTAAATCACCACATGTCCACAAAGCTGAAACTCGTTCCTTCTCCCCTGTGTGTGCCTGTGGTAAAGAAAACCAGACTGGCGAGCACATCCTTCAGAGGTACAGGCTATACAGCCACCTGAGGAAGATTGTGTGGCCGACGGAGATAACCCTGCAAACCAAGCTGTACGGCCCACGAGAGGAGCTGGAAAGGATATACATGCCATTATGTCTCCCAGGCACATCTTACGGTGTAAAAAGCGAACGAGAGAAGAGAAGAAGAAGAACTGGATAAAGAACAGCAAAAGACTGAAGAATGGACAGGTATTGGGCATCGCAAAGACATTATTAATTTTTGTTCCTATGTAGTTTACTTATGGGGACGGGATAGTTCAGTTATAAAAGAGCACTCGCTTTCCCTAAGCTAAGGTTAAGCAGCATAGAGCGTGGTTACCAAGTGGATGCTAACCGTTCGCGTGCTTTCGCTTTAGTATAGTCCCCCAGTTCACCCAGCTGTGAATTAATAATGGGTGCCTTCCCTCTTTAGGGTCAGGGAAGGTAAAGCAGCGAGGGAGAGGAGATGGGCGCCGCCCTCAATATGCTGGCCCTAGAGAAGTGAGGTCTCTGACGCCTCGCTCCTCTACGACCGCATATGTTATGGGACACCCTAAGGTACCTTACAATATAGTTTGCTAATATTGCTACTCCTCTTTTCCCATAATGATGAATAATTATTGGTTGAAACCACTTACCTCCCTCTTACCAAAATGTTATGAATTATCTATAGTTTGTTTGTCTGTTTGGTTGGTTGTTGTTGTTTTTAAAAAATAAAATTGATGGTGGTGGTGGTAGGGTGTTTTCAGTGGTTTGAATTTGTTTCGTTTTCTTGTTTGTTGCTTGTTTGTTTGCCTGTTGTTGTTTTTTTATTATAAAAAAATCATCATCATTATTTGTTTTTCTGTCTGCATGTGTACTTTTGTTTTGTTTTGTTTTCTGTTTTTTTGTTTTATTTATTTTGTGTGTGTCTGCGTTTGTTTTATCTAGATGTCACTGGGTGTAAAAAAAAAAAAGTACATGAATGCTTCTTCATTATCCTCAAAATGAAACAGTTTGATTTCATTTGCTGCTGCAAAAGACGGTAAGACAGGACCAGCCTAGAGGAAGGGAGGTAAACCTGGGAACAAACCCCCCAATGATACACCATGTGATTGTCTCCCATCCAAGCCACGGCCAATAATCTCCCTTATCCTGTGTTGTTGGTGTATCTTCGTCTTTTCCCTTCTTTCTTTTTCCTTTCTTCTTCTTTTACACCCCCCCCCCCCCCCCCCCCCTTCCAAAGCCCCATATGATAACTCTGTTATTTATTGATTTTACGGTTGAGGATTTATAATGTGTAGTCATTCTCTTTCATTTACAATATCTTAGAAATTCTTCTTCGTGGTCGAACGCTCAGGCAGCAATTATAGTTTTCTTGTCATTATGTGGTTGGGGAACGGGGTAGCTCAGTGGTCGGAGCACTCGCTTTCCCCCAGCCAAGTTAAGCAGCGTCGAGCGTGGTTACCAGTTGGATGGGTGACCGTTTGCGCGTCTAGGCTTCAGTACAGTTCCCCCAGTTCACCCAGCTGTAAATGGGTACCTGCCCTCTTTTAGGGTCAGGGAAGGTAAAGCAGCGAGGGAGAGGAGATGGGCGTCGCCCTCAATATGCTGGCCCTAGAGAAGTGAGGTCTCTGACGCCTCGCTCCCCTACGACCTAATAGGTTATGGGACTCCTTTACCTTTACTATGTGGTTGCACTGCTGCCCTTAAGCACCTGGCAAGTCAGGCCCAGCGCTTCCCACTTAAGCGCGATCTTTTAAAAAAAATTATTCGTCTGATTGATGTCAGTATGTTCTGGGAACTTATTAACTTATATAATCCTAGCGTTTATGAATAATTTTTATACATGAATACATTTGTTTGTACATCTTACTATATCCATGTTATACATTGTATGATGTACGCGTCTCTCTCTCTCTCTCTCTCTCTCCTCTCTCTCTCCTCTCTCTCTCTCTCTCTCTCTCTCTCTCTCTCTCTCTCATTTACTTAATTATAATCAGTGTATCTGTTTCGGTGTTAATGTTCAAGTCACTTAGGGATTATGTGTTTATTGAATACGTATTTATGTCTTTTCTTAAAATAATTATAATCAATGTCTCTGTTTTGACATTAATGTTCAGGTCAGTTGGGGATTATGTGTTGTTGAATAGACATTAATCTCTTTTCTTTAAATCGTAAGTTGAACTGTTGTTATTGTCGTTTTTTGTGTGGTGATTTTTAAAATTAAAGAATTTTTTTGTTGTTGATAGTCCCTAATCAGAACAAAGGCCGGATGAAAAAAAAAGTACGTGAATGCTTGTCTGTAACCCTTGAAAAACAAAGACCATACATTCATTCATTCATTCATTCATTCATTCTCTCTCTCTCTCTCTCTCTCTCTCTCTTCTCTCTCTCTCTCTCTCTCTCTCTCTCTCTCTCTCTCTCTCTCTCTCTTCGCTCGCTCGCTCGCTCGCTCGCTCAAAACGCAGAACATCTTGCGCACACGTTAAAATCCTGTTCCGCTTTTGGGAAGAGTAGGCCATTGTGTGCCGGTGGGAACAGATGACAGAATTCACAAAAACCGCATACACACGTTGACTGGATGTAAAAAAAAAAGTACATAAGTGCTTATTCCATTATCCTCGATATAAGATAATAAAATAAATAATACATAAATAAATAAATAAAATAAAATAACACGCATTTTGAAAAAAACAAAGCTGTTAATATACACAATAAACTTGTACGTTTAATGTGTGAGAGAGAGACAGAGAGACAGCAAGAGAGCGACAGAGAGACATACAGAGAGAGAGAGAGAGAGAGAGAGAGCCAGCCAACTGCACGGTCAAAGGGACATAACACGATTACCAACCACTCAAAACTTAACATTAGCTTCCCTTGATAGACATCACCATCACGCGCATCAAACGAAAGTTGCCATTCATAATTTCTCGAAGTTCTAATCAGCGTGAAATGAAGGAGGTCACTGAATAATTTGTTAAGTAGGACCTGCGTTCTATATTCACCAATGACAAGGATAGCCCTTCTGGAATAGGTAAGCTTTTATTACCTCGACAAGTGAATACAGATTTCCAATATTTTTATCTTCAACAAGGAAGTATTTCTTTAGCCACTCGCTCGCACCGTTTCCTTTAGATTTCTAGGAAGTTTTCAAGTTGTGTGATTTTCGTTACATTGTACTTGTATCTATACTTCCCAGTAAAGAAACACGGCATAATCGTCTTTCACGCTGTCTACAAGCTACAGCTGTTATTTAACACGTTCGGTGAAGAGAGGAGGAGATATAGGCAGATTAAGTAGAAGACCAGTAGGCCTAGTTTTTGGCTGTTTTCCTTCTTCTTTGTTTTCGTCCCTCTTGAGGTTTCGACATCCTGGTTCTCTCTCTCTCTCTCTCTCTCTCTCTCTCTCTCTCTGTGTGTGTGTCACTGTGTGTCTGTGTGTGTCTGTCTTTTTGTCTCCATGTCTCTGTCTGTCTGTCTCTTACCTTTAGTTGGCATGCAGACTACTTGAAGTGTGTGTGTGTGTGTGTGGTGTGTGTGTGTGTGTGTGTGTGTGTGTGTGTTGTTTGTTGTTGTTGCCTTTTCTTCTTCAATTTATACTGTCTTTCCAATCTGAATTATTTTAAGTGATATTACCACAATTACTACAAAAAATGAAGAAAGAATGAGCATGTGTCATGTGTGTGTGTACTTAAAGTTGTATCATGATGTGTATGTTTGTCACTGTGTGTGTCACTGTGTGTGTGCGCATGCACATACATGCACTTATATATCATGATGTTCTTGTGTGTGTGTGTGTGTGTGTGTGTGTGTTGTGTATACATGTGTGTGTGATGTCAATTCAAAATTATCTTTATTTTGGGTAACAGATTAAGTCTACACAACTCTTTTTCATCCCACACATCAGCAAGCAAAAGACTGTGTTATTCTACTGGTAATCTATTTTAAAAAGAATAACAAAAGTGGAAATTAGGATTTTTTTCTCCTAAAAATTCAGACTTCACAATAAAGATTTTAAAAATCAAGACAATACAACATAATTATGCTCAATTCAGATAGACAAGTAATAATAAAAATCAAAGTTCCAAAGTTATGGAAACCACCTTACAAAGCAAATCAGATGTAAGACAGTTCCAAGCATAAACTCTGTGTGTGGGTGTGTATGTAGTGTATGTGTGTGTGTGTGTGTGTGTGTGTGTGTGTGTGTGCTCATGCGCACTTGTATGATGTGTTTGTATGTGTGTGCATGCACATGTATGTGTGCATGCATGTGTGCATGCATGTGTGTGTGTGTGCGTGCATGCATGTGCGTACTTGTAGTTGTGACATGTTTGTGTGCATGCTTGTGTGTGTGTGTTTTGATATATATAGTTTTCAAGATTCTGGGATAGTATTGTATAAAGGTGCTTGGTGTTACTGTAGTGTTAGTTGTGTATATGCCTCTGTTTAATAAATTTCCCTCTTCCTCTCTGTCTGTCTGTCTCCTGCTTTCAATGTACAGCGGAGAAGAATAATTTGATTCTTGCAGTTAGTACTACTAATGGCAGTCTCAGAAAGCTCATACCACTTTTGTCAACTGGTATTTATAATATCCCAATATTGTTTTATGAAAATCATAGAATAAGAATTGACAGTGTTATAAGTGAAAGTAAATGGGTTCATCTACACGTGTGTTGTTGAAAGACAAGAAATCTCCAAACAATACTCATCAATATGACAATAGGTAGCAGATATTATCTCATTTTATCAATTATGGAAATGTGTTGTACCCAAACAAAACTCAAATGACACTCTTTCTATGAAGACTTGTTTTGCTGGAGATTCAGATTCAAGTAATGTAGACTTACTTGACACGCAACAAAACAAACATCAGTCATAATTTATCTATTTGGCTCAAAATGATGTACACTAATGCATGTCACATTCTACTTCTTTTTTTCAGTTTTTCTCTCTTTTTTTCCGCAACACATTCATGCACATATCTGATGATATCTGCTCGATAGATATCAACTGTGAGTATGACACTTAATGTATCTATATACAGAGTAATAAATCAAATGACCTGAAAAATGTTGACCAATACTAGCAATGTTTTTAAACAATTGGACCATCTAGAACTAACTGAACACTTGGACTCTTGACATAAACCACCGATGGATGTTTCCAAGCTGCAACACCTCTAGACAGAAAGATTTTTCACATTAGTGGTACAAAACTATGTCTTATTCTAATTTTTTTTTTAAAGCAAACTATGTTTGAATGCTTGGAAATCTATTTAAATATATTTTTTTAAATGCTCTCTGTACTAGTTTTGCTATTATATCAGTCCATAATATTGTATTGTTTGATTGCCCTGTGCTCAGTGCCTCCTATGAAAGCTCACGAACAGATTTAAGTGAAAAATATGGTAATATTCAAAGTATATTGAAGAATATGGAAATATTCAGTGGTCTGTATGTTTCAAAGGAACAGATTTAAGTAAAGAGTATGGTAATATTCAAAGTATATTGAAGAATATGGAAACATTCAGTGTTCTGTGTGTCTGTAAAGAACAGATTTAAGTGAAGAGTATAGTAACATTCAAAGTATATGGTATAATATGGAAATATTCAGTGTTCTGTGTGTCTGTAAGGAACACATTTAAGTGAAGAGTATAGTAACATTCAAAGTATATGGAATAATATGGAAATATTCAGTGTTCTGTATGATTCAAAGGAACAGATTTAAGTGAAGATTATAGTAACATTCAAAGTATATTGAAGAATATGGAAATATTCAGTGTTCTGTATGATTCAAAGAACAGATTTAAGTGAAGAGCATAGTAATATTCAAAAATATTGAATATGGTAACATTCAGTGTACTCTATGATTCAAAGGAACATATTTAATTGAAGAATATGGTAATATTAAAAAAATATTGAAAAAATGGAAATTTTCAGTGGTCTGTATGATTTCAAGCAGTATGTTCTAGTTATCAGTTGCAGAAAGTATTTGCCAGTCAGGGTTAAGAGATTTTCTGTAAATTTGACCCTTTAGACTAATTAGCATCCATTTAATTCTTCTCCACACTCATTCTCTGCCATCCTTTTTTCCTGTACATTCTTAAGATGAATTTACAATTGTTTAATTAATCACAGTGTAGTGAATGGACATTAAAAAAAAAAATCAATGAAAAGAAAAAGGGGCAAAACTCACTTGATTCTCCCCACACGGCATACAAAGTTAGTTCCCTTGAAGATTAATTTCTTCATTGAAAACGTTTTACTGATGTTTTTTTTCATTTGGCTGAAATCTTCCTCTTCTTAGTGGTCGAAAGCTCAGACAGAAACTAGTATTGTCTGTCACATGAAGAAAAAATG
>CM054165.1:15272512-15280012 GCA_028751875.1 Rapana venosa
TCTCTCTCCCTCAGTCTCTCTCTCTCTCTCTCTCTCTCTCTCTCTCTCTCTCTCTCTCTGTCTCTCTCTCTCTCTCTCTCTCTCTCTCTCTTTCTCTCCCTCTCTCTCTTTTCTCTCTCTCTTTTTCTCTCTCTGTGTCTCTGTCTGCTGTGTTTAAAATTGTTGATTATTACTGTTTGCGCATGATAATTTGTTGTTGTTTTTTTTTGTTTTTGTTTTTTAAGAGCATGGTATAAAGAAGCCTTGAACTTATCCATTTGCTCTCAGAAACCAATTCGAGTTATCTCTCTCCCTCTCTGTCTCTCTCTCTGTCTCCCCCCCTCTCTCTGTCTGTCTCTCTGTCTCTCTCTCCCTACCCCTCTCTCTCCTTCCCCTCTCTCTGTCTCTCTCTCCCTACCCCCCTCCTCTCTCTCTCTCTCCTTCCCCCTCCCTTCCTCCCCTCCCTCTCTTCCCCCCTCTCTCTCTCTCTACTATGATGATGATGATGATGATGATGATGATGATCCATCATCATCATCATCAACATTCAGTTTTCTAAAAACAAAACAAAACACACAAAAAACACAAAAAACCCCACCAAAATAACCTGAATCATTGCAAGAGATTTTTTCCACTCCCCCTGATGATGATTCTTCTTCCCCCCCCTACCCCCACCCATCCCCCACCCCCCTACCCCCACCCCCCCCCACCCCCACCACCCCCCATCCCACCACACCCCACCACCCACACCCACCACCCACCCACCCCCCCATCCACCACCACCCACCCCCATCCACCACCCACCACCCCCCCACTACCCCCCTCCCCCCCCCACCACCCCCTCCCCCCCCACCCACCCCCACCCACCACCCCCACACCCCCCCACACCCCCCCACCCTACCTCCACAACCCACCCCCCACACCCCCCCCCCCCTCTCCCACCTCTTCCACCCCCCTCCCCCCCACCACCCCACACCACCCCCCTCTCCCACCACCCCCCACACCCCCCCCTCCCCACCCCCCCACACCCCACACCACCCCCCCACCCCTCTCCAGGTGTGTCGAACCTGCTACGAAGAAGGCCAAACCGTGGACGGCCGCGCGCGAGACCTCACCTCGGAGTTCGCTCGCCTGCGTCAGCACAGCGCTCAGCAGAGACAAGCCTGCGAGCAGGACGAACTGGACGAACTGGACGAGGACGAGGGAAGGGCGAAGGCGCCCGGGGACCGGGACGGAGGGCATAGAAGGAGGAGGCAGAGGAGGAGGCCGAGGAGGAGGCCGTGCGGGGCCTCTCAGCTGGATCAGGAGTGTCGGAGGCTGATCGAGGGTTTCCGACGCTCCGTGGGCAAGTCCGAACTGCGTCGGGCTTTGCAGGAGATGAGGAGCGTGGTGTCCGTGCCGGACTGGCAAAAGTCTGCCGCGTGGTTGGTGAGTTGGTTGGAGTGTGGGGGTGGTTGGGGGGGGGGGGGGGGGGGTTGGGGGGGGTGTGGGGGGGGGGGGGGTTGGGTGGGGGTGGGGGGGGGGTTGGGGGGGTTGTGGAGGGGGGGGGGGAGGGTTGGGGGAGGGGGGTGGGGGGGGGGTTGGTGGGGGGAGGGTTGGTGGGGGTGGGGGGTGGTTGGAGGGTGTTGGGTGGGGGGTGTTGGGGTGGGGGGTGTTGGGGTGGGGTGGTGTTGGGGGGGGGGGTTGTTTGGGGGGGTGGGGGTGGTGGTGGTTGGGGGGGGGTTGGAGGGGGTGGGGGGTTGTTTGGGGGTGGTTGGGGGGGGTTGGGGGGGTTGGGTTGGAGGGGAGGGGTTTGGGGGGGGGTTGGGGAGGGTTGGGGTGGGGGGGGGTTGGGGGTGTGGGTTGGTTTGGGTTGGTGGTGGGTTAGGGTGTGGGTTTTGGGTTGGGTTTGGGTGGGTTGGGGTGGTGTTGGGTTGGTGTTGGGATGGGTTGGATTGGGTTTGGTTGGTGTTGGGTTGGGTTTGGGTTGATTGGATTGGGTTGGGTTGGGTTTGGTGGGTGGATGGATAATGGGTTAGTTTTCGTCTTCGTCTTCTTTTACTTCGTCTTCTTCTTCCTTCTTCTTTTCTTCTTCTTTGTCTTCTTCTTCTTCTTCTTCTTCTTCTTCTTCTTCTTCTACTTCTTCTTCTACTTCTTCTTCTTCTTCTTCTTGTTCTTCTTCTTCTTCTTCTTCTTCTTCTTCTTGTTCTTCTTCTTGTTCTTCTTCTTCTTCTTCTTCTTCCTCTTCTTCTTCTTCTTCTTCTTCTTTTTTGAACGCTCAGACAGCAACTCTTGTTGTCCTGTCATATGAGCGAAAATGCGTTGCGCTGCTGTTAAGTGCCCTCTGACTAAGATTTCCCGCTTTATTTCACGATGAAGACAGCTGCCCTCTCACCCAAAAAACATTCCTGTTTTATTTCATGATGTAAAACAGCAAGACAGCTATCCCCTCATTTAGACAGCTACCTTCTCACTCAAGATATCTCTGTTTTATTTCATGAAGTCAAACTGGGTCAGCAAGATGGCTGTCCTCTGACTAAAGATTTTCCTGTTTTGTTTCATGAGGTCAAACAGCAAGACAGCTGCCCTCTCACTAAAGAATTTCTGTTTTTTACTTTATGATGAAGACAGCTAGCTCACCTTCTCACTAACAACATTTACCTGTTTTATTTCATGATATCAAACTGCAAAACAGCCAGCTACCCTCTCCATAAGACTGTCTGTGTTATTTCATTTTGCAGACAGCTCACCCTCTCACTAAAGGTTTTCCTGTGTTTTTTTTCATGATGTCAAACAGCAAGACAGCTGCGCTCTTACTAAGACAACTCCCTCTTACTAAATAAGTTCCTGTTTTATTTCATGATGTCGTACAACTGCCTTCTCACTGAAATATTTTTCTGTTTTTCTTCATACTGAAGACATCTCACTCTCTCTCTAAAGATTTTTCTGTTTTATTTCATACTGAAGACAGCTAACCTCTCACTAAAGATTTTCCTGTTTTATTTCATAATGAAGACATCTCACCCGCTCACTAAATATATTCCTGTTTTATTTCATAATGAAGACATCTCACCCGCTCACTAAATATTTTCCTGTTTTATTTCATAATGAAGACATCTCACCCGCTCACTAAATATTTTCCTGTTTTATTTCATAATGAAGACATCTCACCCGCTCACTAAATATTTTCCTGTTTTATTTCATAATGAAGACATCTCACCCGCTCACTAAATATTTTCCTGTTTTATTTCATAATGAAGACATCTCACCTGCTCACTAAATATTTTCCTGTTTTATTTCATAATGAAGACATCTCACCCGCTCACTAAATATTTTCCTGTTTTATTTCATAAAGAAAACATCACTTCCTCTCACTAAGAATGCCCTGTTTTATTTCATGATGTCAAACAGCAAGACACCCTCACTGAAGATTTTCCTGTTTTATTTCATGATATCAAACTGCAAAACAGCCAGCTACCCTCTCCATAAGACTTTATGTATTATTTCATTTTGAAGACATCTTACCCTCTCTCTAAAGATTTTCCTGGTTTTTTGTTTCATGATGTCAAACAGCAAGACAGCTGCCCTTTTATTAAGACAACTCCCTCTTACTAAATAAGTTCCTGTTTTATTTCATGATATCGTACAACTATCTTCTCACTGAAAGATTTTCTGTTTTTCTTCATACTGAAGACATCTCACCCTCTCTCTAAGATTTTTCCGTTTTATTTCATAATGAAGACAGCTACCCTCTCACTAAAGACTTTCCTGTTTTATTTCATGAGGTCAAACAGCAAGACAGCTGCTCTCTCACTAAGACAGCTGCCCTCTCACTGAAGAATTTCCTGCTTTACGTTATGATGAAAACAGCGAGCTCACTCCTCTTACTAAAGATTTTCCTGTGTTACTTCATGATGAAGACAGCTAGCTCACCCTCTCACTAAAGATTTTCCTGTTAATTGTAAAATAAGAAAGATCAAAGAAGGTAGCTCACCCCTCTCATTAAAGATTTCCACCCTCTCTCTCTCCTCTCTCTCTCTCTCTCTCTCTCTCTCTCTCTCTCTCTCTCTCTCTCTCTCTCTCTCTCTCTCTCATATATATATATATATATATAAAGAACAAAAGAAGAACCAAAAAACCCCCAATGATGAAGAAGCTAGCTCACTTCTCTCACACACTAAAATATTATCCTGTTTTACTTCATTTTCAAGACAGCTTACCCTCTCACTAAAAGATTTTCCAGTTGGTTTGTTGGTTTTTTTTTTTTAAAAAACGTCACGATGTCAAACAACAACCCTCTCACTAACTAAAGACTTTCCGCTTTTCGTAAGAGTAGGCCATTGTGTGCCGGTGGGAGCAGATGACAGAATTCACAAATACACATACACACGGGGTCTGGATGTAAAAAAAAGCACATAAGTGGTTATTCAATTATCCTCGATATAAAAGAATAAAATAAAAAATAAATAAATAAAATAAAATAAAAAGACTTCCCCTCTTACCTTTCTTATGTATGTTTGTCCGTCGTGTCCGACGATGACCTCCAAAACAGCAGAGTAGGCAGCTGCTGTTTTGGAAACTGGGCAGAAATTTGATTATAGTGGAGATGCCTTGCCCACAGTACATCCCCACTCTCTCGGCCAAATGGGCATAAGGACAGTTAGCGTTGGAGATGTTCTCCAAAGGCCAGCTAGCCCCCAGGGCTGCAGGCACATAAGGACTGTGCGAGTCAAGCCTCCTAGTCAGAGAGTCATAGTCGATCACTAAAGACTAAGCTGTAAAGTTGGAATTCCATGAGTGGGAAAGAAAGCCACTGGTCATACATACAGCCTCTCACTTTGCTGTTGTTGCCCCCAGCGTCAATGGTTTAATCAAGAATTGTTTAAAAAAAAAAAGTAGGTAAAGGAGTCCCATAACCTATAAGGCCGTAGAGGAGCAAGGCGTCAGAGACCTCACTTCTCTAGGGCCAGCATATTGAGGGCAGCGGCGCCCATCTCCTCTCCCTCGCTGCTTCCTTTACCTTCCCTGACCCTAAAAGAGGGCAGGTACCCATTTACAGCTGGGTGAACTGGGGGAGGGACTGTACTGAAGCCAAGGCGCGCAAACGGTCACCCATCCAAGAGGTAACCACGCTCGACGACGCTGCTTAACCTTGGCCTGGGGGGGTGGGGGGGGGGGGGGGGGGGGGGGGGGGGGAAGCAGAGTGCTGAATTGTAATAACAACAACAAAAAAAGATTGTTCCCAGTCACTTACTTAATCACCTCTCCTATCTGTTCTCTGTGTGTGTGTGTGTGTGTGTGTGACTCGGTCCCCCAGGAAGAGTCCACGGCGGGGTCCTGTCATACCTGCTCCCAGGTGTTCGGCCTGCTGAGGAAGCGGCATTCCTGCAAGGTGTGCGGCCTGGCTCTGTGCAAGGCCTGCTCCTCCGCCGACCTCCTGGTCTACCTGCCCGACCCCCCCTGCCCCCAGGCGCGCAAAGAGGGCCCCGCCCCGTCCTCTGAGGGGGGGGACTCGGGGGGGCCCGTGGACCCTTTGCTGGCCATCATTAAGATTATCGGGGTGAGTGAGTGGTTTTGGTTTCTGGGGGTAGGAGGGGTGGGGGGTAGGGGGTGGGGGGGTGTGGGGGTGGGGTGGTTGTTGGGGTGGGGGGGGGGAGTTGATGGGTTGGGGTTACATAAATTTGTAGTTCACTGTTACACAAAAATGTTTCACGAAAGATTCCTTTCCTGCTCCAGGTGGAATCTTCCTCTGCTACGGCAGCAGGATCAACGCACTCGTAGTCTGAACTTGTGGGTTGTGGGCTACCCACGGTCATCAGTCAATGGCCTGCATGCCTCTTAGTCCCAAACAGCTGCCAAATGTAAAGACTGACTCTTTCATTGCTGTTGAGGACACTATAAGCTTTTGTAAGTGTGTACGTATGTATGATTTCTTTGAAGAAAATGTTGTTTAAACCAAACGAGTGCTCTAACAGCCTAGCTCGATGAGAAACATTCAGTTTTAGCATCCTCCTAGACTTGCCGTGGCCACAGGAAAAACAAAGTGCTGGAAGTTTTACTTAATCTAACCACATAAGGCGATAATTATGGGAACGCCTCAAACTTTGCAGTGCCCGGAAGCTGAGGTCTCTGACAGAACCTTGCTTCTCCCCCCCCCCCACCCCCCCCCCACCTTCAAAACGCGCCACCCTCAAGATGCTGACCCCTGGAGAAGCTGAGACCTCTGACACCATACCTCATTCCCCCAAATGACCACATAAGATGATAGTTATGGCAACTACCTTTTTACCTTTGCAAATGTCCCCAACAGCATTACCCTCAAGATGCTGGTCCCTGGAGAAGCTGAGGTCTCTGACACGGGTACCTTATTCCCCAAACGACCACATAGGTCTCTGACACGGGTACCTTATTCCCCAAACGACCACATAAGATGATAGTTATGGGAACATCTGTACCTTTGCAGTACTCTGAAGCAGATGTCCCAGACACCTTGCTCCCCAACAGCACTACCCTCAAGATGCTGGTCCCTGGAGAAGCTGAGGTCTCTGACACCATACCTCATTCCCCCAAATGACCACATAAGATGATAGTTATGGGAACTACCTTTTTACCTGTGCAATGCCCTGAAGCTGATGTCGATGACACCTTGCTCCCCAACAGCACTACCCTCAAGATGCTGGCCCCTGGAGAAGCTGAGATCTCTGACACGGGTACCTTGCTCCCCCAAACGACCACATAAGATGACAATTATGGGAACATCTGTACCTTTGCAGTACTCTGAAGCAGATGTCTCAGATACCTTGATCCTCCCCCAAAACAGCACTACCCTCAGTATGCTGGCCCCTGGAGAAGCTGAGATCTCTGACACGGTTCCTCATTCCCCCAAATGACCACATAAGATGATAGTTATGGAAACTACCTTTTTACCGTTGCAATGCCCTGAAGCAGATGTCTCAGACACCTTGATCCTCCCCCAAAACGGCACTACCCTCAAGATGCTGGCCCCTGGAGAAGCTGAGATCTCTGACACAGGTACCTTGCTCCCCCAAACGACCACATAAGATGATAATTTTGGGAACTACCTTTCTACCTTTGCAATGCCCTGAGAGATGGAGAAGGTTCATCAATGTCAAACCTCCCCTGGGAGAAACATGACAAAAAAGGAAGAAGACGAATGCCCCAAAGCAGATGTCTGACACCTTGCTCCTACCCCCCCAAAAACGGCACTACCCTCAAGACGTTGACCCCTGGAGAAGCTGAACTCTCTTGACAACGACCGTACCGTACCTCACAATGCTACTTACAATTAATGGGGGAGGGGAACAATCACCTTTTTTTTTTTTTTTTTTCAAAACCTTGGCAGTGCCCCGAAGTGGAGCCCGAGGTCAGCCTGTACCTGCGGGTGTGTGCGGGCTGCAGGGAGCAGCTGGTGCGGCGCCAGGTGCAGAGGGTGGAAGGGGACGAGGCCCTGTCAGGGTCAGACATGATGGCCCAACTCGCCCTGCTCCACGCCAAGTTTGCCGCGGCCGAGACCGATGTCAA
>CM054165.1:15282512-15312512 GCA_028751875.1 Rapana venosa
CTCAGTGGTCGGAGCACTCGCTTTCCCCCAGCCAAGTTAAGCAGCGTCGAGCGTGGTTACCAGTTGGATGGGTGACCGTTTGCGCGCCTTGGCTTCAGTACAGTTCCCCCAGTTCACCCAGCTGTAAATGGGTACCTGCCCTCTTTAGGGTCAGGGGAAGGTAAAGCAGCGAGGGAGAGGAGATGGGCGCACGCCACCCTCAATATGCTGGCCCCTAGAGAAGTGAGGTCTCTGACGCCTCGCTCCCCTACGACCTTACAGGTTATGGGACTCCTTTACCTTTACCTTTACCTTTAGACTTTCTTCCCACCACTCTCAGTTTCCCATACTGCTCTCAGCTGCCTATCCATCATCCCATCCCCAGCTGGTGGCTAAAACGCTAGCAAAACACTTGACCACACAGGGTATCCAAAAAAAAAAAAGCAAAGAGGCTCAATTTTAACACCGGGGACCCTAAAACTTCTTGAGTTATGCTGCTGGACTTTGCGAGCAATGCCGTGAAATTTTCTTTGTTGTTGGGGCAGTACCAAGAGATAACGGACTCCTTACACGACAACACCCGCTCTTCGTCTTCGGGCAGTCTGGGGTCGTCGTGGGCGGCTGCTGGCAACGGCACGGGAGGGGGCAGCGCTCCGCACAGCAACATGCGAACCCTGGCCAAAGCCCAGGAAGACCTGACGGATTTCCTGGCTCAGCACGTGCTGCTCGTGCAGAGGCTCAAGCGTCTTACTCCTCTGTCGGGGACTCAGTCTCGCTTGTTGCAGAACTACATCAGGGTAAGAGAGAGGGTGGGTGGAGGGTGTGGGGGGGGAGAGAGGGAGGGGGGAGAGGGGTGGGTTGGGAGGGAGAGGGGTGGAGGGGGAGGGAGGGGGGGGAGGGGTGGTGGGGGAGGGGTGGGTGGGTGGGGGGGAGAGGGGGGTGGGGAGGGGGAGGAGGGGGGTGTGGGGAGAGGGGGGGGTAGGGTGGGGGAGAGGGGGTGGGGGTGGGAGGAGAGGGTGGGGAGGAGGGGAGGAGAGAGGGATGGGAGGGAGGGGGAGAAGGGAGGGTGGGAAAAGAGAGAGGGGTTGGGAGGGAGGGAGGGAAGGTGGGGAGGGAGAGGGGGGGAAGAGGGTGGGAGGAAGGGAGGGTGGGAGGAAGGGAGGGGTGGGAGGAAGGGAGGTGGGAGAGAGGGAGGTGGGAAGAGGTGAGGGAGGGTGGGAGAGAGTGGGGAGAAGGGGGGGGGAGGAAGAATGGGAGAGGGGAGGGTGGGGGAGGGGGAGAGATAGAGCGAGGAGGGGGAGAGGGAGAGAAAGAGAGGGAGGGAGAGGGAAAAGAGAGGGGGAGGAAGGGAGAGGGTATATGTGTGTTTTGTTGTTTTTGGTTGGTTGGTTGGTTGGTGTCTTTGTGTGTGTGTATATAATTTATAGGGGATATATAATATATATATATATATATATATATATATATATATGTATGTATGTGTGCGTGTGTGTGTCTGTGTGTGTTTGTGTGTGTGATTTATGTTATTTTATCTTATTTTATCTTATTTTTCATTGTGCAGGCCAAGTGTGACTTTTACCTGGAGAACATGTCCACCTACCGCTGCATGAAGAAGAAGCTGAGCGAGTCATCTCCCCCTGAAGTCTTGGAGTTCATTCAAAGGGTTATGGACAAGAATGTGAGTTGTGGCCCTTTATTTTTTAAAACAAAAAAATTATTGGTGTTGGTTTTTGGTTTGTTTGTTATCTTGTTCTTTTTCTTCTTGTTTCTTCTTGAATGTTCTTGTCTTTGTCTTCTTCTTCTTATTCTCTTGTTCTCCTCTTGTTTTGTTCTTCTTCTTTCTTCTTCTTCTTTCTTCTTTTCTTTTCTTCTTCTTCTTCCTCTTGTTCTTCTTCTTGCTTCTTCTTTTATACTTCTTCTTCTTTTTTTTTCTTCTTTTTTTTCTTCTTCTTCTTTTTTTTTTTTTTTTCTTTTGTTCTTCTTGTTCTTCTTCTTTTTACTTATTGTTCTTCTTCTTCTTCTTCTTCTTCTTCTTTCTTCTTCTTCTTCTTCTTCTTCTTCTCCTTCTTCTTCTTCTTCTTCTTCTTCTTCTTCTTCTTCTTCTTCTTCTTCTCCTTTTCTTCTTCTTCTTCTTCTTCTTCTTCTTCTTCTTCTTCTTTTTCTTCTTCTTCTTCTTCTTCTTCTTCTTCTTCTTCTTCTTCTTCTTCTTCTTCTTCTTCTTCTTCTTCTTCTTCTTCATCATCATTGAATGCTCAGACAGCACCTATTGTTATCTGTCATAAGAGCGAAAATGCGTCGCGCTGCCGTTAAGCGCCTGACAAGCCAGGCCCAGCGCATCCGACTTCGGCGTGGGAGAGAATTGCTATCTTCTAAGTCTTTCTGGGGGGAAAAGAAAAAAGGGCAAGAGAATGGACACAGGAAGGCAGAAAAATAGACAAGAAGGAGGTGACAGTAAGAAAAGGAACAAGGCAGAAACAAAGAGAGGGATAGAAAAGAGGGAATTACCAGCACAGAATGTCCAGACAGTGGGGATGGTATTTATACTGACAGGCTCCCCCCCCCCCGCCACTCCCCCTCCCACTCCTGGCATTCCCATAGAGAAAGGTTTTCTTTTTGTTTTCCAAAGTGTCTTTCGCTTGTTGTTGCGTGTTCATTGTGTGGATCGGTGGTCTAGAGGTAACGCGCCTGTCTAGAAAGCGAAAAGTCCGCGTCAGAAGTGTGCAGTGGTTCAAATCCCGTTTGGGCCCGAAACTCCCCCCCCCCCCCCTCCCCAATCCATTAGACCATGAGTGGTGGTCTGGGCGCTAGTCTTTCGGATGAGACGATTAAACCGAGGTCCCGTGTGTTACACAAATTATTCAGTGCACGTAAAAGAACCCACGGCAAGAAGAGAGTTGTCCCTGGCAAAATTCTTAGAAAAAAAAGCCACTCTGATAGGGAAAGAAATACTGTTGCAGACAAGAAAAAAGAAAAAAAAAGGGTGGCGCTGCTCTTGTGGCGACACACTCTCCCCGGGAAGAGAGAGCAGCCCGAATTTCACGCAGAGAAATCTGCCGTGACTTAAAGTGGTGTAAAACTAACCAAAAACAAAAAAAGGAAACAAATACAGTTGCGGACGTTGTGGTGTGGGTTTTGTTTTGTTTGTTTGTTGTTGTTTTTTAGGTGTGGGTTTTTTTTGTTTTGTTCCTCGGCTAGAGCTCTTGAGGTTCTTCACTAATGGTGAGATTTTGAGATTTTGTCAATGTGACCGTTTTTTGCCCAGCATTTAAGGTAGCCACATTCCGACTTCAGGGATTTTATTTATTATTTTATTTATCTATTTATTTATTTATTTTTTTATTTTTATTTATTTATACCACTTTAAGTCACGAGACTTCTCTGCGCGAAATTTGGGCTGCTCTGCCCAGGGATGGTAGTGTATGATGTGTAGTGTGGTGTTTGGCGGTGTGTTGTGGTGTTGTGTGGTGTGTGTGGCGGTGTGTTGTGGTGTTGTGTGGTGTGGTATGGTGTGGTGTGGTGTGGTGTGGTCTGGAATGGTAAAGGTGTGGTGTGGCATGGTGTGGGTATGGTATGGTGTGGTGTGGTATGGTGTGGTGTGGTGTGTGTGGGTTTGGTATGGTATGGTGTGGTGGGGTATGGTGGGGTATGCTATGGTATGGTATGGTGGGGTATGGTGTGGTGTGTATGGTTTGGTGTTGTGTGGTATGGGTGTGGTGTGTTATGGTATGGTATGGTGGGGTATGGTATGGTATGGTATGGTGGGGTATGGTGTGGTGTGGTGTGGTATGGTGTGGGTGGTATGGTGTGGTGTGGTATGGTATGGTGTGGTGTGGTGTGGTATGGTGTGGTGTGGTATGGAATGGCGTGGTGTGGTGTGGTGAGGTATGGTGTGGTGGTATGGTATGGTATGGTGTGGTGTGGTATGGTATGGTGTGGTATGGTATGGTGGGGTTATGGTATGGTGGGGTATGGTATGGTATGGTATGGTGGGGTATGGTATGGTGTGTGGCGGTTTTGTTCTGTGTTGTGGTGTTGTGTTTTGCGGTGTTGTGTGTGGTGTGGTATGGTATGGTATGGTATGGTGTGGTATGGTGTGGTGTGGTGTGGTATGGTATGGTATGGTATGGTGTGGTATGGTGTGGTGTGGTGTGGTATGGTGTGGTGTGATATAGTATGGTATGGTGTGGTGTGGTATGGCATGGTATGGTATGGAATGGTATGGTATGGTGTGGTGGGGTGTGATATAGTATGGCATGGTGTGGTATGGTATGGTATTGTATGATACAGGGGGGTATGGTATGGTATGGTATGGTATGGTGTAATATGATATTGTATGCTATACTATGGTAACTACTGTAAAACATCAACAATCTTGACAAATTGACATTGAAGTGCATATTGCCCAAACTGCAATCTCACTTACTTTATTTCTGTTTTTGTTTTTGGACTGCACTCATATTTATATCCTTACCACCAGTGTGGTGTGACTGTGCTTGTATAGTATTACCCTTCAATTCTGTATAGTATACCCTTTAATTCTGATATCTTTATTATCTTTTCTTATCATTATTCACTGTCCATTTCAGCAGTAAAGAGGCATCTTTAGGTAAACCAAGGACCTGTGGCAGAAGCTGACCTAATATTGACCAGGCATCCACCACCACCACACCACCACCACCACCACCACTGCAGTAGTCCCCTTTCCTTAGAGTAGGGGGGGGGGAGGGGGGTGCAGGTGGTGGGGGGGGGGGGGGGGCAGGTCCCTCTGTTATATTTTTGTTCTCTCTGTGTGTTTGACTACAGCCGTGTGGAGGAGTACTCTGTGTGTGTTATCTTTCACTTTCACTTCTCTGTAGATGTGGAAAAATGTATGTGTGTGTGTGTTTATTTATTTTTATTTATTTTATTTTATTCTTTTATTTCGAGGATAATGGAATAAGCACTTATGTGCTTTTTAACGTCCAGTCCCCGTTGTGTATGCGTTTTTTGTAAATTCTGGGTGTGTGTGTGTGTGGACTTCTGTGAATTTTTTTTGGGGTTAGGTGAATCACGTGTGTGTCCGGATATTGTCTGGTGTTATGGAAATCTGGATGTATTAAGCTTATCCAGAGTTTTGTGATGGTTTTTTTGTGGTTTGTTGTTATTGTTGGGGGGGTTGTTTTTTTGGGGGGGAGTGGGGGTGGGGGGTTGGGGTTGGTTTTTTAGGGGTTTTTAGTTCCCTAAGTAGTTGTGTGGTGAGCAGTCTTCATCATCTTGGTTCCAGACTTGACTTTTTTTAAACTTAGCAGTCGGGTTTTTTTTTGGTTTTTGGTGAATTGTGTGGCTGGTTTTTACAGTTGGACTATTCTAACATTATTTTGTTCACAGTTGTGTGTATGTGTACATTTTTTTTTCTTCTTCTTCACAGATTTGTGTGTTTGTATATTTTTTAAAATTATGTTACCTTGTTGTGTAAGATTTTCATTCAAACTGTGCCTTCACCAGCCTTTTTTTTTGTTGGTAAATGAGCATTGACTAGGAGTGGGTTTAAAAAAAAGTATTTATTTATATATTTATTTATTTATATATTTATTTATTTATTTATTCATTCATTTATTTATATGTGTATGTATTTATTTATTCTTTATTATTATTTTTTTTAATTTCAAGGACAGTGGAATAAGCATGTGCCTTACAAAAAAAAATTTTTTTTACCTCCAGTCCCCATGCACATACAGCTGTGTCAATTTTGTCATCCGTTCCCACCAGCACAAATGACATAACTCTTCCAAAAGGTGGAACAGGTTTTAGCATGTGCACAAGGTGTTTTGTGTGCGTTGGAATGAGAGAGAGCTCTGAACTCTGAATTCTGAATGCTGAAATTGAATGAATGTAGGCCAATAAATAGCCCCTTTTATGGAGGAAAATACATAATCATATCGACGCATTACTTTAGCTTGGTATAAAGCATGGTCAAGAAAAAGTACTTGTACTACGTGAAGATGGTCATTGAAACGATAATTGCTGAATGAGAAAGAGAGAGATGGAGAGAGAGAGAGAGAGAGGAGAGAGAGAGAGAGAGAGAGAGAGAGAGAGAGAGAGAGAGAGAAGAGAGATAGAGAGATGCACAGATGAATGAAAATATAATTGTTTAACCTAATTGTATGAACCTATGCTAGTGTGTGTTTGTGTGTGAGCGCGCGCTCGCTGGTGCTCACACGCTTCTGTTTTTATCAGTATTGTCAGCGGAACAGCATAGATTGTTTGGGTGTTTTTTTCAAAGTTTTATAAAGATGAAGGACAGAAAGACAGTTTTGTGACATAATGTCTGCGCGCGCGCGTTTCTGTGATGGACGTGTTACGGTGGTATTGTTCATTTGGATTATTTCGGGATGGAATGGAACGGTTAAGGTAGGCACATTTCATTATCATTTTATATCTGCTACCCTCTCACATGCATGTTCAGCATGCTAGGCTGTGAATTTTTGCTAAAATGCATGAGCGCGTAGTGGGTAGTGTCGTTTTTTTTCCCCATTGAGACTGGTAAGATCTATGCTTTGTAGATCATAACATAGCAGCATGCACAGCCCTTAGATGGGGAGGGGATAGCCTGGTGGTTGCAGTGACGCGCTCGTGATCTGCTGACCCCAGGTTCGAATCTCGTTCGAGAGGATTTTTCCTCTAGAGTTAACATCAGTGCTGACTCCACTCCCCCTAAAAAGTCCTTCGGATGAGACTTTATAAACCGAGTCCCGTGTGCGACCTCATGTAGAACATCTTGCGCACATGTTAAAATCCCGTTCCGCTTTTTGGAAGTGTAGGCCATTGTGTGCCGGGTGGTAAAACGGATGACAAAATTTACAGAACTGGATACACACGGGGACTGGATGAAAAAAAAGTATTGAGTGCTTATTCCATTATCCTCGAAATGAAAGAATAGCATAAAAAGAAGAGAAGAAGAAGAAGAAGAACTCAGTAGGTACAAAACCATGCTGCTTGACTTTTTCGATCTTCCATGTCCCAGCATGTGTCTCCTCTGCTTCGTTTTGTTTTTCGTGAGAAAGGAACGCTTCATGCTTACATTGCTTTGTAGGTCTACACAGATCAACACGCACAACACTCAGGCTGTCTCGTCTTGTTTTTCGATCTTCTAAGTTCCAACGCGGACGGGACAGCTCAGTGGTCAGAGCACTCGCTTTCCCCCCAGCCAAGGTTAAGCAGCGTCGAGCGTGGTTACCACTTGGATGGGTGATCGTTTGCGCGCCTTGGCTTCAGGACAGTCCCCCCCCCCAGTTCACCCAGCTGTAAATGGGTACCTGCCCTCTTTAGGGTCAGGGAAGGTACAGCAGTGAGGGAGAGAGGAGACGGGCGCCGCCTTCGATATGCTGGCCACTACAAAAGCTGAGGTGTTTGATGCCTTGAATCCCTGTGACCATGTAGGTTATTGGACACCTTTACCTTTACAAAGTTCCAGCATGTTTTTTTCACTCTGCTTGATGACTTTCACTGGCTTCCTGTAAAGAAACGAATGCAATACAAACTTGCCACGCTAGATACTTTGACAACTCTGTACCTTTCTGGCTTCCTTCAGCTCTATGTCTCTTCGCGTGATCTTCCCACCTCAGCTGGTACTAGTTTGTTTCGTATTTCCTACCTTTTCGAACACAATCGTATGGTGAGCGATCTTTCTCTTTTCAAGCCCCTTCTTGCTGGAATGCTCTCCCTCACTCGTTCTGGCTTAACACAGAAATTATTCACTATTTTCAAGTCTATCCTTGAAACGCGTCTCTTTGAGTCTTGATAATGTAATGTATAAGTAATTTCGTTTGTGTGTGTGTGTGTGTGTGTGTGCGTGCGTGCGCGCGCGCGCGCGTGCGTGCGTGCGTGCGTGTCTGTCTGTCTGTGTGCGTTTAGTCTTTCTGTTCATTAATTGAATAATTATGTAAGCGTCATGTTGTAAGCCTTAGAGATCTTATAAGTAAGTCAGTTACAAAACAATCCGTACTTACTTAGTAAAAAAAAAAGTTTAAACTTGCGGGCATGCACCTCACTCGGTGGCTGGGGGGTTGACACAGAATGGATTCAGTTTTAAAGTCTATCAATGAAGTTCAGTCTTTGCTCTAAATTAAGTAATTATAAGTTAATTTCGTGTGTGTGTTGGATGCGTATCACATACGAGCTGGTCTTCTTTGGTGTTTAGTAGTCTTTTGTGGGTGTGACGGATTAGCTCTGTCGGACAAATCGATATTCCGTAAGCGTCAAGTTTGACAGCGTGCGATGAGTTCATAGATGGATCGTTTCAGCAATGCTTCTTACATTATAACAGATATCAACACCACGTAACTGGAGTTTAGGGGTCAGGTATGTTATATAATGTGCAGAAGCAGTGGCGACCGTTAGCCAATAATGTGTTCTCAGATTATAGCTTTGGCGTCTGATCCAACACGAACTAAACTTGGCCATACTTCTTTTTGCTTTTAAACTAGATTTTATGTTGATTGCGTCCCTTAGAACCCTTAACGAAGATAAAAAAAAAGGGGGATTTTTATTTTATCACGACCGTGTAACATATTACGGTATGTCTTCGGGCCAATTTTTGTTTTTGTTTTTTTTCATTGTCATACCACTTTTAAGTCACGGCAGAATTCTCTGCATGAAAATTCGGGGCTGCTCTCTCTCGGCCGGGGGGGGGGGGGGGGGGGGGGGGGGGGGGGGGGGGAGCGAGCGCGTCAGCCACAAGAGCAACGCCACTCCAGTCTTACCGTCATCAGTGCATTGGGAACAAGTTTTGTTGTTCTGTTTTGTTTTCCTTTTGTTTTTTGCCGTCACCAGTGCACGGATCGTCGGGAAACAAGTTCATGTTCTTCCTTTACGGTTGTTACGTGCTGATGTCATTTGGATGAGACTATAAACCGAGGCCCCGTGTGCGAACGCATGCAGAACATCTTGCGCACACGTTAAATCCTGTTCCGCTTTTCGAAAGAGTAGGCCATTGAGTAACATCAGCGAATGGACAGGCCTAGAACTCAACAAAACCCTGAGAAAGGCAGAACAGAGAGAGGAATGGAGGGAACTGGTTGTTGAGTCTTTGAGGGTGCCCCCACGGTCGTCAGACTACGAGATAGATCGAGGTCGAGATAGATAGATAGAGATAGATAGATAGATAGATAGATAGATAGATAGATAGATAGATAGATAGATAGATAGGCCATTGTGTGCCGGTGGGAACAGATGACAAAATTTACAAAACCGCATACACACGGGGACTGAATGTAAAAAAGCACACGAGTGCTTATTCCATTATCCTCGATATAATTTTTAAAAAACAACAGTCATCTGAGCGCTTTGATTTGTTGCTTTACAAGATTCAGCGCTATCGAAATTCCATACATTATTATTATTATTATTATTATTATTATTATGACAGTGTATAACTCTTGCTTCCTTCTCTTATGCATGCTCCACCTGTTTCTTTCTCCTATGCTTGCAGCATGTAATTATAGTAGACTGTTTCTCATAACGCATAGCTGTAAATTTGTGCTGAAATGTTCAGCAAAAACGTACACCAGTTTCAATCAAGACAAATACCCCTAACCTATTATTTTCAGTCCCATGAGTAAGAAGAAGGTGGCAGGACGGTTAAGACATTCGCCTGCCTAACAAGTAAACCGCCAGGTTCTGGGTTCGATTCCCAGCCTTGCCCTTTCTTTCTTCCCAGTTTGACGAAAAAAATCGAACTGAATGTCAAAGTCCTTCGGATGAGACTATAAACCGAGGCTCCCTATTCAACAAAACAAAAAGAAAACCAAACAAGCAACAACAAGAACAAAGCAACAAACAACCCCCTCCCCCCCCCCTCTTCCCAAAACAACAACAACATTAAACAAACAAAGATCCCTTTACAAAATGTCATTCAATGTTTTTCAGTTAGCATGTGAACTCTGCAAAATTTCGTCCCACCCCTTTTTTTTTTTCGGGGTGGGGTGGGGGGGGGGGGGGGGGGGAATGGATGAATGATATTAATTTATGTTTTCTGTATTTGATGACACCAAATTTCTTTTCTTTTTTTTTTGGAGAGGGATTGAATGGCATATTGATTTATGATTTATGTATTTGATGACACCATTTTTTTTTTTGAGAGGGAATGAATGATATATTAATTGATGATTTACATATTTGATGACACCAATTTTTTTGTGAAGAGGGAATGAATGATATACTAATTGATGATTTACGTATTTGATGACACCAATTTTTTTTTTTGTGGAGAGGGAATGAATGATATATTAATTGATGATTTATGTATTTGATGACACCATTTTTAACAAAAACATTTAGGGTGGCAGAGGGAACGAATGATAATCATTAATTCATGCTTTATGTATAATTTTATGACACCAAATGTCATTCATTTTGGGGGGAAGGGGAACGAACGATAACTTTGATTTATATATGTTGTATGTATGTTTGATGACACCAGGCCATCATCAGTGCCCACCTGTATCTACGGCAGTTGGTGTACGAGTCCATTCACCTGTGTGACAAGTACGAGCTGCAGGAGAAATCTACCGCTCTCCTGGTTTCTCTGGAACAGGTGAGTCAAGTTCTTGACAGTGCCAGAGTGCCAGTGTGTTGTGATGTGTTGTTGTTGTTGTTGTTTCTTCAATTTAACGTCTGTTCACTTTTGAACAGTGATATTAGACGAGGGAAATAGAAAGTGTAGTGGAAGTTAAAGAAGTGAGAAGAAGTTGTAATGTGTGTGTGTGTGTGCGTGTCTGTGTGTGTGGGCGTGTGTGTGGTGTGCGTGCGTGTGTGTGTGGGGGGGGGTGGATGTCTGTGTGTGGGTGGGTGGGTGGGGGTGGAGATGTGGGGTGGAGGGTGGGGTGGAGGGTGATGGGTGGAGGAGGGTGTAGGTGGGGTGTGTGTGTGTGCGTGCGTGCGCTTGTATATGCACACTCTTGTGTGTACAAGTGTGTATGATAGATCAAGTATGTGTATGTGAATTTTTTCAGGAGTTAGAAAAAAGTATGAGTTTGTGTGAATTTGTTCAGGTGATAGTGGAAGAAGTATGTGTTTGTGACTTTGTTCAGGTAATAGAAGTATATGTTTGTGACTTTGCTCAGGTGATAGAAGTATATGTTTGTGACTTTGCTCAGGTGATAGAAGAAGTATGTGTTTGTGACTTTGCTCAGGTGATAGAAGTATGTGTTTGTGACTTTGCTTAGGTGATAGAAGAAGTATGTGTTTGTGACTTTGCTCAGGTAATAGAAGAAGTATGTGTTTGTGACTTTGCTCAGGTAATAGAAGTATGTGTATATGACTTTGCTCAGGCAATAGAAGAAGTATGTGTTTGTGACTTTGCTCAGGTAATAGAAGTATGTGTTTGTGACTTTGCTCAGGTAATAGAAGAAGTATGTGTTTGTGACTGTGCTCAGGTAATAGAAGTATGTGTTTGTGAGTTTGTTGAGGTAATAGAAGTATTTGTTTGTGACTTTGCTCAGGTAATTGTGTGACATTGCTCAGGTAATAGAAGTATGTGTGTGTGACTTTGCTCAGGTAATAGAAGTATGTGTTTGTGACTTTGCTCAGGTAATAGAAGTATGTGTTTGTGAGTTTGCTCAGGTAATAGAACAATGTGTTTGTGACTTTGCTCAGGTAATAGAAGTACGTGTTTGTGACTTTGCTCAGGTATTAGAAGTATGTGTTTGTGACTTTGCTCAGATAATAGAAGAAGTATGTGTTTGTGACTTTGCTCAGGTAATAGAAGTATATGTGTTTGTGACTTTGCTCAGGTGATAGAAGTATGTGTTTGTCACTTTGCTCAGGTGATAGAAGAAGTATGTGTTTGTGACTTTGCTCAGGTAAAAGGAGAAGTTTGTGTTTGTGACTTTGCTCAAGTAATAGAAGTATGTGTTTGTGACTTTGCTCAGGTAATAGAAGTATGTGTTTGTGACTTTGCTCAGGTAATAGAAGTATGTGTTTGTGACTTTGCTCAGGTGATAGAAGAAGTATGTGTTTGTGACTTTGCTCAGGTAATAGAAGTATGTGTTTGTGACTTTGCTCAGGTGATAGAAGAAGTATGTGTTTGTGACTTTGCTCAGGTGATAGAAGAAGTATGTGTTTGTGACTTTGCTCAGGTAAAAGGAGAAGTTTGTGTTTGTGACTTTGCTCAAGTAATAGAAGTATGTGTTTGTGACTTTGCTCAGGTAATAGAAGTATGTGTTTGTGACTTTGCTCAGGTAATAGAAGTATGTGTTTGTGACTTTGTTCAGGTAATAGAAGAAGTATGTGTTTGTGACTTTGCTGAGGTAATAGAAGGATGTGTTTGTGACTTTGCTGAGGTAATAGAAAGAGTATGTGTTTGTGAATTTTTCAGGTAATAGAAGTATGTGTTTGTGAATTTGTTCAGGTAATAGAAGTATGTGTTTGTGACTTTGTTCAGGTAATGGAAGTATGAGTTTGTGACTTTGCTCAGATGATAGAAGTATGTTTTTGTGACTTTGCTCAGGCAATAGAAGAGGTAAGTGTTTGTGACTGTGCTCAGGTAATAGAAGAAGTATGTGTTTGTGACTTTGCTGAGGTAATAGAAGGATGCGTTTGTGACTTTGCTGAGGTAATAGAAGAAGTATGTGTTTGTGAATTTTTTCAGGTAATTGAAGTATGTGTTTGTGAATTTGTTCAGGTAATAGAAGTATGTGTTTGTGATTTTGTTCAGGTAATGGAAGTATGAGTTTGGTGACTTTTGCTCAGATGATAGAAGTATGTTTTTGTGACTTTGCTCAGGCAATAGAAAGGTAAGTGTTTGTGACTGTGCTCAGGTAATAGAAGAAGTATGTGTTTGTGACTTTGCTCAGGCAATAGAAGTTTGTGACTTTGCTCAGGTAATAAAAGTGTGTGTTTGTGACTTTGCTCAGGTAATATAAGAAGTATGTGTTTGTGACTTTGCTAAGGTAAGAGAAGTTTGTGACTTTGCTCTGGTAATAGAAGTATGTGTTTGTGACTTTGCTGAGGTAATAGAAGTTTGTGACTTTGCTCAGGTAATAGAAGTGTTTGTGACTTTGCTCAGGTAATACAAGAAGTATGTGTTTGTGACTTTGCTCAGGTTGTAGAAGAAGTATGTGTTTGTTACTTTGCTCAGGTAATAGAAGTATGTGTTTGTGACTTTGCTCAGGTAATACAAGAAGTATGTGTTTGTGACTTTGCTCAGGTAATACAAGAAGTATGTGTTTTTGACTTTGTTCAGGTGATAGAAGTATGTGTTTGTGACTTTGCTCAGGTAATAGAGTAAGTATTTTTTTGTGACTTGCTCAGGTAATAGAAGTATGTGTTTGTGACTTTGTTCAGTGATAGAGGAAGTATGTGTTTGTGGCTTTGCTCAGGTAATAGAAGTATGTGTTTGTGATTTTGCTCAGGTAATAGAGGAAGTATGTGTTTGTGACTTTGCTCAGGTAATAGAAGTATGGTTTGTGACTTTGCTCAGGTAATAGATGAAGTATGTGTTTGTGACTTTGCTCAGGTAATAGAGGAGTATGTGTTTGTGACTTTGCTCAGGTCATAGAGGAAGTATGTTTTTGTGACTTTGCTCAGATAATAGAAGAAGTATGTGTTTGTGACTTTGCTCAGGTAATAGAGGAAGTATGTGTTTGTGACTTTGCTCAGGTAATAGAAGTATGTGTTTGTGACTTTGTTCAGGTGATAGAAGAAGTATGTGTTTGTGACTTTGCTCAGGTAATAGAAGAAGTATGTGTTTGTGACTTCGCTCAGGTAATAGAAGTATGTGTTTGTGACTTTGCTCAGGTAATAGAGGAAGTATGTGTTTGTGACTTTGCTCAGGTAATAGAAGTGTGTTTGTGACTTTGTTCAGGTAATAGAAGTATGTGTTTGTGACTTTGTTCAGGTGATTGAAGAAGTATGTTTTTGTGACTTTGCTCAGGTAATAGAAGAAGTATGTGTTTGTGACTTTGCTTAGGTAATAGAGGAAGTATGTGTTTGTGAGTTTGTTGAGGTAATAGAAGTATGTGTTTGTGACTTTGCTCAGGTAATAGAAGAAGTATGTGTTTGTGACTTTGCTCAGGTAATAGAAGTACGTGTTTGTGACTTTGTTCAGGTGATAGTTCGATGTCTTTTTAAAAAAAAAATTACATTTTGAGGGAAATGAATAACCACTCACGTGCTTTTGTGACTTTGCCCAGGTGACTTAAGAAAAAGTATGTGTCTACATGCATGTTTGTGAATTTTCTCAGGTGATAGAGGAAGAATGTGTCTACATGCATGTTTTTGACATTGCTGTTTGTGACATTGCTGTTCAGGTGATAGAGGAAGAATGTGTCTACATGCATTTTGTGACATTGCTGTTCAGGTGATGGAGGAAGAATGTGTCTACATGCATGTTTGTGACATTGCTGTTCAGGTGATGGAGGAAGTATGTTGTTGTTGACTTCAATTTTACGTCTGTTCACTTTTAGGAACACTTTTAGGAGGAAGTATGTGTCTACATGCATGTTTGTGACTTTGCCCAGGTACTTAAGAAAAAGTATTATGTGTCTACATGCATGTTTGTGACTTTGCCCAGGTACTTAAGAAAAAGTGTTGTGTCTACATGCATGTTTGTGACTTTGCCCAGGTACTTAAGAAAAAGTATTATGTGTCTACATGCATGTTTGTGACTTTGCCCAGGTACTTAAGAAAAAGTATTATGTGTCTACATGCATGGTTGTGACTTTGCCCAGGTACTTAAGAAAAAGTACTATGTGTCTACATGCATGGTTGTGACTTTGCCCAGGTACTTAAGAAAAAGTATTATGTGTCTACATGCATGGTTGTGACTTTGCCCAGGTACTTAAGAAAAAGTATTATGTGTCTACATGCATGGTTGTGACTTGCCCAGGTACTTAAGAAAAAGTATTATGTGTCTACATGCATGGTTGTGACTTTGCCCAGGTACTTAAGAAAAAATATTATGTGTCTACATGCATGGTTGTGACATTGCTGTTCAGGTGATAGAGGAAGAAGTGTCAGGGTGCCTTCGGAAGGAGGGGGAGGACGTGAGGCAACACCTGGAGCTGATGAAGGAGATGATTCGCACCCAGATGAAGGTGACCTGTGCTATACTAGTAGTAGTGCTTGACTGCAGACTGACTTCCATTTCGCTTCCCTCAGATTTTTTTGGTGTGCTTTTCTATCTCTCTCTCTCTCTTCTCTTCTCTCTCTCTTCATCTCTTCTCTCTCTCTCTCCTCTCTCTCCTCTCCTCTCTCTCTCCTCTATATCTATTCAATAATATCTTCTCTTACTCTTTCTCTCTCTGGTTTCTCTCTTCTCTCTCTCTTCTCTCTCTCTCTCTCTCTCTCTCTCTCTGTCTCGTTCTCTGTCATCTCCTCTCTCTCTTCTCTCTCCTCTCTCTCGTCTCTCTCTCTCTCTCTCTCTTCTCTTCCTCTCTCTCTCTCCTGTCTCTGTCGTTGTCTCTCTCTCTCTCTGCTCTCTGTCTCTCTGCTGTCTCTGTCTGTGTCTTCTGTCTCTGTCCCTTTCTTTTCTCTCCTCTCCTTCTCTGTCTTCTCTGTCAATCTGTGTTCTGTCCTCTTTCTTTGTCCTCTGTCTCTCTCTCATCGTCTCTGTCTCTGTCTGTCTCTTTCTCTTCATCTCTGTGTGTCGTTCCTCTTGTCTGTCTCTGTCTCTCTGCGTCCTGTCTGTCCTTCTGTGCTGTGTCCCCTCCCCCCTCTTCTGTCTCTGTCTCCTCTCTCTCTGCTTCCTTCCTCCCTCTCTCTCTCTCTCTTCTCTTCCTCTGTTTCTGTGTCTCTAGTCTCTCTCTCTCTGTCTCTGTATCTCTGTGTCTGTCTCTGCTCTGTCTGTCTCCTGTCTGTCTGATGTCTGTCTCTCTCTGTCTGTTCTCTCTGTCTCTGTCTGTCTGTCTGTCTCTCTCTCTCTCTCGTCTGTCTTCTCTTCTCTCTCTCTCTCTTCTTCCTCTCTTTGGGGTTTTTCGTTTCGCTTTTTTGCCAAGAAAATCTATCACTCAAAGGTATTGTGTGTTGGTTGCGTTGTGTATTGTGTTGCGTTGTGTGTTATGTTGCGTTGTGTGTGTGTATTGTGTTGTCGGAATGTGGCTACCTTAATGGTGGGCAAAAAGCGGTCGCATTCGCAAAAAAAATCTCACTCTCGGTGAACCTTGGAGCTCTCTAGCCAAGGAACGAAAGCAATTCTAGCAACCCCCATAACACGAAACATCTCCTTGCCCAGGAACACAAACGAAGTTGGAATATGGCTACCTTAATAGTGGGCAAAAACTGTCACACATACATACACAAAAAAAAATCTCATCATCAGTGAACCTTGGAGCTGTACCCAAGGAACGAATCTAAAAAAAAAGGTTACCCCCATCCCCATAACCCAGAGGACGGGATAGCTCAGTGGTCAGAGCACTCGCTTTCTCTCTCAAGCTAAGGTTAAGCAGCATCGAGCGTGGTTGCCAAGTGGATGGGTGACTGACCGTTTTGCGGGCCTTGGCTTCAGTACAGTTTCCCCAGTTCCCCCAGCTGTAAATGGATACCTCCTGCCCTCTTTAGGGTCAGGGAAGGTAAAGCAGCGAGGGAGAGAGGAGATGGGCGTCGTTCTCAATACGCTGGCCTCTAGAGAAGTTGATGTCTCTGATGCCTTGCTCCTTAAGGACCACATAGGTTACGGGGGAACACTTTTACCTTTACCTACGCTAACAGAAAACACCTAGAGTTAGGAGGGACGGGATAGCCTGGTGGTTAGAGTGATGCGCTCATGATCTGCTGACCCGGGTTCGAATCTCGTTCAAGAGGATTTTTTCTTCTGGAGTTAACATCAGTGCCGACTCCACTCTACCCCCTTCCCCTCCTCCCACCCCCCAAAAGTCCTTCAGATGACTATAAACCAAGGTCCTGTGTGCCAACGCAACACAGAACATCTTGCGAGCACGTCAAAACCTGTTCCGCTTTTCGGAAGAGTAAGCCCCATTGTGTGCTGGGGTGGGAACTGATGAAAACAATTTACAGAAACTGCATGCATACAGGGACTGGATGTAAAAAGAAAAAAAGCACATGAATGCTGCTTATTCCATAATCCTAAAAATAAAAGAATACAATGAAATAAATTCAAATCTCCTTTCCCTCCAGGAACACAAACTGATCCGTCCGTCCCGACGAGCCTTGGCACAGCACGGGCGAGTGCACGCCCATCAGATCATGGCCTTGCGTACGCGGGAAGTTCTGGAGCAGGTGAGCCTGCAGCTCCGCTTCAAGTCCGCCAATCGCAGCTTTCCTGCCGTCAAGGATGCCCTGAGCAGCGCCATGCAGAGCTGACTGTGGCCTAAGGGAGCAAGCCAGCAACGGTGGAGTGTGGCCTGATAGGGCCAAAGCCAGGCAACCGTGGATTGCGGCCAGATAGCTCTGCTAGCAACTGTGGATTGTGGCCTGATAGCTCTGCTGGCAACTGTGGATTGTGGCCCGATAGCTCTGCTGGCAACAGTGGATTGTGGCCTTAGCTCTGCTAGAAACTGTGGATTGTGGCCTGATAGCTCTGCTAGAAACTGTGGATTGTGGCCTGATAGCTCTGCTAGAAACAGTGGATTGTGGCCGATAGCTCTGCTAGAAACTGTGGATTGTGGCCTGATAGCTTTGCTAGCAACAGTGGATTGTGGCCTGATAGCCCAGCCAGCAACAGTGGACTGTGGCCTGCCAGAGCAGATAGCATCATGTAACAGTGGAGTGTGGCCTGATAGAGCCACATCATGCAACAGTGGAGTGTGGCCTGACAGAGCAGATAACATCATGCAACAGTGGATTGTGGCCTGACAGAGCAACTTCATGAACAGTGGATTGGCTGAGAGCAAAACACATAACAGGAGCGAAACACTCATGTAACAGTGGATTGTGGCCTGACAGAGCAGATAACATCATGTAACAGTGGATTGTGGCCTGACAGAGCAGATAACATCATGCAACAGTGGATTGTGGCCTGACAGAGCAGATAACATCATGCAACAGTGGAGTGTGGCCTGACAGAGCAGATAACATCATGCAACAGTGGAGTGTGGCCTGACAGAGCAGATAACATCATGCAACAGTGGAGTGTGGCCTGACAGAGCAGATAACATCATGCAACAGTGGATTGTGGCCTGACAGAGCAGATAACATCATGCAACAGTGGAGTGTGGCCTGACAGAGCAGATAACATCATGCAACAGTGGATTGTGGCCTGACAGAGCAGATAACATCATGCAACAGTGGAGTGTGGCCTGACAGAGCAGATAACATCATGCAACAGTGGATTGTGGCCTGACTGACTCTCAGGATTGCTTTTTTTGGTGATTGGTTGGATTTTTGGTGGTAGTGAAATTGGGCATGTGTGTGTTTGTGTGTGTGTGTGTGGGGGGGGGGGGGGGGGGGGGGGGGGGGGAGTGGGTGTGGGATGTGTGTCTAGTCAACTCAAGTCAAGTCAAATCAAATTTTTATTTCCAGATGGTACATTGTAGAAGCAATTCATATGCTTTTTTTTCATCAAGCCATCTATGTAGGAACAAAATTCAACTTGACCAATATTATCTAACTACATTATTACCATAACCAATAATAATGTTGGTGTGGGTGGGTGGGGTGAGTGTGTGTGGTATGTGTTCGCGCGCAACAGGATATGGTGTGTGTGTGTGAGGGAGGTGTGGGGGGTGGGAGGGGTGCAGTTTCAATTTCAATGTCATTCCACATTAATGATACTGATTTGTGTGTTGTGAGTGGAGTGGAGGGGGGGAGGCAAGTTCTTCAGTTATTGAAGAGTCATCAATTAAGTGACACTGTTGTGTGTGTGTGTGTGTTGTGTGTGTGCGTGGTGTGTGTGTGCGTGTGTGTGTGTGTGTGTAAGATTGGATTGAGCTAAGGGACTTATTTTGTAATGGCCCTAGAAATGATTGTAGGGACAGTTTTTCAACAATCATGCACAATTATTGAGAGAGAGAGAGAGAGAGAGAGAGAGAGAGAGAGAGAGAGAGAGAGAGAGAGAGAGAGAGAGAGAAGAGAGAGTCTTGTTTGATTCGATCACGTTGTTGTTTGTTTTGTTATGGGTTTTCGTAACAAAAACAATCTTTTTATCAGTATTATTATTAGATTTGTTAGTCGTAAATATTGTTGATGTCGTTGTCATTGTAATCACCATATTATGAATGTGTATGAATGCAAGCGCTCTGATTTGTAATTGCAAGATATAGCGCTCTATGAATTCCATTTATTATCATTATTATTATCATTTTGATCACCATTATTGTTTTGACTGTCATCAACATCATTCATTATCGCCATTATTTTTTTGTTGTTATGATAAACGGCGGGCTTATATTTTCAAATGGTGAGTGTAGTTGATTGATAGAAAGTAATGGCAAGACTTATCAGAACTATGTGAGTTAAGTACTTAAACTTAAGTACCAAAGGAAAAAAAACCACACATACATAAATTGTGTTATGGTCAACAATTCATAGGGGTTTTTGTCCCACATGTTAAATAGCTCAGTAGTCAGAGCACTCGGTTACCAGCGTTGAGCGTGGTTACGACTTGGATGGGTGACCGTTTGCGCGCTTTGGCTTCAGTACAGTACCCCCAGTTCACTCAGCTGTAAATGGGTACCTGCCTCTTTAGGGTCAGGGAAGGTAAAGCAGCGAGGGAGAGGAGATGGGCGCCACGCTCAATATGCCGGCCCCTAGAGAAGTGAGGTCTCTGATGCCTCGCTCCCCTACGACCTCATAGGTTAGGGACATCTTTACCTTTATATGTTAAATGGACATTGTTGTGTTATGGAATGTAAAAATCAAAGTGTAAGTGGATGTTGTGTGTAATGTAATTTAAAACTGAAAATTGTGTAGTAATTTAGCTTATTTCATGTGTCAAGATTCCATACTTCATTTTGATATTTTAGTAGTACTTTTTCGAAAATATTGTTTTACACCTTGCATTTATACCAAGAACGCGCTTCTATTCTATGGCTTGCTAAACTGTTAATCTTCTTCTTCTTCTTCGAACACTCAGACAGCAAATGTTGTGTCTTATGAGCTAAAATGCGTTGCGCTGCGGTTAAGAGCCTGACAAGTCAGGCCCAGCGCATCTGACTTCGGCATTAAGAGAGAGTCGTTCTCTTTTAAGTCTTTCTAAAAATTAAAAAAAGGCAGGAGAATGGATCAAAAAGGCAGAAAATAGACTATTGTTGGGGTTTTTTTTATATTGTTGTTTGTTTTTTTTACACATTTTATGAAAATCACCAGGGTGTTTTTTTCTACATTGCATGATATTTCAAAGTTTGAAAAACAGATAATATAATCAGTGTGTTCCTTTGCACGTTACATAAATCATGTAATTATAAGTGAGTTTGTATGTGTGCGTGTGTGCGTGCGTGCTTGTGTGTGCGTGTGTGTGCGTTGTTGTCTGTGTGTGTGTGATGCGTGTGTGTGTGTGTGTGTGTGTAGGGAGACAGATTTTAAACACAAGAACTGACTTGAAAAAGGGGGTTTTGGTGAAAGGTCAGTTTGCAAACTTTTGTTGTGACACTGCTGATTTCTGACGTTTGGGATGATTTTTGTTCCCCCAACCCACCCCCCATCCCTCCCCCCCACCCCTACCCCCATCTTCCACCCCCTGGACATCACAAACCTCAGGTATACTGAAGATATACATTTATTTATGTATTTTTTCATTTTATTCTTTTATTTCGAGGATAATGGAATAAGCACACCTGTGCTCTTTTTGTTTGGTTTTACATCCAGTCCACGTGTGTATGCAATTTTTTGTAAATTTTGTCTTCTATTCCCACCGACACACAATGGCCTAATCTTCCCTCAAAACGGAACAGATGTTAACGTGTGCGGAAGATGTTCTGCAAGCGGTTCGCACACACGGGGCCTCGGTTTACAGTCTCATCGGAAGAACTTTTTGGGGGGAGTGGAGTCGGCACTGATGTTAACTCCAGAGGAAAAAATTTCCTCTTGAACGAGATTGGAACATGGGTCAGCAGATAACGAGCGCATCACTCTAACCACCAGGCTATCCTCGTCCCTCCCCAGCATTCATGGCCAATTTTCAATGTTGAAATCGTTGTGGGGAGACGGAATATTTGTTAATAGAGATTTTTTAAAGCAAAAGTCAGGGAACCCAGGTGACTTTGGAAGTGAGCTGGTGTGTGTGTGTGTGCGTGCGTGTGTGTGTGTGTGTGTGTGTCTGTGTGTGTGTGTCTGTGTGTGTGTGTGTGTGTGTGTCTGTGTGTGTGTGTGTTTATTCTTTTATATCGAGGATAATGGAATAAGCACTAATGTGCTTTTTCACATCAAGTCCCCGTATGGAATGTAGTTTTGTAAATTCTGTCAACTGTTCCCACCGGCACACAATGGCCTACTCTTACGAAAAGCGGAACAGGATTTAACGTGTGCGCAAGATGTTCTGTTTGCGGTTCGCACACGGGACCTCGGTTTATAGTCTCATCTGAAGGACTTGTTTGGTGTGTGTGTGTGTGTGTGTGTGTGTGTGTGTGTGTGTGTGTGGTGTGTGTTGTGTGTGTGTGTGATATTCGCTGATGGAAGATGCATCCTTTGTTCTTATTTCAGTGTTGTTGTTGTTGTCTGTCTTCTTGTGGTGAGTGTATTCTTAGAAAATAACAAGGTGGGGTTTTTTCCCATCATAAACCGTAACAAACACGGTGATTGTCGAATTTATTAGTTTTTTTGATATTAGGACGGCAGTAATATGTTTTTGTGTGTGATTGTATGAGTTTTAGCTATGGCAATAGAGAGAGAGAGAGAGAGAGAGAGAGAGAGAGAGAGAGAAGAGAGAGAGAGAGAGAGAGAGTGAGAGAGAGAGAGAGAGAGAGAGAGAGAGAGAGTGTGTGTGGTGTGTGGTGTGTGTGTGTGTGTGTGTGGGTGTGTGGGTGTGTGTTCTTTTGTTAGAGCGCCAAGGTTCACCAAGGGTGAGATTTTGTGTATGCGACCGTTCCTCACACACCCTCCCTTCCCACCATGAAGGTAGCCGCATTCGCCTTCGGGGGATGTATGCTGAGTACGTTCGCGTTTCCGTAACCCTCACAAACACTGGCACGAATTACAGGAATCTTTTACTTGTATATTATTTGAACTTCAGCATGTGTACATTACACGTAAAGGAATTAAGGCACTGGCAGGTCTGCACTTGAAGTTGACCTGGTATATTGTCAACCCCCCCCCCCCCCCCCCCCCCCCCCCCCCCGTATTCTTTATTCACCAGACGCCACCGAGATTCGAACCCACGATTTCATGGACCCGTAGGATTGAAGACGAATAGGGTCTTAACCACTCTGCTGTAAGCATCATATAAGAATGATTTGGTTAATAGAAAAAGCCTTTTGGAATAGTCTGGTGATAAGTTGTTCAAGTATATGTAAGAATATCACAAGAGCATGAAGTCCTTCGATGAGACTATAAACCGAGGACCCGTGTGCGAACGCATGCAGAACATTTTGCGCACACGTTAAATCCTGTTCCGCTTTTCGAAAGAGTAGGCCATTGTGTGCCGGTGGGAACAGATGACAAGGTTTACAAAACCGCATACACACGGGGACTGGATATAAAAAAAGCACAGGAGTGCTTATTCCATTATCCTCGATATGAAAAAAATTAATATAAAAAAAGGTAATCTGAGCGCTTTGATTTGTTGCTTTACAAGATTCAGCGCTAGATATAAATTCCATACATTATTATTATTATTATTATTATTATTATTATTATTATTATTATTAAGAGCATCAGTCGGGAGCATTATTGTGCATAGTTACCAGTATACTTGATGAAAGTTTTTATTTTATTTTATTTTATTTATTCATTTATACCTCTTTAAGTCACGACAGATTTCGTTGCATGAATTTCGGGGCTCGGAAAGAGTGCGTCGCCACAAGAGCAGCGCCACCCATTTTTTTTCTTTTCCTGTCTGCAACTGTATTTGTTTCCCTATCAGAGTGGCTTTTAAAAAAAAAAAAACCACATAATTTTGCCAGGGACAACTCTCTTGTTGATGTGTGTTCTTTTACGTGCGCTAAATAATTATGTGTATGTAACACACGGGACCTCGGTTTATAGTCTCATCCGAAAGACTAGCTCCCAGACCACCACTTATGGTCTAATGGATGGGGGGGCGGGGGGGGGGGGGGGGGGGGAGTTTCGGGCCCAAACGGGGATCGAAGAACTACCGCACACTTCCGACCCGGACTTTTCGCTTTCTAGACAGGCGCGTTACCTCTAGACCACCGATCCACAGTAGAATAAAGTGCAACATTGTTTGTGAGGAAAAGTAACTGAAGTGTCCTATCACAGGGTTTTTGTAAAAACAATCATACAGTGTTTACTCTTTAACACAGAACCGTTTGTTACTGTTTGTTGTATGTTAGTCTGATTGATATAGATGTTGTGTACATTTTGTTCATTCTATGCAATTCAAGAGTTTACCCATGTGTGTTCATGAAATGTCTTTGAGCATACATCAGAGAAACACTTTTTGTTATTGCGTCTGTTTTGTTAAATTTTCTTAATCAGAGATTTACAAAATTTCAGTGTTTTTGTTGTTGTTGTTGGTGCAAGTATATGAGAATATAGGGGACGTGATAGCTCGGTGGTCAGAGCACTTTCTCTCCCCAAGCTAAGTTTAAGCTGCGTTGAGCGTGGTTACCACTTGGATGGGTGACCGTTTGCGCGCCTTGACTTCAGTACAGTCCCCCAGTTCACCCAGCTGTAAAATGGGTACCTGCCCTCTTTAGGGTCAGGGAAGGTAAAGCAGCGAGGGAGAGGAGATGGGCGCCGCCCTCAATGTGTTGGCCCCTAGAGAAGTTGAGGTCTCTGATGCCTCACTCCTCTACGACCACATAGGTTATGGGTACCTTCTATCTTTAGGGTCAGGGAAGGTAAAGCAGAGAGGGAGAGGAGATGAGCGCCGCCCTCAATATGCTGGCCCCTGGAGAAGTTGAGGTCTATGATGCCTCGCTCCCCAACGACCGCATTGGAGAATAATATAATAATTATGATACTAAGATAATTGATTTGACATACTTTTGTATATCTTTTTTGCTATTGTCTGTGTTGATCACATCTTTTTTGATATATTAAAATAAAATGGTCACACTTTTTTAATAATGAGAATAATGTATACTATATAATAATAATATGGATTGATGTCAGATTCTGTGTGGAATTCCAAGATGGCTATTAGAACTGTGTTATTGGAAGTGTTTTAAAAATGGAAAGCATAAAAGTGATTTTTCTTTCCATTGCACACTCGTGTCTGTTTTCAAGAGGAAGAGAGAGAGAGAGAGAGAGAGAGAGAGAGAGAGAGAGAGAGAGAGAGAGAGAGAGAGAGAGAGAGAGAGAGAGAGGCTATATGATATAATTATATGTATATATATTATGCATATATTATATCCGCAAAAATCTCACCATTTGTGAACCTCTGAGCTATAGCCAAGGAACAAAAACACACACACACACACGCACAACACAGACACACACACACACACACACAAACACACACAAACACACATACACACACACTACACACGCGCACACACTACACACGCGCACACACTACACACATACACACACATACACACACACACACACACACACACACACACACACACACAACAACACACACACAAGTGGCGGGAGGGTTAAGACGTTCGCCTGCCAACAAGTAAACCGTGAGGTTTTGGGTTCGATTCCCAGCCTCGCCCTTTCCACACGGGACCTCGGTTTATAGTCTCATCCGAAGGATTTTGGGGGAGAGTGGAGTCGGCACTGATGTTAACTCCAGGGAAAAAATATCTCCCTTGAACCGGAATCGAACCCGGGTCGTCAGATTGCGAGCGCAATGTTCTAACCACTAGGCTATCCCGTCCCCCGTCGTGAGAGACAGAGAGACAGACAATGACAATGAAAATGACAAGTTTATTTTGTGATGAGCTGTTATATCCATTCACAAAGGGACAGACGATAGGGAGGGTGGGGGTGGGGGCACAAAACATGCATTTTAGATAACACAAGGAACGGATGACAGCATTGACAAAACTGCATACACACAGGGACTGGATGTTTAAAAAAACCCACGAGCGCTTATTCTATTATCCTCGAAATAAAAGAATGAATAAATAGATAAAAGCCCAGAGAGAGAGAGAGAGAGAGAGAGAGAGAGAAAGAGAAGAGAGAGAGAATGAATGAATGAATGAATTTTTTTTTATTTTTCAAGGGTAACAGAATAAGTATACGCATACTTTTTTTTTTTCCATCCGGCCCTTGCCCTGATTAGGGACTATCAACAAAACAAGGGGGAAAACCCTACTACAACAACGACAACATGATTTTTTTAAAAAGTGTATATTTAACGATACATAATCCCTAACTGACCTGAACGTTAATGTCAAGAGATACATAAATTATAGGGTGGTTTCTTTTTTTTTTTTAGAAAAGAGATATGCGTTAATAAACATATAATTCTCAAATGAATTGAACATTAACATGAAAACTGATACACTAATCATACTTAAGTAATATGAATAAAGTAAAATAGAGGGGAGACAGAGAGAGAGAGAGAGAGAGAGAGAGAGAGAGAGAGAGAGAGAGAGAGAGAGAGAGAGAGAGAGAGAGAGACAGACAAGACAGACAGACAGACAGACAGACAGACAGGCAGGCAGGCAGACAGACAGACAGACAGAGACTACAAGTCAGACCGACAGAGACAGAGAGAGATTGAACTGAACAGGTAAAACAAAGTGATGTCATTTATTACGTAACCATCAACAACGAAATAAAACAAAAAAGCTGCATGCCTGCTATGACCTTTTTCGTTTTTTTGACAATGAAGACAACCTAAAAGCATGTCGGGGGGGGAGGGGTGGGGGGTTTCTTTTCTTTTTCGTTATCATTTGAATATCTTTCAGCCCCAAATATAGATAGACATGCAAAAAATATATTTTATGGTCCTCCATTTAGACCGACAAGAAAGAAAATAATGTTTGAAGTCGGTGACACATTGGCAGGTGCGTCTCTCTTTCTCTCTGTCTGTCTGCCTGCCTGTCTGCATGCCTGTCTGTCTCTGTCTGTCCGTCTGTCTCTGTCTGTCTCTCTGTCTGTCTCTGTCTGTCTGCCTGTCTGTTTATCTGTCTGTCTGTGTCTGTCTGTCTGTCTCTGTCCGTCTCTCTGTGTCTGTCTGTGTCTGTCCGTCTCTCTCTGTCTGTCTGTCTGTCTCTGTCTGTCCGTCTCTCTCTGTCTGTCTGTCTGTCTGTCTCTGTGTCTGTCTGTCGCTTTGTCTTTCTGTCTCTGTGTCTCCGTCTCTATCTCTGTCTATATCTCTGTCTCTCTGTCTGTCTGTCTGCCTGCCTGACTGTTTATGTCTGTCAGTCTCTCTCTGTCTGTCTGTCTCTCTCTGTCTGTCTCTCTGTCTGTCGCTTTGTCTTTCTGTCTCTGTCTCCCTGTCTCTCTGTCCGTCTGCCTGCCTGCCTGCCTCTCTGTTTATCTGTCTGCCTGCCAGTCTCTGTCTGTCTGTCTCTCTGTCTGTATGTCTGTCTCTCTGTCTGTCGCTTTGTCTTTTTGTCTCTGTCTCTCTCTGTGTCTCCGTCTTTCTCTCTGTCTATATCTCGGTCTGTCTCTCTCTCGTTCTCTGTCTGTCTGTCTGTCTGCCTGCCTGTCTGTTTATCTGTCTGTCTGTCAGTCTCTGTCTGTCTTTGTCTCTGTCTGTCTCTCTGTCTGCTGTCTGTCTGCCTGCCTGCCTGTCTGTTTATCTGTCAGTCTTTGTCTGTCTCTGTCTGTCTGTCTGTCTGTCTTTGTCTGTCGCTTTGTCTTTCTGTCTCTGTCTCTTTGTGTCTCCGTCTCTCTGTCTCTCTCTATCTGTCCGTCTGCCTGCCTGCCTGTCTGTTTATCTGTCGGTCGGTCGGTCTCTGTCTCTGTCTGTCTGTCTGTCAGTCAGTCTGTCTGTCTGTCTCTCTCTCTCTGTCTGTTGCTTTGTCTTTCTGTCTCTGTCTCTCTGTATCTCCGTCTTTCTGTGAATGCGCATTCGCATTCCGTCTTTCTGTCTGTCTATCTCTCCGTCTCTCTCTGTCTCTCTATCTCTGTCTGTCGCTCTGTCTGCTGTCTGTCTGTCCGTCCGTCTGCCTGCTTGCCTGTCTGTCTGTTTATCTGTCAGTCTGTCAGTCTCTGTCTGTCTGTTTGTCTCTCTCTCTGTGTCTGTCTGTCTCTCTCTCTCTGACTGTCACTTTGTCGTTCTGTCTCTGCTCTCTCTGTGTCTCCGTCTCTCTGTCTGTCTATATCTCTGTCTCTCTGTCTCTGCCCTGTCTGTCTGCCTGCCTGCCTGTCTGTTTATCTGTCTGTCAGTCTCTGTCTGTCGCTTTGCCTTTCTGTCTCTGTCTGTCTGTCGCTTTGCCTTTCTGTCTCTGTCTCCCTGTGTCTCCGTCTGTCTGTCTATCTCTCTGTCTCTCTCTGTGTCTATGTCTCTCTCTGTCTGTCTGTCTATCTGTCCGTCAGCCCTGCCTGCTTGTCTGTTTATCTGTCTGTCTGTCAGTCTCTGTCTGTCTGTCTCTGTCTGTCTGTCTCTCTCTGTCTGTCGCTTTGTCTTTCTGTCTCTGTCTCTCTGTGTCTCCGTCTCTCTGTCTGTCTATATCTCTGTCTCTCTGTCTCTGTCTCTCTCTTCTCTATCTGTCCGTCTGCCTTCCTGCCTGTCTGTTTATCTGTCGTCGGTCGTCGGTCTGTCTTTGTCTCTGTCTGTCTGTCTATCTCTGTCTGTCTGTCTATCTCTGTCTCTCTGTCTCTATGTGTCTCCGTCTTTCTGTCTGTCTATCTCTCCGTCTCTCTCTGTCTGTCCGTCTCTCTCTGTCTGTCTGTCTCTTCTCTTACTCTCCCTTCCCCCTCTCTCTGTATTTTAGGGTTTTTTGTTGCTTTTTTGTTCACTTACGTTTTACATTTTCGATTTGTTTTCGCTCATGTGTTCTTTTTTTTCTTTGCGTCTTTCACATTTCTTTTCTGATTTTTTCTCTCCTCTTTTTCTTTTTTTATATCCATTCATGCTTCACCCACCTGTCTGTTTTATTGTCTGTCTATCTGATGTCTGCCTCTCAGTTCTTATCTTTTCTTTTTTCTTTTCTTTGTGTGTGTGTGTGTTTTTGTTTTTTTCTTTACTTTTTCTTTCTGTCTTCTTCCTCGTGTGCGTACATTGCACTTTCAAGTTAAAGTTTGGAGTCTATAGTCATACAAAAGCGGGTGTATACTCTAAAATCTTGTGTTATAGTGTGCACTTTGGCACTATAACATTTGAACTTCAACCCCCCTTTCCTCCCCCACCCCCTCTTCTAGAAAGAACTGTTCAACTTGGTTAGACTTCATGATTTGCTTAGTTCAGCAATTCTAGAAGACAGAGTTAGGTTTCTTTGTCAACCTCTAAGTTAGAGTGTTGTGTTTAAACAAACAACTTCTCAGTCTGGGTGGATACCCATGGTTGTGGGATGAGGATTCTTTTAATGCACTTGAGACTTTAGCTAGGGAGGCCCATTGGGGTCTGTGTTGACAGCCCTTTACTTAGCTTAGGTGTCCAGCATGTCTCCATGAATTTGGAGCATTGGCAACCAATCCATGTGTGAATTGTCACTCTCTTAGCTTAGGTGTCCTGAGTGTCTCAGTGGACTGGGAGGCCTGGTAAACAAGTGAGGCCTGTGTACTGGTGCACCTTTCTCACCTTGAGTGTCCAGCATGTCTGTGTGAGCTAGAAGACTGGTAACTCAGTGTGATGGTGCAGCTAAGTGTTCTCACTGAAGGTCTACAGTCCCAGGGCTGGTGGCTCAGCCTTTGTCTTAACAGTCCCTTTGTCAGCTACAATGGAGTCCTCTCTATTCATGGCTTCAGGCATTGTTGTAGAGTGTCCAGTCATGTGATAAACACCTTAGAGCTTACTACAGTTGGTCTTATTCAACAGGCTTGTGGGCCTCTTTCTTGAATTACACCCCCTCCCCATTTCCCTTCTCCCCCCCCCTCCCCCCTGTCCTCTATTGAATGAGCAGATTTGTCATGTAAAGACTACATTGATTATTTTAGTTTGTGAATAAATTTGTTTGTCAGCTGTTTTGATGTGTGGTTAGGATTTGTTAGTCTCATTTTCCAAATGTATTCATTGGTTAGTTGGAATTAGTAGTCCTGCAACTGAACCAACATAACAGGGTGTACATGGCATTTTAAAGTCTTTCTCTTGCTGGCTGTCTGAGGCAACTTTCTGCTTGAGTTAGGCTGTGGTGCGGTAAAACCTGACAGAATGACTTAGAAGGAAAACAGCAGTTTTGTTCTCCTGCTTGAGCTGTAAGTGAACATTTCTCTTTTTGATAGCAGTTGTTGGTTAAAGAGATTTATTGATTTAAGAGCTGATTTAATAAGTGAATTTCATTTGTGTGTAATAGCTGAATTTAGTTACTGATTGAATATTGTGACTGGTACAGTGAAAGTATGTGTAGTTACTTTACGCATGAATGTTGGCTAAAGTCATGAGACTTTTACTATTTAATTGTGTGATCTTGGCATTTATTCCATAATTGGATGTTCATGTGAGAAGTGGAATTTAATGAGTAAGTAATTATTTGATGTGTGTATCATGTTGAGATGAAGTTTGTAAATTGCACTGATCAAAATAATGTGGATTTGGTAACAGAGCTATTGGGATAGACTACTATGACAAAGTTGAATTGAGATGAGTTCACTGCTAAAACTAAAAGAGTTGAAGACTTGAAGGTTAGACTTGAATGCAGTACAGGACTAGGCCTAGCTAGGCCCTTATAGAAATTTGCCCAGTGAAAGTAGGCAATTCAACATGTAGGTGTAACTTTGAGTATGATAATCCATTTGTGTCAAAAGTGGTTAATTTGTATGTGGTTTGGTGACATACTAGATTGTGCTTTCTCTCTCTCCCTCATGCTACAATATCCATGGCCCCTTGACGCTGGGGGCAACAGCAAAGTGAGAGGCTGTATGACCAGTGGCTTTCCCACTCATGGATTGCCACTTTACATC
>CM054165.1:15317512-15327512 GCA_028751875.1 Rapana venosa
TACGCATTGAGCGTGGTTACCAAGTGGGTGGGTGACCGTTTGCGCGCCTTGGCTTCAGTAAAGTTCCCCCAGTTCACCCAGCTGTAAATGGGTACCTGCCCTCTTTAGGGTCAGGGAAGGTAAAGCAGCGAGGGAGAGGAGATGGGCGCCGCCCTCAATATGCTGGCCCTAGAGAAGTGAGGTCTCTGAACCTTGCTGTTTTTTATACTTATTATTTTTCTAATTTCTTTTCTATTTTTCTGTATTTTTTTCATTAATGACTGGATGAACGAGTTAATCAATTTATCTTTTTACATGACTGAATGAATGAATGAATTCATTCATTCTTCTTTTTCTTTGTTTCTCTCTATCAAAACTCGTCCTATTTACTCTGTTACTTTGTTATTTTTTTCTCGGTGGGTTTTTCTTTCCATCTTTTCTGTTATTGCCTTTGTTCTTTCTTTTGCTTTTTCTTTCTTTCTTTTTTCTTTCTTTCTTTCTTTCTTTCTTTTCCTTCTCTCTTTTTCTCTTTCTTTTCTTCTTTCTTTTCTTTCTATCAGTCTGTTGGTAAGTCGGTTTGTCTTTTGTTTGTTTTTTTTCCTTCTGTCCTTCCTTCCATTTCTTTTTCTTTCTTTTTTATGTCTGTCTCTCTGTTGGTCTGTTTATGTATGTATGTATGTATGTATGTATGTATGTACGTATGTACATATGTACGCATGTATGTATGTACATACGTATGTATGTATGTATGTATGTATGTATGTATGTATGTATGTATGTATGTATGTATGAATGTATGTATGTATGTATGTATATATGTATGTTTGTAAGGACCAAACACAAACTCTCTTCCATTACAACAGCTTCAATAGAACTTGGCAATGCATCAGTCCCTCTGTCCACTGCAGTGAAGTACCTAGGTGTTGTTGTCGACAACACACTCTCCATGCAAAAGTTCATCACCCAGACCTGTCAGTCGTGCTACTATCAGTTACGGCGTATTAGTGCAATTCGAAAGTACCTGTCCACCGATGCAACAGCCAAACTTGTCACTTCTCTCATTCTTTCACGTCTGGACTATTGCAATTCTCTTTTGTCTGGTCTGCCAGCATCATCTATCCACTCCCTTCAACGTATACAAAACTCCGCAGCTCGACTAGTTCTCAGAAAGAAAAAATCGGAGCACATTACCCCCCTCTTGCGATCTCTCCACTGGCTGCCTGTGCCACAGAGAGTAGAATATAAGATCAGTACCCTCTGTTACAAATGTTTCCACAAAACTGCACTCTCCTACCTCTGTGAATGTCTTAACCTGTACACTCCTTCACGTTCCCTCCGCTCTGCTGCAGATACCTTGTGCCTACGAATACCTAGATTCAACCAATCTACTGTTGGCCGCCGCTCTTTCTCTATTTCGGGTCCATCGACCTGGAATGAGCTCCCTCACTCTCTTCGCCAGAAGCCTAGCTATGAAACTTTTAAATTAAGCCTCAAGACATATTTATTTCAAACCTAAGATTTCCCCCCTCCTGTCTCATATCAGAACTATCCCACCCTTCACTAACCCATGTCCTATCACCCTGCTAAAGTGTATGACCTGTGTGTGTGTGTGTGTGTGTGTGTGTGTGTGTGTGTGTGTGTGGTGTGTGTGTGTATGTGTGTGTGTGTGTGTGTGTGTGCTTTTGAAAAACATTTGACTATTGCAATTTTATTTCATAGATTTGGTCTGCAGTACCATGTTTGTAATATCTGTTTTGAACTATTGATTATTTGTCATTTGTTGTATAAGATTAGGTCGAATCCATGCGCTTTGATTTGTCTTTGCAAGATATAGCGCTATATAAGTTCCATTTATTACTATTATTATTATTATTATTATGATGTACATATTATTGTATGTATGTACATATGTACGTCACTCTCTCTCTTTCTCCCTCTCTCTCTCCCACTCTCCCTCTCCACCTCTCTATCATCCCACCTCCCCCCTCTCTCTCTCACTCTCTCTGTCTCTCTCTCTCTCCCTCTCTCTCTCCCTCTCTCTCCCCCCCCCCCCCCCTTCTTTCCCTCCTCTCTCATTGTGTTGTTTTTAATTTTCCCATTTGCATCTCTTAACCCCCAAAATGTCTCTGTAGTTAGTTTGTTTACCTCAAGTCTGAACTAAAAACACCAAAAACAACACACCCCCCCCACCACCACCACCCCACCACCACCACCACCAACCCCCCCCCTCCCCCCCCACCACCCCCCACCCAAACAAACCCAACAAAACAAACCCCCACCAAAATAACCCAGTGTACCAAGGTGTGCACGTATCATAGACGTTGACACTGTCACTCAGATGCTGGGTAAAGGCTTTACAGATGATGAAGATGCTGACCTACATACCTCCCTCTCTTCCCCCCCCCCCCAAACTCCCTCCCTCTCCCTCCTCTCCCCCTCCTCTCCCCACCTTCCCTCCTTAACATAAAAGTAGGCTCACAACATGCCGTACCCTTAAGTTATTCAGCATTTTTGTTTTCGGTTTTTTGTTTGTTTGTTTTTTTGGTGGTTGTTTTTATACATACCCTCCCACTCAAAGAAAAAAATTAAAGAATAAAATGAATAAATACAATACACTCCCCCATGCGCGAGCACGCACGCACGCACGTGAACAGTCACGCACACACACGCACGCGCGAGTACACACACACACACGCACCTACACAAACTCTCTCTCTCTCCTTCTCCCTCTCTCCTCAGACACACACACACACACACACCACAACACGCACAACACACATACACACACAACACGCTACTCGCACACACAACAACACACACCACACGCACGCACACACATACACACGCACCCCAAACACACACACACCACACGCTACTCGCACACACATACACACACCAAACACCCCCTCCTCCCTCTCTCTCAGCCACACACACACATACACACACACACACTCTCACACATATACACACCCACCAAACACCCCACCTCTCTCTCACCCTCTCTCTCTCCTCCTTCTCTCTCTCTCAGCCCCCACCCCCCCCCTCCCCCTAAACACAGTCCTCTCCCTCTCTCTCTCGTAACGTACACACACACCACACACACACACTACTCACACACGCTCTCTCTCTCTCTCTCTCTCTCTCTCTCTCTCTCTCTCTCTCTCTCATCTCTCTCTCTCTCTCCTGTGTCAGTGTTTGTGTAACACACATACACACACTACTCACACTACACACAACACACGCACACTTCCCACTCCTCTCTCTCTCTCTCTCTCTCTCTCTCTCTCTCTCTCTCTCTCTCTCTTCTCTCTCTCTTTCTCTCTCTCTTTCTCTCCTCAATCTTCACTTTGAAAATTGGTTTCAAAGCGATGTTTGCTTTTCTGGATCTTCCTTAAAGCCTTTGACTTCTTATTTTTCTTTTTCTGTTTTTTTTTTTTTTGCTTTCCTTTTTTTCTTTTCCTTTGTGTTTTTTTCTTTTCTTGTTGTTTTCCTCCGTTGTATTTTTCCCCTGATCTTTTAAAAAAAAATTTTTTTTTTTTTTCTTTTTTTTTTTCTGCTGTCTTTCTTCTTTTCATGGTTTTTTCTTTGTTTTTTTTTCTGTTCGAGTGTATTTTTTTTCTTTCCTTTTCTTTTTATTAAATTCTTTTTTCATTAAAAATTTTTTTCTTCCTTATCTCTTTTCTTGCTTTTTTCTCTTATGTTGTGGGTTTTTTTCTGTTCTTTTTTCCTTTAAAAAAAATCTTTTCTTTTTCATTTAATTTTTTTCTTCCTTCCTCATCTCTTTTCCTGTTTTTTTTTCTCTTACGCTGTGGTTTTTTTAGAAAAAAAATATTCTTTTCTTTCTTATTTTTTGAGGGGGTTTCATTTTTTTTTCTTTTTTTTTTGGGTGGGGGGGGGGGGGGGGGGGGGGGGAGGTCTTACGTGGTGATGAATGACTTGACCTTAGCGCCTGAGTGGAAAACATGGTGACATAAGGCTTGACATGCACAGACGCTAAGAATGTGTTTGGGATATTTTTTTCATGTGTGTATGTGTTTGTGTGTGGGTGGGTGGGTGTGTCTGTGCGTGGTTGGGTGGGTGTGTGTTTGTGAGAGAGAGAGAGAGAAAGTGAGTGAGCGAGAGAGCGAGAGAGAATGTGTGTGAGTTTGTGTGTGTGTGAGGTTGTGTGTGTGAGAGAGACAGAGAGAGAGAGAGAGAGAGAGAGAAGAGAGAGAAGAGAGAGAGAGTGTGTGTGTGTGTGTGTGTGTGTGTGTGTGTGTGTGTGTGTGTGTGTGTGTGTGTGTGTGTTTGTGTGTGTGTGAGACAGAGAGAGATAGAGAGAGAGAGGGTGTTGTGTTGTGAGAGAGAGAGAGAGCGTTGTGTGTGTGTGTGTGAGAGAGAGAGAGAGAGAGAGTGAGGTGTGTGTGTGTTGTGTGAGAGAGAGAGAAGTGCGTGTGTGTGTGAGAGAGAGAGAGAAGAGAGAGAGAGAGAGAGAGAGAGAGAGAGTTTGTGTGTGTTGTGTGAGAGAGAGAGAGGGTGTTGTGTGTGTGTGTGTGTGTGTGTGTGGTGTGTGTGTGTGGTTGTGTGTGAGAGATGAAGAGAGAGAGAGAGAAGAGAGAGAGAGAGAGAGAGGGAGAATGAGTGAGAGAGAGTGTGTGTGTTTGAGAGAGAGAGTAAGTGTGTGTGTATGAATGTGTGTGTGAGAGAGAGGGTGTGTGCGTGGGGGCGCGCGTGTGTGGTGTGTATGTTGTGTTTGTGTGTGTGAGAGAGACTGTAAGTGTGTGTTTGTGAGAGAGAAAGTGAGTGAGTGAGAGAGAGTGTGAGAGAGAAAGAGAGTGAGTGTGAGTGTGTGTATGAGTGAGAGAGAGAGAGGGGTGTGGTGTGTGTGTGTGTGTGTGTGGTGTGTGTGTGTGTGTGTGTGTGGTGTGTGTGTGTGTGTGTGTGTGTGTGTGTGTGTTGTGTGTGGTGTGTGTGTGGGGTGTGTGTGTGTGTTGTGTGATGTGTGTGTGTATCGCGCGCGCATGCTTGCGGGCGTACCTGCTTGCGTGCGTGCGTGCGTGAGAGAGAGTGTGTGTGTGTGTGGGGGGGGGATGTTGTTTTTGTTGTTTTGTTGTCGTTTTTGTTTGTCTGTTTTTGTGTGTGTGGGGGGGGGGGGGGGGGGGGGGGGGGGGGGGGGGGGGGGGGGGGGAGGCTGGTTCTGACAGACTGATGTCTAGCTTCTACGGTGTACACTGACGTGGTTTGATAGCTAGAGGATGGTCAAGAAGAAAAGCAGCCAAACCAAAAACAAAAAACAAAAAAACCAAAACCAACAACATCCCCCCCCCAAAAAAAAGCCCCACCTCATCACGATCATTAAAAAAGAGAAGCAAGCAAAACAAAAAACAACCCCCCTAAAAAAGCAACAATGACAAGAGAAACAACAACGTTCAAACCGCATTAAAAAACCACCACCACCAAAAATAACAGCAACCATCCCCCAAAAAAGCAACAGCAAACAACACTCGGACAGCAGCATCGAAACAACAGTAAACAACTGCTAAATAACAACAACAACAACAACAACCAAAACCAAACAGCAATAATAACAGCAACCGAACAACAACAAGCAACTGCTAAACAACAACCAAACAACAATAACAATAGCAACTAAACAAATACGGCCAAAGACCAATAACAACACCAACGACCACCACCAACAACACAAAACAACCAAACCAAATAACAACAACAAAACAACAACATTTTAAAAAGAATCATCATCACCAACCACAACCACTACCGAACAACAACAAAACAAACAACGCCCAAGCAACAAAATCAAAATGCACCAACAAGAACAACTCAACAACAGTGCTTTGACTTGTTTTTACAAGATATAGCGCTGTATGAGTTCCATGTATTATCATTTTTCATTAAACAACAACAATAAACAACCACCACCAACAAAATAATACACAACAACACAAAACAACATAAAAAAACAACAACAAACAACAACCAAACAACAACTAAACAACAACCAAACAACAACAAAACAACAACCAACCAAACAACAACAACAACAACAACCGAACAACAACCAAACATCAACAAAAACAACAAAACAGCAAACAACAAAACCACACACCAGCAACATCTAAACAACAACAAAAAACAACAAACAACAGCTAAACAACACACCCCAGCAACAGCTAAACAACAAGTAAACAGCATCTAAACAGCAAACACCACCAAAATATAAACAACAACAACAAACAAACAACAGCTAAACAACAACAAACAACAGCTGAACAACACACACCAACAACATCTAAACAACAACAAACAACAGCTGAACAACACACACCAACAACATCTAAACAACATCTAAACAACAACAAACAACAGCTGAACAACACACACCAGCAACATCTAAACAACAATAACAACAAACAACAACAACAAATAAGAAAAAAACAACAGCTAAACAACACACACCAGCAACATCTAAACAACAACATATAAACAACAACAAACAACTGCTTAACAACACACACCAACAACATCTAAACAACAACAACAGCTAAACAACAACAAACAACAGCTAAACAACACACACCAGCAACATCTAAAGAACAACAAACAACAAACAACAGCTAAACAACAGCAACAAACAACAACAAACAACATATAAACAACAACAAACAACAACAACAAACAACAGCTAAACAAACACACACCAACAACATCTAAACAACAACACTAAGCAACAACATACAACATCTAAACAGCAACAAACAACATCTAAACAACAGCAAACAACAGCTGAAGAACAACAACACAGCAACATCTGAACAAAAACAAACAACAGCTAAACAACAACAAAAACATCTAAACAACAACAACAAACAACAAAAACAACAACAAACAAACAACAGCAACATAAAACAGCTAAACAACACACACCAACAACATCTAAACAGCAACATCTAAACAACAACATCTAAACAACAACAACAAACAAACAACAAGCAACAACAAACAACACCTAAACACACACACCAACAACATCTAAACAGCAACAACAAACAAACAACAGCTGAACAACACACACCAAGAACATCTAAACAACAACATCTAAACAACAAGCAACAACATTTAACACCTAAACAACACACACCAACAACATCTAAACAACAACAAACAACAGCTAAACAACAACAACAAACAACAACAACAAACAGCAGCTGAACAACCCACACAACAACATCTAAACAACAACAACCTCTAAAACAACAACAACAACAACAACAAACAACAAACAACAACACAACAAACAACAGCTACATAAGCTAAAGAGGGGAAGACGTGCGGAGACGCCCCTCATTAATTTTATGTTTTTAATCTTTTACCTTCTTCAGATCATTTGTCTCCATGTCTGTCTATCTGTCTGTCTATCTGTCTGCTTATCTGTCTGTTTATATGTCTATCTTTCTGTCTGTCTGTGTATTTATATTTCGGCCTATCTGTCTGTTTATCTTCCGATTTTTGCCTGCTTATCTGCCTGTTTACAATGTCTGTTTGTCTATATGTATGTTTATCTATATGTTCTTCTGTCTGCTTATCTGTCTATTTATCTCTCTGTCTGTTCTTCTGGTTTTTTATGTGTCTATTTAACTCTCTGCGTGTCTGTCTTATGCCTGTTTATCTGTCTATTATTTTGTGGGTTATTTGTCGTCTGTCATATGTCTGTTTTATCTGTTTATCTATTATAATCTGTTTTTCTTTCTGTTTTATCTGTCTGTTGTTTCCTGTGTGCTTATCTGTCTTTTGCTGTCTGTCTGTCTGTTCTTCTGTCTATTATGTGTCTATTTATCTGCTGGTGTCTGTTTTTGCCTGTATATCTGTCGTTGTATCTGTCTATCTATCTGTCTGTGTATTTATCCGTCGGTCTGCATGTCGGTCTATCTGTCTGTCTATCGGTCTGTCTATCTGTTTGTCTATCTGTCTATTTATCTGTCCGTGTATATGCCTGTTAATCTGCCTCTTTATCTATCTGTCCGTTTAACTGTCTGTTCACCTGTCTGTCCATCTGTCTGTTCATCTCTCTGCCTTATCTGTTTATCTGTGTTTTCTTCTGTCCAGTTTCGTCTTTATCCCCCCCCCCCCCCCCCCCCCCCCTGTTTCACCTATCTTATTCTACAACCATCTCCCTTTTCTTCTCTGCCTCATCCTCTCTTATTCTCATATAAGCCGAAGTCTTGTGTGCGAACGCACGCAGAATATCTTGCGCATACGTTAAAGCTTGTTCCGCCTTTCGGAAGAGTAGGCCATTTGTGCCAGTGGGAACAGATGACAAAACATAGAACTGCGTGCACACAGGGGACTGGATGTGAAAAAGCACATAAATGGTTATTCCATTATTCTACTACTACTACCACTACTACTTCACACACACACACGCGCATACGTGCGCACGCACGCACGCACGCGCGCACACAAACACACACACACACACGCACGCACACACTACACTACACTACACTACACTACACTACACTACACTACACCACACAAAGGGGACGGGATAACCTAGTGGTCAGAACATTGCGCTCGCAATCTGACGACCCGGGTTCGATTCCCGTTCAAGGGGATATTTTCCTCTGGACTTAACATCAGTGCTGACTCCACTCTTCCCAAAAGTCCTTCGGATGAGACTATAAACCGAGGCCCCGTGTGCGAACGCACGCAGAACAATCTCGCACACACGTTAAATCTTGTTCCGCTTTTCGTAAGAGTAGGCCATTGTGTGCGCGTGGGAACAGATGACAGAATTGACAAAACCGCATACACACGAGGACTGGATGTAAAATAGCACAAGAATACACTACACTACGCTACGCTACACTACACTACACTACAATACAATACACATACGCATTAAAAAAAACAAAAAACAACCAAACTGCAACTGGGTCCTGAAGTGAGAGCGAGAGGACAATCTGAACACATCACTCCTCTTCTGCATCTCTTCACTGGCTGCCTGTCTCACAGAGACTGAAGTATAAGATCAATACCCTCTGTTTCAAATGTCTCCACAAATCTGCACCCTCTTATCTCTGTAACTGTCTTCACTTGTATACTCCATCCCGTTCCCTTCGTTCAGCCGCAGATACTTTGTGCTTTCGAACACCCAGATTCAAACAAACCACTGTTGGCCGACGCTCTTTCTCTGTTTCTGGTCCATCCACCTGGAATGAGCTCCCTCTTTCACTTCGCTCAAAGCCTTCATTTGATACCTTCAAATTCAGCCTCAGTACACACTAATTTTCTACCTGAGACTTTTCCTTCATATCTGTCCCTAATTTTCAACAGCATCCTTCATCTCCTAAGTGTGTTCGCGAGTGTGTGTATGTGTATGTGTGTGTGTGCGTGCGTGCGTGCGTACGTGCGTGCGTGCGCGCGCATGGATTTGAAATATGTTGTTCATTATGTTTAAGGAGAGTTGTATGCGTGTAAATGATTTGAGTGCAAAGGCTTCGATTGTGTGTTTTTACAAGATTCAGCGCTATAAAAATTTCATATATTATTATTATTATTAGGATGATATCGATGTCAGAATTGTGCGGTACATGTTCGTTTGTTTGATTATTTCTAACAACAACAAATATACAAACAAGAGAATGAGAAGAAAGGCTGCATGCAGCCCAGACAGACAGACAGACAGACAGACAGACAGACAGACAGACCAGCATTGTCAGACTTCATCTGTGCCTTCCTCTGCCATAGGCACTGTCTGTCATTCCCGTGTGGGACTGGCCAGCCACACCCGACGCTGTACCAGAATTTTAAACACCTAGAGCGCAACTCCATAGTCTTCCGAGAATGACAGCTGCCTACTGCCCTTCTTAAGTTTCTAAACTGCGTCAGTGGTTTGGGATACGCCCAAATTTCTTACGGAGGGCTAGTCTCCAACAGACAAGTGAGGGACAATTTGGATCGTCGGGGTGTGTGTGTGTGTGTGTGTGTGTGTGTGTGTGTGTGTGTGTGTGTGTGTGTG
>CM054165.1:15330012-15332512 GCA_028751875.1 Rapana venosa
ACCGTGTGTGAACGAATGCAGAACATCTTGCGCACACGTTAAAACCCGTCCAGAAGAGTGTGCCAGTGGGAACGGGATAACAAAGTTTTAGAAAATCCTATACACACGGAGACTGGATGCAAAAAATGCACATGAGTGCTTATTTCGTTATCCTCGAAATAAAGTGTTTTTTAAAAAACCCTTCTGGGTCATGGCATGTGGTATCCATTTCTACAGAGAGGAAAGTCAGAAAAAAAATGTTTGCTGATTTTCACAGATTTTGATTTTTAATGTATGAAAAAACACAGCATGTACTTGGGGCTTGCTTTTTGTTTTTAGGATTGAGGACATAGAGCAATAGCAGGTAGTCATGAGAAAGTTGGAAATGTTGTTGTTGTGTGTTCCCCAGCTTAACACTCTGGGGGTCACCTAGAATAATATGCACCCTGACTCACTCACTCATCCCACCTGGGAATCACTGTGAGATTGAAATTGCACACTGAATGAGAAGTTTGCGTGTGTGACTGTTTTAAAGTACCTCGCCATAATTATAAGCAGCTATACTCCGACTTCAGAGGATGTTTTTGTCCTTTAAAAGAGAGTGCAGTGTTGTTATATCAAGAGCTTTGTCATGGCTGAAGGCAATCTCAACGCAACGTTTTACAACATAACAACATTTTAGTGTAGGCCTTGGCAATTAGCTGACATCAATAACTGACACAGCTTTTGGTCAGGGAAATGATCATTACATTAATAGGGATTGCTTGTGTTCCTACAGTGTTGAGTATTCAACATTAAAAAATGCTTGCTGTTTTTCACAAATTTTGTTAAAGCATGAAACAAAAATGCATCATGTACTTATCTTTTTTTGTGGGGAGGGGATGGGGCATTGATTGAGGGCATGGGAGCGATACCAGATAGTCATGGGGAAGTTGGAAATGGCCATCATGAGATTGCTTGTGTTCCTACAGTGTTGACCCTGCACATGCATATTGTAGTTACCAAGGAAGCTAGCAGACTACATAACACTGAGGGGGGTACAGTTTTTTAACTGAAAAAATTCAAACCTACCAAACTTTTACAAAATCACAAGAAATTTTTGAGTCAGAAACTAGTCTTTCACGAAAAAAAAAACCCAGTTTCTTTTATATATCTATAGATGATTTAGTAATAATAATAATAATAATAATAATACATGGAATTTATACAGCGCTAAATCTTGCAAAAAAAACAAATCAAAGCGCTCTCATTCATCCTATTCTTTCGCATGCAGCCAGTTACGATTAATAGATTTTTACAAATTCAAATGTAAACACACACACGCGCACAATTAACAGTTTTTTACAAATACAAATGTAAACACACACGCGCGCGCGCGCCCACACACACACACACACACACACACACACACACACACACACACACACACAAAAGTTGTACACTCGGGCAGGCTAATGGGGGGGGGGGGGGGGGGAGTTGGTTATTGAGGGCAGGGACAGAGATGAGATGAAACAAGAGGAGAGAATCTTAGGTTTGAAATAAATGCGTCTTTAGGCTGGATTTAAAAGCATCATAAGTAGGCTTTTGACGAAGGGAGAGAGGGAGGTCGTTCCAGATCACTGGACCAGAAACAGAGAAAGAGCGACGGCCAACAGTGGACTGGTTGAATCTAGGTATTCTTAAGCACAAGGTATCTGCAGCAGAGCGGAGGGAACGAGAAGGAGTGTACAAATGAAGACATTCACAGAGGTAGGAAGGTGCCGTTTTGTGGAGACTTTTGTAACAGAGGGTACAGATCTTATAGTTTATCCTCTGTGGCACAGGCAGCCAGTGGAGAGATCGCAAGAGAGGAGTAATGTGCTCAGATTTTTTCTTTCTGAGGACTAGTCGAGCTGCAGAGTTTTGTATACGTTGAAGAGGGTGGATAGATGATGCTGGCAGACCAGCCAGAAGGGAATTGCAATAGTCCAGACGTGAGAGAATGAGAGATGTGACTAGTTTGGATGTTGCATCAGTGGACAGATACTTTCGAACTGCACTAATGCGCCGTAATTGATAGTAGCACGACTGGCAGGTTTGGGTGATGAATTTTTGCATGGAGAGCGTGTTATCGATAGCTACCCCTAGATATTTCACTACAGTGGATAGAGGGACAGACGTATTGCCGAATTCTATTGAAGCTGTTGTTATGGAAGAGAGTTTGTGTTTGGTCGCTATAAGCATGGCTTCGGTTTTATCTGCATTTAGTTGTAACTTGTTCTCTATCATCCAGTTTTGGATATCTTGAAGGCAGCAGGACATATTTGTCAAGAGGGAAGGCAGGTTTTCGGGAGTTTCACTGCTAAGAATCTGAGAGTCGTCTGCATAAAAATGATGGCTGATTTGATGACGGTTTATTATATGTGAAAGTGGGGCAGTGTAGAGAGTGAAAAGAACAGGGCCGAGAACTGACCCCTGTGGGACTCCACATTCCAGTTTGGCAGGTGCTGATTGAATCTTATTTACTGTAACTGTGTGGAAT
>CM054165.1:15345012-15377512 GCA_028751875.1 Rapana venosa
CCCAAACAATAGACGAAATAATGTGTGGGAAGCAACAAGCATTTTCTGGCTAAAACTGACATGAAAACACAGTCTGTTGAAGTAAAAACTTAACCTTCTCGACTGGAAACTTTAACGAAGACATCCGATTGAGAAAACTAAAAACAACAGCAACAAAACAGACAGAGAAAGACAGAGAGAGAGAGAGAGAGAGAGAGAGAGAGAGAGAGAGAGAGAGAGAGAGAAGAGAGAGAAGACAGACAGACAGACAGACAGACAGACAGAGAGACAGAGAGAACAGAGAGAGACACAGAGAGAGATCACGAAAAAAAGCTTAAAAAAGAAAAGGTGACACACAAGAAGCAAGGGTCACACACAACAACACACACACACACAACACACACAACACAACACACACACACACCACACACACACACAAGTAGTAAAATGAGTAAAAAAAGCACATAAGTCTGATCCATTATCATCGATATAAAAAGAATAAAAAAAAACACACACACACAACAAACAAAACAAAAAGACACCACCAAAAAACATTTAAAAATGTCAAAACCAAACTCCTTCCAAACGACAAACTCTCCCTCACTCCCCTTCTCTCTCCACCTCCACCTCCTCCACCTCCTCCTTCTCGTCCTTGCTTCCTGATTTCCCGGCATTCACCGGAAGCGGTAGTGACGTCGTCCACTTCCTACTACCACGGCGGCCTCAAGCTGGACTTTCTCTGCAAGTCTGGCAGTGTGCCAGCCTACGTGAGAGACGTGCCCTGGGACTGTGCCTCTTTCCTGGTGTGTCTGCGTGGTCGGGCGTTCCTCAGCCAATGCCCCGGGGACAAGTTGTACAGCCGCAGCGGCAGCGGCAGCAAATGTCTGGCGGAGACTCATGTCAACACGTCGCGATGTCACGGGCAGCTGTTCAGTAAGTATATAATATTGCCACGTTTAGTTTATAGGGTTTCAATCAAGAACTGTGATAAAAGCCCAGGTGAACACGGCTAAGGGCTTGATTAAACCATTGACGCTGGGGGCGACAACAGCAAAGTGAGAGGCTGTATGTATGACCAGTGGCTTTCTTTCCCACTCATGGAATTCCACTTTACAGCTTAGTCTTTAGTGATCGACTATGACTCTCTGACTAGAAGGCTTGACTCGCACAGTCCTTAATATGTGCTGCAGCCCTGGGGGGCTGGTTGGCCTTTGGAGAACATCTCCAACGCTGACTGTCCTTATGCCCACTTGGCCGAGAGAGTGGGGATGTGCTGTGGGCAAGGCATCTCCACTATAATCAAATTTCTGCCCAGTTTCCAAAACAGCAGCTGCCTCCTCTGCTGTTTTGGAGGCCATCGTCGAACACGAGGGACAAACATACATACATAGTTTATAGGGAGGTGTTTGTTGGTGTGTTGTTGTTTGCTTTGTTTTGTGTTGTTTTTTTTGTTTTTTTTTTGGGGGGGGTGGTGGTGAAAGTTATAGTTTTATTCTTTTAGTTCGAGGATAATAGAACATTTTTTAAAAAATTTAATTCTTTTATATCGTGGATAATCGAATAATCACTTATGTGCTTTTTTTTTTACATCCAGTACCTGTGTGTATGCGGTTTTGTAAATTGTCATCTGTTCCCACCGGCACACAATTTTGGTTTAGTTCTTTTATTTCGAGGATAATAGAATAGTGGTTTTTTTAAATTTAATTCTTTTATATCGTGAATAATGAAATAAGCACTTATGTGCTATTTTACATCCAGTCCCTGTGTGTATGCGGTTTTGTAAAATGTCATCTGTTCCCACCGGCACACAATTTTGGTTTAATTTTTTTTATTGCGAGGATAATAGAATAGTTTAAAAAATTTAATTCTTTTTATATCGAGGATAATCGAATAAGCACCTATGTGCTTTTTTACATCCAGCCCCTGTGTGTATGCGGTTTTGTAAATTGTCATCTGTTCCCATCGGCACACAATAGCCTTCTCTTACAAAAAGCGGAACTGGACTTAACGTGTGCGCAAGATGTTCGCACACGGGGCCTCGGTTTATAGTCTCATCCGAAGGACTTTTGGGGAGAGTGGAGTCTGTACTGATGTTAACTCCAGGGGAAAATATCCCCTTGAACGAGAATCGAACTCGGGGTCGTCAGATTGCGAGCGCAATGTTCTAACCACTAGGCCATCCCGCCCCCGAGGATAAGGGAATAGTTGGGTTAGTAAAATCCAACATCATTATAATATACAGTATTCATGAAACGTTTTAGGGATTTACAGAGAAAGTGCTTTATATTGTTTTTCCCGTATTTCAAATACACATTCAATGTTGCTGGCTCATTGTACTATTGGCTTTACTGACGTTCCTTCTATGAGAAATGATGTATGATCATCTTGGGTACTTGTTCTGATATTATATAAATGTATTTTTGATATTTATACACACACGCGGGAACGTACGCACACACACACCACACACACACACACACACACACACACACACACACCCCACACACACACACACACACACACACCACACACACACACTGGGCGCAACAGCACAGTCAAAATAAGATGACGGTCTCTTGAGGCCTATGGCTGGATAGCCACGAGTTCTGTGTTCAAATCTGGCTTGCGCCTGTAGGATTAAACTCCTTTCAACTCAACTCAACTCAACTCAACTGTCTCCATCGCGGCTGTCGTCGGTAGGAGCTCCACGCAATGCCATCAGGGTTCGTTATCTCTTTCTGATCTTGGAGGTGATGGCGATACTCTTGTCAGGTTAGATCCTATTATAATATGAGACACATACTCTGGTTTAGAAGTTCCGCATAGTGTAGAATTCTACCCCTGCAGAAGCAAACTTTGATAGAATCACGAACGGAGTTTGGCAACCAAGCAAGCAACCAAGTAACCATGTAGCCAACCAACCAACCACCCAACCAACCAACCAGCCAGCCAGCCAACCGAGCAAACAACCAAGTAACCATGTAGCCATCCAACCAGCCACCCAACCAACCAACTAACCAGCCAACCAACCAGCCAACCAACCAACCAACCATCCAACCAACCAGCAAACCAGCCAACCAGCCAACCATCCAACCAACCAACCAGCCAACCGAGCAAACAGCCAACCAGCCAACCAACCAGCCAACCAAGAAAACAGCCAACCAACCAACCAACCAGCCAACCAACCAGCCAACCAACCAGCCAACCAACCAGCCAACGACCGAACGAACCAACCAACCAATCAACCAATCAACTGACAAACCAGCCAACTAATTGACCAACCGATTGAGCAACCAACTAACCAACGAACCAACCAATCAATTAACCAACCAACCAATCAACTGACCATCTGATCAACCCATCAACCAACCAACCAACCAACCTTCCCCCTAACCCTCAACCACCGCCTCCCCCCATCCCTCCTCCACCCTAAAAGCAACCAAACAAGCCACAGTAGCAGCAGTAGACGTTACAGCAACAATACAAAAGCAACAACAACAACTACAAAAAACACCACCAATAATAACAACAAAAACAACGCTGACACACTCACACATGTATATAAACTATATTACCAGTATAAAGATCATTCGTGTGCTCGGTCAGCTCATATCAAACCATAACCTGCAGCTATTTTTTAAAAATACATCACACATCTCAACACATTCGTGTTTCTTTGTGGTATACTTCGATTTCTTTGTTGTTGTTGTTGCTGTTGTTGATCAGGGAGCAGTATTTGAAGGTTAGGATTATATTGTGGGGGACGGGATAGCACAGTGGTCGGAGCACTCGCTTTCCTCCAGCCAAGTTAAGCAGCGTCGAGCGTGGTTACCACTTGGATGGGTCAAAGTCAAAGTCAAAGTCAAACTTTTATTTTCAGATGGTACATTGAATAAGCAGTGCATTTGCTTTTTTTCATCAAGCCATCTATCTAAAGAAAGAAAAAAAAAGCGAGAAAAAAAAGATAATGTATATGCAGACAGAATAAAAAACCTAATCTATGGTAAACTATACAAATCAAACAAAAAACCCAATAACATATGCATATGTGGAATTAAAACAAAACAAAAATCCCAGAAAAATATGAGACCATACAATTCAAATAATTCAAAAATCTTGAAAAAATATCCGTCATAACACAAACAAACAAGCAACAAAGAAAAACCAAACCAAAACAAACAAAGAAGACAAAACAGAATAAAAATAAAAAACCCACACCAACTGCTTCCCTCCCCCCGCCCCCTCACACACACATAGTGACCGTTTGACCGGGTGACCGTTTGTGCGCCTTGGCTTCTGTACAGTCCCCCAGTTCACCCAGCTGTAAATGGGTACCTTGCCCTCTTTAGGGTCAGGGTAGGTAAAGCAGCGAGGGAGAGGAGATGGGCGCCGCCCTCAATATGCTGGCCCTAGAGAAGCGAGGTCTCTGACGCCTCGCTTCCCCTACGACCGCATAGGTTAAGGGACTTCTTTACCTTTTTAAAAATTATATTGTATTGTATTGTATACCACTTTAAGTCACGGCAGATTTCTCTCCCTGAAATTCGGGCTGCTCTCCCCCAGGGAGAGCGCGTCGCCACAAGAGCAGCGCCACCCTTCTTTTTTTCCTGTCTGCAACTGTATTTGTTTCCCTATCAGAGTGGCTTTTTTTTTACAGAATTTTTCCAGGGACAACTCTCTTGTTGCCATGGGTTCTTTTTCGTGCGCTAAATAATCATGTGTAACACACGGGACCTCGGTTTATCGTCTCATCCGAAAGACATAGCGCCCAGACCACCACACATGGTCTAATGGATGTATGTTCTTTCGAGCCAGAAGGCCCATAGAGCCGGAGCTTATCCCGGTTTCTGTAGCGTTAAGCGAACTGATGGTTTTTCACCACCCCTGTGACAGGACGCTAGTCTGTCGCCAGATACTTCCCCAGCAGAGCTGGTACCCACTTGTACACCTGGGTGGAGTGAGGAAAATAGGAGTAAAGTGTCTTTCCCAAGGACACAACACCGAGCCGAGCGGGGATCGAACCCGCGACCTCTGGATCACGAGTTGACCGCCTAAACCACTCGACCTCGGTGCCTCCGGTCTAATGGATGGGGGGGGGGGGGAGGAAAGTTTCCAACGGGATACAAACCACCGCATACTTCCGACCCGGACTTTTCGCTTTCTAGACAGGCGCGTTACCTCTAAACCACCCGATCCACCAAATAAAAAGCTGCCAACAGCACCCGGTGTTCCCAGGCGGTCACCCATCCAAGTACTAACCAGGCCCGACGCTGCTTAACTTCGGTGATCGGACGAGAACCGGTGCTTTCAACAAAATAAAAAGTAACAGGCTTAAATGCAACACCAAAAAAAAACAAACCCACCCCGCTGCGGTCTGATAGTTTAAAATTCCATCAGCCAACGAACAAGTTGATAGTCTATATTAAATTTGGAAAGTATTTTGTGAACAAGAACATGAAGCTGCATTGTATTGAAAGCTGAACTAAAGTCAGCAAACAATATTCTGGCATGAGAGTCAGGTGCTTCTAAGTGGTTGTACAACTTGTTCAAAATGAACAGTTTGGCATCTTCGACACCTCGTCCTGTCCTGTAGGCAAACTGTAGTGGGTCACGGTCTTTCTCTGTAGCAGAAAGAATGTGAGAACAGATGACAAATTTACAAAACCGCATACACACGGGGGACTGAATGTAAAAAAAAAGCACATGAGTGCTTATTCCATTATCCTCGATATAAAAAAAAATAATCTGAGCGCTTTGATGTGTTGCTTTACAGGATTCAGCGCTATATAAATTCCATAAATTATTATTATTATTATTATTATTATTATTACTATTATTATTATCATTATTATTATTATTATTATTATTATTATTATTATTATTATTCCAGACTACATCGATGCCATCTGTCGGGCAAATCCATCCGCGCGCATCCCCACACCAGTCAGCTGCGCTCACTACGTGGACTGCGAGGCGAGGCAGCAGAGGGTGGAGTCTGTGTCTGCATCTACAGCTACAGCTACAGCTACAGCTACAGCTACAGCTACAGCTACATCTACAGCTACAGCTACATCTACAGCTACAGCTACAGCTACAGCTACAGCTACATCTACATCTACAGCTACAGCCCCGAGTACCGCGCTACCTCCAGGGTTCATGGACGGTTTACTGGAGTGCCCTACCCAAGCTCTTCTCTCCAGCCTCCGGGAAATGCGAGCATCACAGCTTCGTAAGATGCAGACACGTGTTTGAGCCTAAAGCGCCTTGTGAGTATAACTTTCGGAAATCTTGTGCTAGAAATTTCTTCTTTTCTATCCTTCTCTTTGTTTCTGACTTTGTTTTTTTTTCTTTTTCTGTCACCTCCTTCATGTCTATTTTCTGCCTTCTTGGTCCATTCTCCTGCCTTTTTTTTGTCCAGAAAGACTTAAAAAGGTAATGTTTCTCTCTTGAAATAGCCGAGGTAGGATGCTGCGCTGGGCTTGACTTGTCAGGCGCTTAACGGCGGCGTGACGCGTTTACACTCATATAACAGATGATAGTTGGTGTTGAGGTTCGAAGGAAGAAGAAGAAAGAAGAAGAAGAAGAAGTGGTGTGTGTGTGTGTGTGTGTGTGTGTGTGTGTGTGTGTGTGTGTGTGTGTGTGTGTGTGTAGTGTGTTGATGTGTGTGTTGTGTGTGTTGTTGTGTTGTAATGTGTTGTATGTGTTGTGTGTGTGTTTGTTTGTTTTTGGAATGTGTTTGGTGTGTGTTTGTGTGTGTGTTTTGTTTGTTTTTGTGAATGTGTTTGCGTGTGTGTTTGTGAATGTGTTTACGTGTGTGTGCGTGTTTGTGTGCGTGTTGTGTGTTGTAATGTGTTTGTGTGTGTATGTGTGTACATGTGTGTGTTTGTGTTTGTGCGCGTGTGTGTGTTTGTGCATGTATGTATGTGTGTCTGCGTGTGTGCGTGCGCGCACGTGCATATATACATATCTGTACCCTCGTGCATGTGTGTGTGTATGAGCATGCACGCATGCGTTCACATTTTGCTCATCATCATGCTCGTAATAATTATAGCCTAATCCTACTTATGTGTATGTATGTTTCAGGTGATTATCTCCAATATCTCCAACTGTACAACTGCGACAGTTTAAACTGTACGACCTGCCAGATCCATCACCCGAGCTGTCTCTCGCTTACGGACGGCTACTATCCAGTGTCGGGTCGCTCTGACGTCATGATGAAATGCCAGAGTGAACGCACAGTCGACTTCGTCACGTGTCCTCCTGGCTTCCGGTTTCCGCTTCCGGGCAGCAAGGGAAAGCACTTTCCCGCTGCGAGCGAAGCTAGGGACTGATTGAAGATGGCGTTTTTGGCTTGGTGGAGTTGTCTGTCCTTAGTTTTTAAAAAATTATTTCTTTGTTTATTTTGTTGTTTGGTGTTGTGTTTTTGGTATCACTTTAATTCACGGAAGATTTGTCGGCGTGAAATTCGCGCTGCTCTCCCCCATGGAGAGCGCGTCGCCACAAGAGCAACGCCACCCTTTTTTTTTCTTTTCCTCTCTGCAACTGTTTTTGTTTCCTTATCAGAGCGGCTTTTTTCTATAGAATGTTTTCAGTGACAACTAGCTCTCTTCTTGCCTTGGGTTCTTTTACGTGCGCTATATAATTATGTGTAACACGTAGGACCTCAGTTTATCGTCTCATCCGAAAGACTAGCACCCAGATCACCATTCATGGTCTAATTGATGGGGGAAAAGTTTCGGGTCCCAAACGGGGATCAAAGAACCGGACATTTCCGATCCGGACTTTTTGCTTTCTATTTATATATATTTATAAGGCAGATGCGTTACCTCTAGACCACCTGTCCATCTTGTTGTTGTGGTGGTGTTGTTTTCTTGAATCAGCAATGTTGAATGTTTTTTTCACAGATGCTTTGACACTGCATAATGTGTGCGTGTGTGCGTGCGTGCGTGTGAGCGTGTGTGCGTGCATGTGTGTGTGTGTCTGTGTGTGTGCGTGCATGTGTGTGTGTGTGTCTGTGTGTGTGTGAGAGAGAGAGAGACACAGAGAGAGAGACAGAGACAGAGAAAGACAGAGACTTGCATGCAAGCGTACAATGAAGCACAAAATCAGTGTTGAACACATCCTGTGGAATTAGAAATAAAAGAATTATTTCTGTGAAATTCTTCTTGTTTGTTTGTTCATTCGTGCGGGAGTTTAGAGGCTTTGGCATTTGGTTGAATCCCCATATTTCATTTTTTTATTATCTTTTATTCTTTTATATCGAGGATAATGAAATAAGCACTTATGTGCTTGTTTACCACCAGTCCCCGCGTGTATGCGGTTTTGTAAATTTTGTCATCTGTTCCCACCCGCATACAATGGCCTACTCTTACGAAAAGCGGAACAGGATTTAACGTGTGCGCAAGATGTTCTGCGTGCGTTCGCACACGGGGCCGGGCCTCGGTTTATAGTCTCATCCGAAGGACTTTTGGGGAGAGTGGAGTCTGCGCTGATGTTAACTCCAGGGGAAAATATCCCCTTGAACGGGAATCGAACCCGGGTCGTCAGATTGCGAGCGCAATGTTCTAACCACTAGGCTATCCCGTCCCCATAGATTGTGTTAGCACCTTAGTTTGAAATGGGACAGGCCCTGTGTCTGTAGCTGTTTATGTTGAATTTTTTAAAAGTAAAGAAGACAGTTGTGACCCTCCACCACGAAATGAGTCACTTTGCACCTGACCCACTTTTCCGCTAGGAGCCATTTTAGGCAGGTGGGGGTCAGGTAGGTTGTCGATTTTGAGTTTGGGTTGATTATAAAACTGTAGCCTTTCTTCTACCTTGTACTGAAGTATCCAAGGCGTAATTTTGTTTCTGTTTGCTTAAAAAACAAATTTCAAAAACACCTAAGCCCTCATCTTTTGGGGGGACGGGATAGCCTAGTGGTTAGAACATTGCGCTCGCAATCTGACGTCCCGGGTTCGATTCCCGTTCAAGGGGGATATTTTCCCCTGGAGTTAACATCAGTGCCAACTCCACTCTCCCCAAAAGTCCTTCGGATGAAACTTTAAACCGAGGTCCCGTGTGCGAACGCACGCAGAACATCTTGCGTGCACGTTAAGTCCTATTCCCCTTTTTCGTAAGAGTAGGCCATTGTGTGCCGGTGGGAACAGATGACAGAATTTACAACAACACAGCATACACTCAGGGCTGGATATAAAAGCATATAAGTGCTTATTCCATTATCTTCGATTAAAAAAAAATTATGATCACTAATTACGGCGCTAAACTTGTCAATTTCTCCTTTTTTTCCTCCACTTCCTGCAGTATATCATTTCAATTTGAAAAAAAAGTCGAAATCATAAAATTTTTGCGATTTTCAAAATTTAAATAGCTTTAATAAAAATACTGCAGATAAATAATAAATCATCTACTAAAAATTGACCTCTAGTGCATTCAGCCTCAATATGTGGTGGAGAGTCGCATTTAGTGAGAATCTTCTTTTTCTTCTTCTTTGTCTTCTTCCTCTACTTCTTCTTCGTCGTCGTCATCGAACGCTCAGACAGCACCCACGGTTGTCTGTCATATGAGCGAAATTGTTGTTGCGCTGCCGTTAAGCCCCTGACAAGTAAGGTTCAGCGCAACCGACTTTGTCGTACGAGAGAATTGTTATCTTCTAGGTGTTTCCATATACAAATTTAAAAAAGGCAGGAGAATGGGTGACCACGAAGGCAGAAAATAAGACAAGAAGGCGATGAGAGGAAGAAAAAGAACAGGGAATCTTCAAAGAGAGGGATAGAAAAGAGGGAATTCCGAGCATAGATTTTCCAGAAGGTGGGGATGGCTATCTTTATTGACAGGCCTCTGGCATCCCCACGGGGTTGGAATTTGTCGAAAACACGATTACGAGATTGAATACTGTGGTGAGAATCTTGACATTGGTAAGGTAAAGGTATCCCATAACCTATGTGGTCGTAGGAGAGCGAGGCGTCAGAGACCTCAGCTTCTCTAGGGGCCAGCATATTGAGGGCGGCGCTCATCTCCTCTCCCTCGCTGCTTTACCTTCCCTGACCCTAAAGAGGGCGAGGTACCCATTTACAGCTAGGTGAACTGGGGGACTATACTAAAGCCCAGGCGCGCAAACGGTCACCTATCCACTTGGTAACCACGCTCAATGCTGCTTAACCTTGGCTTGGGGAAAGCCAGTGAAGAACAACTGAGCTACCCCGTCCCCTATCGTGACATTAGAAGCACTGATGGAATGATGTGCTACAGGAATATTTCAAGTTCTTTTAAAAATCGTGGATTACCAGTCGCCCTTTGTAATCGTGAAATCCTAGTATTCTTGGAGGAAAGTGTCATGAAGTTGGCTTTTTGACATCCAACCGCATGTTCATCAACTGCTGTATGTATGTGTGTGTTTGTGTGTGTACGTGCGTGCATGTGTGTGCGTGTGTGTATGTGTGTGTGTTGTGTGATGTGTGTGTGTGAGAGAAAGAGGGAATGTTTCTGCATGTGTGTATTGTGTGATGTGTGTGTGTGTGTGAGAGAGAGAGAATGTATGTGTGTATTGTGTGATGTGTGTGAGAGAGAGACAATGTGTGTGTGTGTGTATGTGTGTGTGCGTGTGTGTGGTGTGAATATATGTGTCTGTGTGTGTGGGAGAGAGATAATGTGTATGTTTGTGTGAGAAAGAGAGAATGTATGTGCTTGTGTTTGTGTGTGTGTTGCATGTGTGTGTGTGTGTGTGCGTGCATGCGAGTGCGTACGTGCGTGCGTGCGCACACACGCGTGCGCGGGTGTGTGTGCGTGTGTGTGTGTGTTCTCTAAAAATACACTTGTTGCAAAGCTTTCAACACAAAGTCATGTTTCAAACTTATGCAGCTACACGCATGAATTGATATACCGCTTACAGGCAAGGAACAGGACTTTCTATGTTAAAAAATTTGCAAGATAGTGTTTTTGAAGTGTCTGTGCTTTCACTGTGCTTTCTCAACACCTGGCTTGGAAATTCAGATATGCAGGTGTGTGTCATGCATGCAGTTTTATTTAGGATAACCTTGTGTGTGTGTGTGTGTGTGTACGTGTGTGTGTGTGTGTGTGTGTGTGCGTGTGCAGAGGGTGGTGGGGTATGTGTGTGTTGTGTGTGTGCATGCGCGCGCGGTGTTTGTGTGTGTTTGGTGTGCACATAATATGTTTGTGTGTGTGCAGGGTTGGTAGGGGTAGTGTGTGTGTTCTGTCTGTATTGTGTGTGTTGTATGTGAATGTGTGTGTTGTGTTTGTGTGTGTGAGAGAGCGATAGAGATAGAGACAAAGAGAGAATGTGTGTGTGCTTGCGTGCCTGTGTGCGTATTTGTGTGTGTGTGCGAGCATGCTTGCGTGTGTGCGTGAGTGCGCTGGTGCCCATGTGTGTGCACACGCATGCGTGTTTGCGCGTAAAGTGTGTGCATGCGTATGTCTGTGTGTGTGAGGGGTGTGTCACATGTGTGCGTGTGTGTGTGTGTGTGTGTGTGCGCGCGCAGGAGTGTGTGTTTGTGTGTGTGTGTGCACCTGCGCGGGCGTGTGTGTGTGTGTTGGTGGGTGGATGTCACATATGTGTGTGTGAGGTTTGATTTGTCGTGCATTTTATTTATATCCTTACTTGAGTGCGCATGTGTGTGTGTGAGAGATAGAGAGAGGGAGGGAGAGATAGAGAGACAGACAGACAGAGCCACAGACAAACAAACAGACAGGCAGAGAGAGAGAGAGAGAGAGAGAGAGAGAGAGAGAGAGAGAGAGAGAGAGAGAGAGAGAGAGAGAGAGAGAGAGAGTCGGTTTTTTGTTGTTGAGAATTTATGTCATGTACAAAAACCAACTGTGACAGGAAAATTTGACATGGAAACCACGTCAGAATTGAGAGGAGAGGAGAGAGAGAGAGAGAGAGAGAGAGAGAGAGAGAGAGAGAGAGAGAGAGAGAGAGAGAGAGAGAGAGAGAGAGAGAGAGAGGCAGACAGACAGAGCCACAGACAGACAGAAAGGGACAGAGACAGACAGACAGACAGAGAGACAGACAGACAGAGCCACAGACAGACAGAAAGGGACAGAGACAGACAGAGAGAGACAGAGCCACAGACAGACAGAGAGAGAGAGAGAGAGAGATAGAGAGAGAGACAGACAGACAGACAGACATACATACATACAGACAGACAGAGAGGATTCTATCTAAAATGGAAAGGGTGACTGCGTATGTGTTTCATGCAAACCTATCTCTTCACACAGAAGGAACAGCTATGATAATTTTTTAAATGCACTAGTTTGTGACCTAGTGATAGAGTGAGGGGACCTAGTAGACAAAAGAGACACGAGGGCACACAATTGTTTGCTTGTAGATGAAGAAAAGAATCTTTAAAAAAAAAATATTGCTTAGATTTTTTTTTTGGGGGGGTTACTGCTGAAGAACTTGTCTTTCATAAAAAGCGATTTTTTTTGTCGTCGTTGTCGTCAAGCGCGCAGAAAGCCACTATTGTCGTCTTTCGTGTTCTTCTTCGTTGAACGCTCGGACAGCAACTATTGTTGTCTGTTCTATGAGCGAAAAATGCGGTTATGCTGCCGTTAATTAAGCGCCTGACATGTCAGGCCAAACCCATCCGCGTGGGAGAGAATAATTTGTTGTCTTTTTAAGAGCCCTTTCTTGGAAAAATGGCAGGAGAATGGACCGGGAAGACAGACAATAGACAAAGAAGGGTGTGGCGGTTAAAAAAAAAGAAGGTAGAAAGAATGAGAGGAGACAGAAAACAAAGGAATTCCAAACACAGAGTTTCCACAAGATGGGGATGCTGTTTAATGTAAAGGTAAAGGTGTCCCATAACCTATAAGGTCGTAGGGAAGCGAGGCGTCAGAGACCTCACTTCTCTAGGGCCAGCATATTGAGGGCGGCGCCCATCTCCTCTCCCTCGCTGCTTTACCTTCCCTGACCCTAAAGAGGGCAGTTACCCATTTACAGCTGGGTGAACTGTACTGAAGCCAAGGCGCGCAAACGGTCACCCATCCAACTGGTAACCACACTCGACGCTGCTTAACTTGGCTGGGGGAAAGCGAGTGCTCTGACCACTGAGCTATCCCGATGCTGTTTATACTGAAAGAAAAGAGGGAATTCCAAGCACAGAATTTCCAGGTGATAAGATGCTATTTATACTAACAGACCCCCCCTGGCAGAAAGTGATTTCAATTCTAAATACTGTATACAGTTTTGAATTGATGCGAAACTTATAGCTATTTTGGTGTGGTTCGTAGCTGTGTATCACGACCATTTTAACTGTGGAGTGTATCTTATCAGTCCACCTAAATGTCCTATTGTTTCATGGTATTATAATGTACTGGACTACTTTCATGGTGGGAAATAAACGGTGGAATAGCAAAATCTCACCATTGGTGAATATCGAAGCTCAAGCCGAGAAACGAAAAATAATTAAAGGGTAAAGCTGTTCCCAAAACCTATGTGGTCGTAGGGGAGCAAGGCGTTAGAGACCTCACTTCGCCAGGAGCCAGCATATTGAGGGCGGAGCCTCTCCTTCACTGCTTTACCTTCCCTGACCCTAAAGAGGGCAGGTATCGATTTACAGCTGGGTGAACTTGGGACTGTACTGAAGCCAAGGCATGCAAACGGTCACCCATCCAAGTGGTAACCACGCTCAATGCTGCTTAACCTTAGCTTGGGGGAAAGAGAGTGCTCCGATCACTGAGCTATCCCGTCCCCATGAAAGGCAAATAATGTACTGATATTTTAAATTATTGTTTTAGTTATCTAGTTTTGTCATTGCTTTTTCCCTGAATTTTTATCTCCTTTTTCTTTGTTTTCGTGGTAATAGAATGTCGTGATTTTTTTTCGAAATATGGTTTTATTTGTTTGCCTATTTGTTGCTTTTTTGTTTTGACTTTCCCAATCCTTTGTGTTTTTCTCACTCTTGATTTTTTTTGGTTTTTGTTCATGGTAGTAAAATGTGCTGATACTTAAAAATATTATTTGTGTTGTTTTTGTTGTTGTTGATATTTTCCTTTAGGGACGGGATAGTTCAGTGGTCAGAGCACTCGCTTTCCCCCAAGCTAAGGTTAAGCTGCATCGAGGGTGGTTACCACTTGGATGGGTGACCGTTTGCGCGTCTTGGCTTCAGTACAGTCCCCCAGTTCACCCAGCTGTACATGGGTACCTGCCCTCTTTTAGGGTCAAGAAAGGTAAAGCAGCGAGGGAGAGGAGATGGGCGCCGCCCTCACTATACTGGCCCTTGGAGAAGTTGAGGTCTCTGATTCCTTGCTCCCCTTCGACCAAATAGGATATGGGACACCTTTACCTTTACCTTGTTTTCTTTTTGACTGTCTGAACATTGCATCATGAAACAATGACAAGATCATGTGTGTGCACACACTCATATACGCTTTAAGGCATATAAAACTGATCTTGAATCCACACAAAGTAATATGTGAAAGAAACAGTATGGATGATCTAAAATAAAATTCAAAGCCATGAGAATAGCGATCAGTTCAGCTGTAAAAACAGATCGATTTTTACCAACATAATATGACTTTTCTACTTTTATTGTTGGTATGACGAATGCTGAACCTGCTTGATGATTGTCTAAAAGAGAGCCATCTGTATAAATTTTAAGATTATGAGAGTAATTATGTTCTATATGTGAATGGACATTAACTGCCATGATATTTGGATTCTCATTCTTTTTCATGTTAATATAATCTACATCAAAGTGAGCTCGCTTCATTTCCCAAACAGGACAGACTGAAACTGCTCTTTGTGAGTCTACATCAGATGTTAAAATTTCAGAACGCTCGTAAAGATCTGATGTATAGGTACCTATTGTCATTAACGAGGTTATGTGTCGGGCTCCTTTAGGAAAATCTGTTTCAGACCTCATTTTCATTTCTTCTGAAGCAAAGTTTTCAGGTGTTGAGCTTCCTTAAATAAATTCATAGCAAAGCATCGGCAAATCAAGCAGCTTTCACATTCAACTCCGAGTGGGAAGAACGTAATTGAATGCATTGATCACTTAGAGATTCATACAAATGCTGTCAAAGAAAGACAACTCAAGGCATTGTTTTTCAGGATAAGATTAAATGCATTCACAACAAAATTCATCAAGGATGTTAAATGCTTATGTCGTGAATATATTTCAAATACCCATATCATACTAGAATGTGAGAATTTAAAAACTTATCTCCCTGCCTTTTCTGAGAATACCATTGACGAAGTTTTGAACAATGAAAAGCTAATGTTTGACATTGCTAAAGGTTTTGTTAAGTCCTATAGGGCATTTATTGTAGTTGTAGTTCTGTTTGAATTTTTTTTTCCTTTTTTTCCCCCCTTCTTTTTCTATTGTTTTTAAAATGTTGTTCTTGATCTGTTTATGTTAAGAATACTACTTGTGTATTTCCCTTGTTATTACTTTTATTACAACACACACCACACACACACACACACACACACACACACACAAAACACACACACAACCACACTCGCACACAACACACAGAGTAGATCTATCTATCTATCTATCCATCACTTTCATTCAGTCTCCTATTTTAGGGCCGTCTGGTATCACTTAAAGTGGAAAGACGTTAAAATTGAAGACTTACTTACTTACTCATATACGCTGAATGTACTCACACAGACTTACGCTCACGCATGAGTTCTTGTCTATGGGATAATAAAGTGTTTGAATTGAATTGAGTGACAGATACACACAACAAGCGCAAGTACACACCCCCCCCCCCCCCCCATTTTGACATCAAAACATTCAAATTAGAACTTGAACGGATTTGAAAGAGACATAATTATCATAAAAGCCCATAAATGAGTTTTTGTTAGGAGTAAGGGCCCATAGAAAGTAAAATCGAAACAAAACAAAGCAAAATAAACATAAGAAAGAAACACAACGAGCAATGGCAAGAACATGGAAAAAATACTACTACTACTACTACTACTACTACTACTACTACTACTACTACTACCACTACTACCTACTACTACTACTACTACTACCACCACTACCACTACCACTACCACCACCACACCACCACCACCACCAAAAAACTCCAAACAAAACTAAACAATATCAGAGATATAAAGAAAAGTACAGATAGGAACACATGACGTAGCCAAACTTTAAGAAAAAACCCTCATAAATAGTTATATACAAACTACAATGGAAAGATCTGAAAACATCATTCAGTACACACACACACGTATCTATCTATCTATAACCCACCACACCCACACACACATATATATATATATATATATATATAAATATATATATATATATTATATATTATTTATTTATTACCAGACTTTGTGTTAGTAGAGACTGCATTGTTTAAAAAACCAATTACAATCTCCTAGTTTACAAAGGATGCGCGCGCACACACACACACACACACACACACACACACACACACACATACACACACATACACACACACTTGCCCAACCCTCCCTTCTGACCCTCCCCCCCCCCCCCAACGCACACACGCCTGCACATATATGCATTTATACCCATAAACATTAAAATAGTCAGCATGTCAAGATGTCTACACACAATCACAACACACATACACACACAACTCACACACACATACACACACATAAGACACACATATACACACGCAACTCTCTCATCTCTCTCTCACACACACACACACATTTTTCAAACACAACTGCCCCAACAACTGATGGAACTAGCACATGAAACAAATGCGTAATGTACTATTAAAATAGGAAGTAAAGATCACTTAAAGCTATACTCTTCATTTGTAATTTTATATATTCATATTTTTCACTTAACAGACTTCACAAACATAATTAACCCCTTTGTTTTCAGTCTAACAATTTTCAGAAGGGATATAGCACTGGGTTTTATTCTATCGATTTTTAGAATGGAGATGGAGGTCGAAAGTGATGAGATTTTGTTTACAATCTCCTGTCAGAAGTTGTGCCATATATTTAAAGGACTTCACTTGTAAAACGTGAAAATTTATAAATTATTCGGTGTTATGCACTGTTGCCATGGAAACAATCCAGTATGGCCGCCCAAACTGAATGTTTCAAACTTCTAAACCTTTTAGTTTATAACAAGGACGAGAACCCTGTTTCTACATATACTGTTTTACAACCTACTTTCTTTAAATTCACGCAGGGAAATCTCCATATATGCATCTAGCAATTTTGTATTCTTAAAAAAATACAATTTTGGCCACTTTAAGACCTTGTCCCACCCTATGCACTGGATTTTCACAGTGGATTTTCATTCTTACTATTTTTTAAATGAAGAAAACAGTAGATTTCCATTCTAATACTTTTTTTTAAAATAACGGTTGAAAGCGCTGAGATTTTCATTCTAACAATTTTTCTAGAATGAAGAAAGAACTGGATTTTTATTCTTACAATTTTGAGCATGAATTAAATACTAGATTTTCATAGTAACAAGTTCTAGAACGGATTTAGCACTATATATTTTCATTCCAACCATTTTTAGAATGGCTGTTTTCACTGGCCAAATAATATTACATTATGGCCCTGCAACAATAGGTCATGGATACACCCCTCACCCCTTTAAAATATTTTACACAACAATATGCCTTTGATAATAAAACATGTAACTGATAAGCAAATGAAAGAGATGCATATAGAAACAGAAATAATTGTAAATACACAAAAATGGATTTTTTAAAAACCCAATCAAACAAAAAAATTTATTCTCGAAAGCCAAACAGCAATGGTCTTTTTGTCTTCTGGTGAATAGCAGCTGGTATAAGATTGTGGCCAAACTTTCCACTGGCTGCCATTGTTGTCACGTGGTATCACCCTTAACTTGACGGAAACAGGAAGTTCAGTCTTTCTCCATGATACACTGGAAGAGACCAATTGAGAACAACGCTGAATAGGAATGAGCTGATATCCAGATTATAATGAGTAACCGGTTAGAGATTATAATTATTATGTGTGAGCAGCCTGAATTTCACGCAGAGAAATCTGCCGTGATTTAAAATGGTATACAATACGATATGATAAATACAATAGGATACAATACAATGCAATGCACACAAACAGCACGCACGAACACACACAAACACACCCATGCATGCATGCACGCATGCACGTACACAGACATACACACACACACACACACACACACACACACACGCACACTCACTCACTCACTCATACCCCACTGGAGTTAACATCAGTGCCAACTCCACTCCACCCAAAAGTCCTTCGGATGAGACTATAAGCTAAGGTCACGTGTGGAACGCACGCAGAACATCTTGCCCACACGTTAAAACCTGTTCCGCTCTTTGGAAGAGTAGGCTATTTGTGTGCCCTTGGGAATGGATGGCAAAATTTACAAACCGCACACAAACACACACACACACACACACACACACACACAACCCCAAACAAAACAAAGCGTGAGGGGGAGGGGACTAGATAATTTTTTTTTAAATCACAGGAGTGCTTATTCCATTATCCTCAAAATGAAAGAAGAAAATCACACACACACACAAACTTGACAAAACCGCAAACACACGCGGACTGGTTGTAAAAAGAAGCACGTGAGTGCTTATTCCATTATCTTCGAAATAAAAGAATGAATTAATAAATAGGTACATAAATAAATAAATAAATTAAAAAGCACACATACAAGAACAAGAAAAAGAAATGGAATTTATATATCGCTATATCTTGCAGAGACAAATCAAAGGGCTTGCACTCAACTTATTCTTAAACAGTCATACAACCAGTAACAATTAATAGTTCCAACAAGTCCAAATGTGCTCACACCCACGCACCACACACACATACACAGGTCTCACACCCTGACAGCGCCATAGAATCTCGGTTGTTGAAGGCAGGGAAAAGCTATGAAATGAAGCAGGAGAGGAAAATCTTAGGTTTGAAATAAATAAGTCTTGAGACTGGATTTAAAAGAGTCATAAGAAGGCTTTTGGCGAAGAGAGAGAGGGAGGTCGTTCCAGATCGATGGACCAGAAATAGACAAAGAGCGACGGCCAATGGTGGATTGGTTGAATCTAGGTATTCGTAAGGACAAAGTATCTGCAGCAGAGCGGAGGGAACGAGAAGGAGTGTACAAGTGAAGACATTCACAGAGGTAGGAGGGTGCTGTTTTGTGGAGACATTTGTAACAGAGGGTACTGATCATATAGTTTACTCTCTGTGGCACAGGCAGCCAGTGGAGAGATCGAAAGAGAGGAGTAATGTGCTCCGATTTTTTCTTTCTGACGACTATTGGAGCTGCAGAGTTTTGAATACACTGAAGGGAGTGGATAGATGATGCTGGCAGAACAGCAAAAAGAGAATTACAATAGTCCATACCTGAAAAAATGAGAGGTGCCACGAGTTTGGATGTTGCATCTGTGGACGGGTACTTTCAAATTGCACCATTACGACGTGATTGATAGTAGCACGACTGGCAGGTCTGGATGATGAATTTTTGCATAGAGAGTGTGTTGTCGATAATGACCCCTAGATACTTCACAGCAGTGGATAGAGGGACTGATGCATTGCCAAATTGTATTGAAGCTGTTGTAATGGAGGAGAGTTTGTGTTTTGTCCCTACAAGCATGATTTCTGTTTTATCTGCATTTAGCTGTAACTTGTTCTGGATCATCCAATTTTGGATATCTTGAAAGCAGTGGGCCATATTTGTCAAGAGAGAAGGCAGATTTTCAGGAATGTCGCTGCTTAGAATCTGAGAGTCATCTGCATAAAATGATGGTTGATCTGATGACGGTTAATTATGTGTGACAGTGGAGCAGTGTAGAGAGTGAAAAGAACAGGGGCTAGAACTGATCCCTACAGGACTCCACATTCCAGGCTGACAGGTACTGACTGAATCTTGTTTACTGCAACTGTCTGGAATCGGTCGGTAAGGTATGAATTAAACCAGGTGAGGGCTGTATCAGTAACACCAAATGTTTTTTGAAGACGGGAGAGAAGAATAGAGTGGTCAATAGTGTCGAAGGCTGCAGATAAGTCGAGAAGAGTGAGAAGGGAGATTTTCCCGAGTCAGAAGCGAGTAGAAGTGTGTTTAAGGTGTGGACAAGGGTAGTTTCATTGCTGTGGTTGATGCGATCGGCAGACTGAAACGTAGGAACGAGACTGTTCGAGAGAAGATGGTGGTTGAGCTTTTATAGAACTACTTTTTCAAGGACTTTAGAGATAAAATGTAGGTTGGAAACAGGTCTATAGTTCTTCAGAATGTTGGGTTCAAGGTTATGCTTTTTGAGTAGCGGTGTGACTATAGCAGTTCTTAGAACTGAAGGAACATTTCTAGAAACAAGAGAGAAGTTTACTATTTTCGTAATAGTGGGAATAAGTTGTGGAAGGCAATGTGCAAAACGAAATTCAGAAATGGGGTCAAGATCACATGACTTTATAGTCATTCCTTTCAGAATTATCTCGATTTATTTCTTGCTTGCTAGATATAAGGAAAGGAGAGGAGTGCCAGAGAACTGGGGATCAGAAGTTGCAGGCTGGAAAGGAAGTTGATCCAAACTGGAGCGAATGTTGCGGACTTTGTCAGAGAAGAATGAAGAAAATATAGAAGGAAGTTAAGAGTGATCGTGAATAGAAGGCAGAGTGCTAGCCTTCGCAGATCCAAGAAGAGTGGATGTGAGGGAAAAGAGAGATTTCATAGACGTGGCATCAAGAACTTGAGAAGAGTAATACTTTGGTTTTTCTGAATGGATTAAGGTTTTGACTTTGTTGATTTGTTTACGAAGAAGCTGTTTGTTTATTTCAGCTTTTGTTTTTCGCCATTGCCACTCTAGCTGTCGCCGTTTGCGTTTTGCGACCAGGATGTCACGGTTGTACTACGGTGCACAGGGCCTATCAGGCAGGAGATGGTCAGTAGGAGGTGCATGCTCATCAAAGAGTTGGCTGAGGACAGTATTGTAGTGTTTAGAAAGGTCAGTATGGTCAAGGCAGAAGAAGAAGAAGAACAACAACAACAACAACAACGAGAACGACAACAACAACTGACCACAATGATCCACACGAAAATCCATGGCCAGAAGAGGAGAGTGATGATCAGATGAAGAAGATGGTTGGTGTTGTTCCTGAAAAAAAACCCAACAATATTTCATTTCGTTCATATATATTTCCTAGATTTTCATTTTAGTTTATCCTTAAGAAGGAAGGTGGCAGGTGGTGAAGGCGTTCACCTGCCTAACAAGTCAACCGTAAGGTTCTGGGTTCCATTCCCAGCCTCGCCCTTTCTTCCCAGTTTGACACACACACAAATCGAACTGAATGTCAAAGTTTTTCGGGTGAGACTATAAACCAGGTCCCCGTGTGCGAATGCATGCAGAACATCTTGCGCAAACGTTAAAACCCCGTTCCACCTTTTGGAAGAGTAGGCCATTGTGTGCTGGTAGGAACTGATGACATTTTTTTTTTTTTAAACCGCATGCATGCAGGTGTTCGTGTTTAGACACCGTCTAAGAAGTCGGAATGCAGCTACCTAGATAGTGAAGGGAAAAAGAAAACAACGGCTGAATACGCAAAAAAATCTCACCATTGGTGACCTTCTGATTTTTAACCGAAAAAGAACGAAAAATAAAATTCCTTATCAGTTTGAAATGGAAAAAAACAGTTGAAAAAAAAAGCATAAAATTTTTTTTTGTCATTTTCAGTTGTTGGTTTTTTCATTTTCATACCACTTTTAAGTCACGGCAGGTTTATATTCTCTGCGTGAAATTCTGACTTCTCTCCCCAGAAGAGAGCGCGTCGCCACAAGAACAGCACCACCACCTTTTTTTTTTCTTTTCCTGTCTGCAACTGTATTTGTTTCCCTATCAAAGTGGGGGTTTTTTCTACATAATTTTTCCAAAGACAACTCTCTTGTTGCCGTGGGTTCTTTTACGTACGCTGAATAACTTTATGTAACGCACGGAATCCCTGCTTATCGTCTCATCCGAAAGACTAGCACCCAGACCACCACTCATGGTCTAACGGATGGGAGGTGGGGGGCTTGGGGAGGAGTTTTGGGCCCGAACGGGGTTCAAACCACCACACACTTCCGACTCGGAATTTTCGCTTTCTAGGCAAGCGCGGTACCTCTAGACCACCGATCCCCACAAAGAAACAAGCATCAAAGGATGATAAATAACACAGATAAAAAAAATGAATAAATAGAGAAAGCGCGCAAATAATTAGATAGATAGAGCACACAGTACAACAAATAAGGCAACAAGCAACAACAACAACAACAATGTACACCAGCGAACAAACACCCAAAGGAAAACACCTAAACAAGTAACCACTCAAACAACAATCAAACAAGCGAACAAGGTAACAGCAGATGAATAGACAGAATAAAACTAAACAAATAGACCAAGCACACTTTCGACCCCCCCCCCCCCCATCCCCCCCCCTCTCCCCACTATCTCTCTTTCTCTCTCTTGCTGCCTCATCTTCTTCTGTGACGTTCCTGTCCTGCTGTTCCCACGCCGCTCATTCCAATCTCCCCGCCACAGCCATACCCAGATTCGTTATGTCTCATCCTTAGAGTCGGAAGTCCACAGGGATCCCATCAATGTCAGCCCGCTGTGGGGCCACCAGCCAGAGGGGCCCTGCACTGCTGCTGGGTCACTTTGGTGATGGTCAGTGGTGCCTGTTCTGAGCTAACATACGCAGGACACCAACCTACTAAGCCCCCTACTAACGACAGTGTTAGCTCAGTCGCGGAGCCAGACTGAGTGAGTCACCTACCCGAGATGATAAGCACCACAACGTCCCTCCAACGACCGTTTCCCGCGAACCTCCAACCCTAAAGGCTTTGACACAAACTCATCACAGGCACAGAAGTGTATGGGGAAACCGAATCTGAGGTCACCATGAGACCAGAGCAACTGGGACCACCGAATCAGAGGCAATTTTCTTTTTATTGCATGATGATCAATGATAGCTAGGATGACGTGATGCTGCTGCTGTAGAAGTGCATATGCTTTGAGACTTATTGACAGGGTTGTACTCTATGCTTATTGTAATAATATATCCCGAAGTCAACCGGGCCTGAGAGATACAGACACCTGCAGTGTTGGTCAGGTAATTTAAACAACACTCTCAAACTCGCTTCCCTAAAGTGGATGAAGCTCGACTGTGTAGTCCCAGTCTTCCCAATGAGCCCACAGCACACACACACACACACACACACACTCTGGGTCCGTGTAGCAATACACATTTAGCGCACGTAAAAGACCGCACAGCAACAAGAGAGTTATCCGTGGGATACTCATGCAGACAGGAAAAGAAAAATAACAACAGGTGGCGCTGCTCTTGTGGCGACACGCTCTCCCCCTGGGAAGAGCGGCCCGAATTTCACGCAGAGAAATCTGCCCTGACTTAAAGTGTACGCAAAAATACAGAAATACATATATTTTAAATACAAATACCTTCTGTAGGGCTCTCGTACCACAGTGGTGGTTGGATGTGTATTCATCACCACTACATTGCTCGTGGTCTGAAAATCGTGTGAGAAAAAAAGAATTGTAAAAAAACACACCCAAACAACTGCAACAAATAAAATTGGAAAATAGAACTCCACCTCGAATGTCTTAGTGAAGGTACTTAATAACAACAACAACAACAACAACAACAACAACAACAACAACAACAATAATAATAATAATAATAACAACAACAACAACAACAACAACAATATATAATAATAATAATAATAATAATAATAATAATAATAATAATAATAATAATAATAATAATAATAATAATAATAATAATAATAATGTATGGAATTTATATAGCGCTGAATCGTGTAAAGCAGCAAATCAACGCGCTCAGATGACTTTTTTTTTAAATATCGAGGATAATGGAATAAGCACTCATGTGCTTTTAAAAAAATCCAGTCCCCGTGTGTATGCGGTTTTGTAAATTTTGTCATCTGTTCCCACCGGCACACAATGGCCTACTCTTTCGAAAAGCGGAACAGGATTTAACGTGTGCGCAAGATGTTCTGCCTGCGTTCGCACACGGGGCCTCGGTTTATAGTCTCATCCGAAGATTGGATTAAGCCAGAGGCTTCTTTACACCAAGCCCTCTTTGAAAACAAACAATTATGAAAAAATCTGTAACATTCTCTCTGTCTGTCTGTCTGTCTGTTTCTCTCTCTCTCTCCACATCTATCTATCTATCTATCTATCTATCTATCTATCTATCTATCTATCTATCTATCTATCTATCTATCTATCTATCTATCTTATAGTATGAAAGCTAACAATAAACTGAATCGTTTAGTTATTCCTGTGATCAACTCCTCACATTGCCAATCAGTTAATAAATCAACCAGTCGATACAAATAAGCTAGAATACATATCTGCATACACGTACATTGTTCCAAATCAGAGGTGGGAGAGAGAGAGAGAGAGAGAGAGAGAGAGAGAGAGAGAGAGAGAGAGAGAGAGAGAGAGAGAGAGAGAGAGAGAGAGAGAGAGAGAGTGACAAAGGTTTATTGTGGTAAGCTTTCAAGCCAATTCAGAAAAGGGCAGTGAGAAGGGGAACTGGACACAAACACGTATTTAGCTAAGAAGAATGTAAAAAGACAGCAAAATCCACTCCAGATTAAATAATCATCACAGCATGGATTCCGCATCATTGTTTTAACAGCTTCAACAAACGCTAGGTATTGAACATGGAGAGAGAGAGAGAGAGAGAGAGAGAGAGAGAGAGAGAGAGAGAGAGAGAGAGAGAGAGAGAGAGAGAGAGAGAGAACATCATGAGTACACCACACACACACACATACGCGCGCGCGCGCATACATACATACATACATACATACATAAAGACATACATAAAGACATACATACATTCATACACACCTACACATCAACACATACACACACGCATACATACACACTTACACATCAATACATACACACACGCATACATACACACTTACACAATCAATACATACACACACGCATACATAAACACTTACACATCAACTCACACACACACACACACATACACACACGTTCCACTTTTCGGAAGAGTAGGCCATTGTGTGCTGGTGGGAATGGATGAAAAAACTTACAGAACTGCATACACACGGGGATTGGATGTAAAAAAGCAAAGGAGTGCTTATTCCATTACCCTCGAAATAAACGAATAGAACAAATAACACACACACACACACACACACACACACACACACACCACACACACACACACACACCCAAAACACACACACTGAGGAGGGCAGGAGAAAAAATAAGTTGTGTAAACTCAATCTATTACCCTCAATAAAGATCATTTGACTTGACTTGACTCAAACACACACACCATCCCCCCACCCATCCACCCCCCCACCCCCACACACACACTCACACACACACACACACACACACACACACACCCCACACACACACACTAACCTCCCCCCAAAAAACAACCCCAATCAACAACAACAAAAACACACACATACACAACACACCAGTGCCCACTCATCAAATCTAACAATTTACATATCATGCACACACACACGCTCACACACTATACTTTTATATACCTGCGATTGAGGGTAGGTGTGATGATACCCTGGGTGCGGTGGGGGAGGGGGAGGAGGGTAGCCTGGCTGGGGTACCCCAGGATGGGGGTGGCCGTAAGCTTGTTGCGAGTAGCCGGGTGGCGCTGGCTGTGGCGGGTAGGCTGGATTCCCTGTCCCCACGATGGAGACTTGCTGCGTCTGATGATACATACCTGCACACGGATACAACCACACAGCACAGGGATTGTTCAGCGTGTAAAGGTAAAGGTGTTCCCATAACCTATGTGGTCGTAGGGGAGCGAGGCGTCAGAGACCTCAACTTCTCTAGGGACCAGCATATTGAGGGCAGTGGCCCCCTTCTCCTCTCCCTCGCTGCTTTACCTTCCATGACCTTAAAAGAGGGCAAGGTACCCATTTAACAGCTGGGTGAACTGAGGGGACTGTACTGAAGCCAAGGCGTGCAAACGGTCACCCATGGTGTGGAAACGTTCACATCACCCATTAACTTTGTACCCGCGCTAGATGTTGCTTAACAATGGCTTGAAGAAAGCAATTGCTATGACCACTGAAGCTATTCCGTTACTACATCTGTTTGCATATACACAGAAAGAGAGACAGAAAGACAGACAGAGAAACACACACACACACACACACACACACACACACACAGACTCAAAAATGCATGCGTGCATGCATGCATGACAAACAATTTGGAACATACACACACATTACAATACACGTTGATACATTAGATACGTTGTAATTTCGCACACCAAGATTCACACACACACACACACACACACACACCACACACACACACACACACACACACACTCACTCACTCAACACATCTTCAATTACACACACCTACCACGTCACAAAGATGGCGACTTTGACAAAGGTCTAAACTCGTCTGAGCTAAAAGAAAGACAAAATGTCCCAAAAGAGAAGCTAAAAAAATCAGAAAAAATGATGTTTCACTTCAGTGTTTTCTAAAAACTTCAGAAATGCAAGGAATTCAAGTTCAGTAGTGCAATACCAAGAATGTCAATGTTTCTGTGGACAACATAAGAACTGTCAGACATTAACGTGCAGTGACTGTGGTAGACAAGTCTATTGGAAGTGTTCCAATCTACCAAACTACCAGCTTGGACTTTTTATCAAAACAAACAGGAAATTCACTTGCAAACAGTGTGTCACAAGGCATGTGAATAGTGATTTTCTTGCTGACATAGTTGAAGAGCTGAAATCTACAACAGCAAAAGACCACAAGGAGCATGATTGTTCTAGATCTAGACGCCATCAAGATCGTGCTTCTCAAACAGTTGATGTAGAACAGCCTAAAATACTACGTGAGCAGACAGAAGACGCCAGCGAATTTACATCTCTTTTACGTTCCATTATCAACTTTTTTCATACTGCTGAAAGAGAAGGACAGAGACAGATGACAGAACTGACCGAGGCTGTTGAAGACATGAAGCTATCTAGAGCACTTGCCCCGGCTTGTGATTGGCTGCTGCAATCACGTGTCCGGAATCCGCCATCTTGGTTTTTCGTCTGCTACGACAGAACGGCCTGTCGTATTGTTTGATAGATGATAACTTTCCCCATCTCCAATGAAGAGATGCTGCACTGGCTAATTAGGTAAGTGATGCTTACCGCGTGGTCTTTCCGTGCGTTTTTTCTCCATTGCGTTCCATACCAGACCAAGCACCTCAAGTTCAAGCAGTTTTCTCAACTTGTCTGTGTTTTCTCTCAACACCATGAACTTCTCAGGTGAGTTTTTTCGTGTTTTGATCCAGAAGCGTTAAACTATTACAAAAAGTTAGATGACATGTGTAGTAAGATGTGTGGATACCATAAAAATGGTTATAATTGTCAGAATTGTGTGTGTGTATACGAGGGTGGGAGGGTGGGGGCGGGACATGAAGCTATCGAGAGCACTATGATGGCGGATTCTGGACACGTGATTGCAGCAGCCAATCACAAGCCGGGGCAAGTGCTCTCGATAGCTTCATGTGCTGTTGAAGGGAGACCAACTGACAAGGAAAATTACCAACCAACCAGGTGAGCCTGTTCCATATCAAAAACACCAGACAGCATGCTGGCAATCAGCCACTTCAACTGTTCCCCCTAGCGTCCTGCTACATCCTATGCTGACATTATAAAATCAGAAAAGCCTGCTACGAAAAAGAGGCCTCTTTTAAAGAAAAAGAACAGTGGTGAAGAAAACGACGTCACTAAAAGCCCACATGTCAAAGTCAACACCCATGATATCAAAAAGCGTGCAGATGAAAAGAAACAAGAGGCAGGGAACAGAAACAGAAACGATCCCCCAACTAAAATCACCAAGAACAAAAACCTCACAAACAGCACATGCTCCAACCCTTTACTAAAGGCCATATTGCAATACCTGGCAACAAAGTGGGAAAATCAGAATCTGATCAAAATGACAGCTCACAACTACCAGCTGTTTTAATTCTGCATGATTCTGTAATGAACCAGATTGATGGTAAAAGGCTTGGATATTCCTATGGTTTTCATGCTATCACTAGAAAGACATTCACAACTGAAGTTGCATGAAAGTGTTGGAAGATTATAGTTCAGATGACCATTTTGAAGCAGCAGTTCTCCATCTGGGTATTGACGACCTTAAGAAGAAAGATGCAAAATGCTGTAGCGAATCTCTGGTCTCCTGCACAAAAGCTGTGCACTCTAAGTGGCCCAAAACACCAGTGGTTGTAAGCAGAGTGGCACCTCTTAATGTCCCCGAGCTGAAAGCAAAAAGTGAACTGTTTAATGCTTACACATACTCATAGATCTGTTACCATGACAAAATTTCTTTCTTGAGTCATGAAAACCTGAAAGTCATTTCTAGAAAATATATGAGGAACTCTATTCATCCTTCAGTCAGGGGAACCAGTGTCCTTGCTGGAAACTTGGGGCGACACCTGCATTCTCTCTTGTGGAAGAAGCCCACCGGAAAAAGCCAACGTCGTGTGAATGGTTCTGGGAAAAATTCTGTATTCTCACAATCTAGCTATGCTGCCACTTCTAAAAAGAAAGATCTCTGGTTGTCTTCAAAACACAACATACAAGAGGCCAACTATGCTGACCCTAGGAGACAACACTCTCATTTTCCCAGAAAATACCCCAGACAATTCTGGTATGGGAACAGCGCTAGCCACAATTTCTGGTGTACACCTGTGAGCAGGCCTTATTTTCACTGGTGACTTTTTGCTTTCTTTAAAGCAGTTGCTCAGCATTGAATAAGATGTTAATCTATTGTGAAGTGTGTGTTACAATTTTAAACAGTTTGCTTAATATTGTTTATGACTAATTAGCTACATATCTGTAGTGATCTGCGATTTTTTTCCTCCTGGTATCTGTATCAGCTTCTAGTACTTGACTGATTTCGTGTCTCTCATCTGTATAGAGACTGGTTTTTAAGATTGAGAAGTGCTTAATTTAGATCTGATTGGTTAAATTCTTCTTATATAGTTTTGAATTGTTTAATTGTTATTCTTTTAAGTTATTGGCTGTTGATCCATTTATTTTGTCGCTTAGATTTTGTATACGATAATGCCTTTAAAACAACCACATCCACTTAAAATCATGCAGTGGAATGCTCGATCAGTCTCCACCAACTTGCCCTATTTAGTCCAGCATCTTGCTGATAATCGCTATCAGGCTATCGTATTGCAATCCCTCAGTGTAACCAGGAGCAAACTTCCCAAATACCTGGTTACTGTTATCCACCTGTACATCAGCAAGTTGATGCTGCTACCAAAATTAGTGCAGCAATTTACATCCAAGAAGGGATAGATTATAATGTTCGTTCTTCGCCAGTGCCTAACCAAGTTCTTGATGTACATTCATGTGCAGCAAGAGTAAAGTTTGCAGAGGATTTAATACTAAATGTTGTGTCTGTATATCTGTCCAAGGGACCTAATATTTCTAACACTGAATGGATACACAGTCTAAAAGATGATGAAAAATGGCTAATTGCAGGCGACTTTAATGCCCATGCCCCCTTTTGGGATAAAGAGTGTAAGAAAATATCTAGTAACCGTTTTGTAGAGAATGTTGTTGATTCCTGCCTTTTCTTATTAAATGATGGCAGTGTCACCAGAATTCCAGATATTGCCACTCATAGAGCTTCGTCCTTAGATATAACATTTATATCTTCTTTACTTGCTCCAGAATGTGACTGGACAACACACAAAGACACCCTTGGTAGCGATTACCTGCCTGTTATTACAACTCTTTATAGAAGGACTGCTATTTTTGACACCCTTGCAGACAAAATTCCTAAATTTAACTATAAACAAGCTGATTGGGAAAAATTTAAAAGCTTTCTTGCATCATGCAATACTGAGAGTTTTGAAACTAATGACATAGACCACTTCTATTCTATTTTTACTGAAACCATCCTTCAAGCTGCTAGTTTGTCTATCCCTAAAATAATTAGACATAAATCAAATAATCATCATGGAAATATATGGTGGACACCAGCATGTGACGAAGCAGTCAAAAATAAAAGTGTAATGTTTAAGATCTATCTAAAAGACAAAACACCAGAAAATTATGTAAAGCAAAAACAAGCCAAAAATCACAGCAACATAGTTATTGCTCAGGCTAAAAGGCAATGTTGGTCTTGTTTTTGTGCCAGTGAAGTATAAAGTCATAAAGATCTTAAAGTGGTCTGGAAAAAATTTAATGACTTGAAAAAAGGCGTCAATCTACCAAGTTGCCCAGTAAAGTTGGGGAATAAAGAATTTCCATCCAATGAAGAAAAGGCTGAAGCCTTTGCAGACTTTCAGAGTCAATGCGCATTGAAGGTTTATCATGTGAACATAGAAAACATAGAACAGAAGAGGAAAACAATCTAGAGTTGCATGCTAAACCAATCTCTGATAATAATGAATATGTCAACGCTCCAAATCATATTGAATAAACTTAGAGAAGCATTACTTTCACTTTCCAACAAGAAAGCATCTGTCGGATTGGACGCAGTATCTAATGAAATGCTGAAACATTAACCAGAAAACTTTTTATTTCTGCTGCACAAACTTGTAAAAAATGTTGGATTGATGGTGTCATGCCCATGAAGTGGAAACAGTCTATAGTTGTTCCAGTACATAAGCAGGGAAAGCCAAAAAACAGATATAAGTAATTACAGACCTATTGCCTTGACTTCACATACTGGCAAATTGATGGAGCGAATTATTCTTAAACGATTGATATATTACTGTCATAGAAATAACATAATCCCAATCAATCAAGCAGGTTTTCACAAAGACCGATGTACCATAGACAATTTGGTTAAACTTTCAACATGCATTAAAAACCAATTTGCACGACAAAAAAACCGTTCTAGCGACATTTTTTGACATTAAAAAGGCTTATGATCAAGTTTGGAATGCTCGATTGTTGCTAAAACTAAAAGATCTCAGGTTTTCTGGTCATATATATCATTACATTAAAAGTTTTCTGAGTAACATAGAAGTATAAAAGTCCGAGTAAATAACGCATACTCAGGTTTCAGGTCTCTTTATATGGGTTTACCCCAAGGTTCTGTAATAGCTCCTGTCTTGTTCAATATTTTATTACACGATCTTCCAAGAAAGTTATCAAATGATGTCGTTTTAGTGCACTATGCAGATGACATATGTCTGGATGAATGTTAACATGAAGCGAAGCACATCAAAACGGGCTATAAATTACATCAGAAAAATGTATCAAAAACAACTTGACAACATAAATGATTATATTTTTGAGAATGGACTTTCTTTTTCTACAGAAAAACACACCTAGTACTTTTTAACAATGGTAGTAATCCAGAGGAGCTACCAGTGTTCAGGATTGGCGGTGAAATAATCCAATATAAAAATATAATAACATTCTTGGGTGTCATTCTTACATCTAAACTAGCTTGGTATGCACATATCAAATATACCTTAACTAAAGCAAGAAAGTGTTTGAATTTACTTAACATGGTAAGTAAGCAGTTTGGGGGACAAAGCACTTTAAATCTGAAATGTTTAGCAACATCCCTTATTCGTTTCAAACTGTCTTATGGGCAAGAGGTCTTTCTCAATGCACCCAAGTACCTACTCAAAAAGTTACAAAGTATGAACTGTAAGGCATACAGGCTTGCCCTCGAAGTACCTTTTCATGCACCGGCTCTTGGAACTTATCATGAAATTGGAGAATTGCCCCTAGATGAATACCGACATTTGGCATGTGCAAAATATATACTCAGAAGCAAAACCACAATTTTTTTTTTACTTCAGACGAAGTAAAAATAAAACCAGAAATCAATTTTCCAAAAAGAGCAAAACAAATATCTTCTTTAAAGCCAATTGGTACGTATGTTTCAAACCTTTTTGAAAAGTCTTGAATCAATCAACATACCATGGGCACACAAACAAAAGTTCTACCTTATCCTTCATGGGAAATGAACAAAGCAAATTTTGATATAGAGTACATTAATATGGCAAAGAGTGAAAATCAAAATATTATGATCTCTAAAGTTCGATCTCATATTCATCATAAATATTCTCATCATTTAAAAGTATTTACAGATGGTTCACATCTAGATCAAGAAACAGGTTCAGCTTTTGTAATACCATCGCTTAAAATAGAAAAATGTTATTATGCTGGTAAACACCATTCGATATTCACAGCTGAGCTAATAGCAATTTTAATGGCTTAATTATATTCTTGATCTTCTGGTGAATATATTTCAAACTTTACTATGCGTTGATTCGAAATCAGTATTCTATGCATTAAAATCCACAGGTTCTAAGAAAATGTCTACAGTTGTACTAGAGATCAATCATGTCATACATGTTTTAGCTTTAAGGGGTATTTGTGTCACCTTTTGTTCGGTACCTTCGCATGTGGGGTTCTTACCAAATGAGTGGGCTGACAGAGCTGCAAAGAGAGGTACAAAGCATGGGAGAGGATTC
>CM054165.1:15385012-15395016 GCA_028751875.1 Rapana venosa
ATAGGTTATGGGACTCCTTTACCTTTACCTTTTATGTATACCTGCCTCTTTAGGGTCAGGGAAGGTAAAGCAACAAAGGAGAGGAGATAGGGCGCCGCTGCCCTCAATATGCTGGCCCCTGGAGAAGTTGAGGTCTCTGATGCCTCACCCTCCTACCACCACATAGGTTATGGGAAGACCTTTACCTTTAATAGTGTACTCCGAGTTCAATAGTTTGTTGTTTTGTTTTGATTTTAGAGAATGGAGTGTAAAAGCAAGAGTATTTGTGTTTGTCGTGTTATGTGTGCAGACATAAACCGGTAATATCTTGCCATGCCATGCCTTGCCTTGCCTTGCCTTGCCACGCCTTGTCTTGCCTTGCCTTGCCTTGCCTTGCCATGCCTTGCCTTGCCTTGCCTTGCCTTGTCATGCCATGCCTTGCCTTGCCTTGCCATGCCTTGCCTTGCCTTGCCTTGCCATGCCTTGCCATGCCTTGCCATGCCTTGCCTTGCCTTGCCTTGCCTTGCCTTGCCTTGCCATGCCTTGCCTTGCCATGCCTTGCCTTGCCTTGCCTTGCCTTGTCCTACCATGACAGAATGCTTAAAAGAGTAAACTGAATCGAGCAGAAAGCATAACACATATCCCTGACTGACTGGCAGGCTGCAACAAGTTAGTTCATACCCATTCAGCAGTTGACCATACATTAAAAAAAAAAAATTATATCGAGGGTAATGGAATAAGCACTTATGTGCTATTTTACATCCAGTCCCCGTGTACACGCTGCCCCGCCAACCCTGTCATCTGTTCCCACCGGCACACAATGGCCCACTCTTGCGAAAAGCGGAACAGGATTTAACGTGTGCGCAAGATGTTGTGCGTGCGTTCGCACACGGGACCTCGGTTACTAGTCTCATCGTTGAAGTCTTTTATAAAAAAAAATTAAAAAACCACCCGAATAATAATAACAACAACAACAATAATAATAATAATAGTAATAGTAATAATAATAATAATAATAACAACAAAATAATAACACTAACAACAACAATAACAATAACGATGATGATGATGATGATGATGATGATGATCATCATCATCATCATCATCATCATCATCGATACGTGCACAGACAAATCAAAGCCCTTGCACTCAACTCATTCTTACACAGTCATGCAACCAATAACAATTAATAGTTCTAACAAGTCTAAAATGTACACACACACACACACACACACACACACACACACACACACACACACACACACACACAGTTTTTTATACTTTGGCAGGGTGATGAGATTTCGGCTGTTGAAGGAAGGCACAACTATGAGATGAAACAGGAAAGGAAAATCTTAGGATTGAAATAAATTGAATAAGTGAAGAGGATTAAGAGATTTGAGCGAACAATATAAAAACAAAGACTAATTATAAATCAGCTCTGAAGTAAAATCAAAATTACGTGGGGTTTATTTATCAGGCTGGGAAAGCTACCGCAACTGTTTGCATGTAAAACTAGTGCCAATTGTAGTATATTCCTCTAGAGTTAACATCAGTGCCGATGCCGCTCTCCCCAAAAGTCCTTCGGATGAGACTATAAGTCGAGGTCCCGTGTGCGAACGCACGCAGAACATCTTGTGCACACGTTAACACCTGTACCGCTTTTGGGAAGAGTAGGCTATTGTGTGACGGGGGGGGGGGGGGGAGGATTGGGGGGGGGTGGGTGGCGGATGACAAAATTTACAAACTGCATGCACACAGGGATTGGGTGTAATTTACAAACTGCATGCACACGGGGATTGGGTATAAAAGAGCACATGAGCGCACATGCTACATGCTATTCCAGTATACTGGAAATATAAGAAAAAATAAATAGATAAATAAATTTAAAAAATGAGATCTAGTTCACTTCTTCGAGAATAGTGAACATGTTCCAAGTGTAGGTTTTTCTTTCTTTCCAGATTTAACCATTGATAATTATATTTTATATAGAAGAGAAAGCAGCAACATCAAGAGCACCCTCGCCATTACCTATACTGAGGGAAGAAGTGGAAGAAGCCATCCACAGTTTACCAGAAGGAAAGTCCCCAGGAGCAGACAACATACCAGCAGAGCTGCTCAAGCATGGTGGCGAAACAGTCATCACACATGTTACAGCTATCTGTCAGAAGATTTGGGAGACAAAACAGTGGCCAACAGAATGGACACAATCACTCATCATACCCCTGCCCAAGAAGGGGAATTTACGCCAATGCCAAAACTATAGAACAATCAGCCTCATCAGCCACACCAGCAAGATCATGCTCAAAGTTATTTTGAATCGACTAAAGAAGGAGGCAGAAGAACACCTTGCAGAGGAACAAGCTGGGTTCAGGGCAGGCAGGAGCACAATCAAACAGATTTTTAACTGCCACATCCTGATGGAAAAACATTTTCAACATCAGAGAGACCTGTTCCACAACTTCATCGACTTCAAGAAGGCTTTCGACAGAGTATGGCACGAAGGCCTGTGGCAGGTCCTCAGAATGTTTGGCATTGAAGAAGGACTAGTGCAAACCATTCAAGCACTATACAACACCGCAAGCAGTGCAGTCCTTCTGAACAATCAGGTCGGAGACTACTTCAAAACCACAGTTGGGGTCCGACAAGGATGCCTGTTATCTCCAGTCCTGTTTAATCTGTTCTTGGAAAACATTATGAGAGAGACCCTCCATGACTTCCACTCTACCATCTACATTGGCGGCAGACCCCTCAACAACTTGCGGTTTGCCGATGACATTGACCTCATGGGCGGAAGTAACACAGAGCTGCAAGATCTTACGACCAGACTTGAGAACAGAGCTGGAGCATATGGGATGGAGGTGAGCTCGGAGAAAAGTAAAGTACTTGTGAACAGCACGAGCAACGCCACTGCTAAAATTTACATGAACGGCCAGCAACTGGAGGAGGTAGACGCTTTTAAATACCTTGGCGCTACACTCACAAAGGACGGGCGATCGACGACAGAAATCAAAGTCAGACTAGCCATGGCAACATCTTCCATGACAAAACTCACCACCATATGGAAAAGTAAAGAGATCAGTTTCCCAATCAAACTAAAGCTCTACAAAGCCCTAATTCAGGCTATCCTGCTGTACGGAAGTGAAACCTGGACATTGACTGCTGAAACAGCAAAGCGAATCCAGTCATTTGAAACAAAATGCCATAGAAAACTGCTGGGCATATCCTGGAGAGAACGAAAGACCAATGAATTTGTCAAGAGTCAAATAACACGGCTGGCAGGTCCACAGGAACCCCTTCTCACCATCGTCAAGAAGAAAAAGCTGACATGGTTCGGCCACGTCACCCGCCACAACACTCTGCCAAAAACAGTACTGCAGGGATTACTGAAGGTGGCAGAAAGAGGGGAAGACAGAACAAGTCATGGATGGACAACATCAGAGAATGGACCAGGATGAATGACTCGGCACTACTGCACAGAGCCGAGGACCGAGATGGATGGAGGAGGCTTACCACGGCATCGTCTTTCGTGTCTCCCCCACGACCGCCAAGGTCACGGGTCTGATGATGAATATGAATTATATTTTAAAATGAATACTGGTTTGACTTGTTTGATGATGTAAACTGTCTGGGATTTGCTGAAAAAGTTTGCTTTGTTGATGCTGTTTTCAGGGGTTCTGGTGCTAGACCAAAGTATCAAGCATGGCAACGTGCCTAAAGTGACCAGTTCCAGACTACAGGTAAGGGGTCAACGCAGAGGAGCAGAACGCCCCAAAGGAGACGTCGTATTCACTGGTTCCCCACTAAGTAGAGTATACTGGAATAAAAAGAAAGAAGACAGAACTGAGGAGCATTTGTGTTGTTAGCCCAAAAAATTTTAGGCTCTTGCCCACCACTGTGGATCACTGAGCACTTTTGACCCCCCAACCCCCCCCCCCCCCAAAAAAAAAAAAAAAAAAAAGTTAAGTGAAAAACAGAAGTAGAGGGTGCTGGTTTTAGAATACACGAATGGATAATCATTATTTTGAAAGTGGTAGTGTAATTTTCTCTTTTTTTCTTTTCTTTTTTTTGCTTGAATTTTTTTTCTCAAAAGGAAAGACCTTAATTTAAAACGAAAAAGTAAGGGATTCTGATTTCATAATGCCTCGTTAAATAATCTTTTTAATGTGATTTGCCCGATATTCCCGATTGTTCATTTGAAATTGTTTTCAAAGACTTTTCATTCATAATCAGACTTTGTGAATGTTTGCTTCAAAGACCAATAGCCCGTTGTGCTTTAGCTTTAGCTTTTGCTCTTGTTCCAGTTTCATTTTATATTACTTACGAGAACTATCAGAACTATCGACTGGCATAACACACACACACACACACACACACACACATACACACGTGCGCACACACACACACACACATACGCACGCATGCACACGCACACACACATACGCGCGCGCGCACACACGCACACACTCACAACTCTGTCCCAACCTCTGCCTCTCTCCCTCTCTCTCAGAAATGATATTGGTGTCATGCTGCAGTATATTTAACAAGGTTTACACAGAGAAGTTGTTTTTTGCTCAATTATCAAGCTGATTATTGAACATTGTATATTGATAGACACTTTTGAGCAATAACAGTTAAAAGCTACGAAAACGGAATAGGATACTTATTCCAAGCCGAAAGTCTACTTTTAAACCTGTAACTCTTTTCTATTTGGTCTCATTTTCTCATTTTTCTCCTGTACTGCATATGTTTGTTAAACTTTATCGGATTTTGTATTGCATTGTGATATAATATTCCTGAATTAGTGTGTGTATGTGTATACATTTATTTTGTTTATTACTTAATTTTGTTACAGAACAGTTATTGTAAGATTACATCTGTATATCTTAGTGAGTGTTTATATTTCAATAACGTGTTTGTTTGGGGTTTTTTAATTCTGTATTTGTTTATTTTGTTTCTTTTTTCTTTGTGCGATTGCTCTCTTAAACCTGATGGTTCTAACACAGCGTTATTAGCCGCACTCCTCCCTTACGTCCTGTTCCGCTTTTCGGAAGAGTAAGCCATTGTGTGCCGGTGGAAATATGACAGAATTTACAAAACCGCATACACACGGGGACTGGATGTAAAAAAGTACATGCGTGCTTATTCCATTATCCTCGATATAAAAGAATAAATAAATATAAATAAAGAAATACGTCATGTCTCTTACCTCAGACAAGTGGCCAATGGTCTACGGCAGGTTACCTCAACATGAACAATGCAACCAATAAAAAAGATGACATTGCTAGCATACTATTTAATGATTGGAATGAGTTTCATTTGTTTGGCTTTGCTGAATCCTGCCTTTCTTTAAATATAACTGATGTAGACATGCACATTCCAGGATACCAAATATTTTGCCAAGATCCCTACAAACCAAAAACTACAGGCTTATTAACATATTTTGCATCTTCATTATGCTGTCAAAGGCTATACAATTTTGATGTGCAGGATATCGAATCGATTTGGGTAGAAATTAAAATAAAGCACAGGAGTCCACTTTTGATAGGATTCATATACAGAAATCCGTCAGAAACCACTAACTGGTTTGATAGATTCACTTCTCTAATGGATGAAGTTGCACTTTTAAACTGTAAAACTATTATTCTTGGAGATTTTAACATAGACTTACTTAAACGTAAACCGAAATGGAATCACAACTATATGATGCTTGGTCTGGAACAACTAATTGATAAGCCCACAGGTATAACAGATAACTCAGTAACTCTAATTGATCATATATACACTAACGCAAAACAACACATAGCTGAAGTACGTGCTCTGCCGTGTGGATGCAGCGATCATAATCCTGTCTGCTGTACTTGGTTTAACCGTGGCATAAACATTCCTAAAGTTGGGCATAAAACTATATATTACCGAAGATCCAAACACTTCTGTGAGGATAATTTTTTTTCAGATCTGATGAATTCACCATTACACGATGTATATCAAATCAGAGACCCCAATGAAGCTGCTGAATTTTGGGTTAACACATTTATCTCAGTGTATGACAAACATGCTCCCTTGATAAAAAATAAAACAAAGAGTTAAAGAAAAAAACCAAACCTCCATGGATAACAAAAGACATAGAATCTGAGATAAACTTAAGAAACCACCTGAAAACCCATGGTACAAATGAACAATTTAGAACACAAAAGAATAAAGTGAATTCCATTAAATGCAGATCAAAGCGTAATTACTTTCAACAGTTGTTAATTACCACTAGTGACTCTCCAAGATTTGGAAAGCCATCAAGACATTATGTAATAAACATTTTTTTAAAAGTCAGTAGTTCATTAAAGACATATCAGCTGATGAATTAAACAGCCATTTTTCAAATGTAGCAAATAAAGTTATAACATGTGACAAGTCAAGCGAAAATGACCTTCATTACCTAGAACAATATATTAACTCAAAACATATTAATTTTCCATTTCATTTCCAGCCAAAGACAATCTTTGACATACTAGAAAGCATAAAAATGCAAACGAATTTTAGAACATGTGATCTAAACAAGTTAGATGCGCAGATTATAAAACTCGCTCGTAGGGTTATTGTTGAAACACTGACATATCTATACAACTTGAGTATTGAGAAAAGGTGTTTTCCTATCAAGGTTAAAAAGGCAAAAGTTATACCAGTCCATAAATCAGGCTACTGTTCTTCTCCTTCAAATTACAGGCTAATTTCAATTCTCTCTGTACTATGTAAACCCATTGAAAACACATTCAAACATCCCTAAATTTTTACTTTATAAAAACACAGTCTATTGCATGAGGATCAATCAGGGTTTCGTAAAAACTATACCTGTCACACTGCTCTAACTCAGCTCACTGACAGTCGCATACACAATATAAATGACAATAGTTTACTGGCCTCCTTTTTGTTGACTTTGAAAAAGCATTTGATCTGATCAACCACTCTTTGTTATTGCGCAAATTAGAACTATACAAACTGCCACCTGAAGTTATCCAACTACTAGAAAATGTTCTGTCTAATAGGCAGCAGCCTGTATCTGTAAATAATCAAACGTCAGAGCTACTACCCATTAGATATGGGGTAGCACAAAGCTCAGTATTGGGACCCCTCTTGTTTTTAGTCTAGGTCAATGATTTACCCTGTTTTATTAAATGTAGCTGTGAAATGTTTGCTGACGATACCACTCTCTTTTGTAGTGATTCAGACTCCTGCAGATAATTCGCACACTTCAATACAGTACTGACAAATTGATTATTTGGACTCAATTAAACGACATGTAATAATAATAATAATATATGGAATTTATATAGCGCTGAATCTTGTAAAAAACAAACAAATCGAAGCGCTTGCACTTAATCATTTACAGGCATGCAACTCTCCTTAAACACAATGAACAACAGACACGCGCCCCACACACAACACACACACACACACACACACCCCACACACACACACACACAAACACACACACCACACACTCGGAACAACACTTGAAGGTGAAAATGCTGTTGAAAATTAGGGACGATTTTGGGGGGAAAGTCTCAGGTGGGAAAAAAAGTGTGTTTTGAGGCTGGATTTGAAGGTATCAAGTGAAGGCTTTTGGCGAAGTGAAAGAGGGAGGTCATTCCAGGTGGATGGACCAGAAACAGAGAAGGAGCGACGGCCAACAGTGGTTTGTTTCAATCTGGGTGTTCGAAGGCACAAAGTATCTGCCGCTGAACGGAGGGAACGGGATGGAGTGTACAGATGAAGACAGTTACAGAGATAAGAGGGTGCAGATTTGTGGAGACATTGAAACAGAGGGTATTGATTTTATACTCCAGTCTTTGTGAGACAGGCAGCTAGTGAAGAGATCGCAGAAGAGGGGTGATGTGTTCAAAATTTTTTTTTCTTAGGACCAGTCGGGGCTGCAGAGTTTTGTATGCGTTGAAGAGAGTGGATTAGATGATGCTGGTAGGCCAGCCAAAAGAGAATTTCAGTAGTCTAAACGTGAAAGAATGAGAGACGTGACAAGCTTGGAAGTTGCATCAGTGGACAGATACTTTCGAATCGCGCTTTTTGCGCCGTAATTGATAGTAGCAAGACTGGGAGGTCTGGGTGATGAATTTGTTCTAGAGAGTGTGTTGTCAAGAAACTACTCCTAAATACTTTCACAGAGTTGGACAAGGAACTGAAAATATTGCCGATTCTATTGAGTTTTTGCGATAGAGGAAAGTTTATGTTGGGTCCCTATGAGCATGGTTTCGGTTTTATCGGCATTAAGTTGTAACTTGTTCTGAGTCATCCAGTTTTGAATGTCTTGAAGGCAGTAGGACATATTTGTCAGGAGGGAAGGCAAGTTTTCAACAGTATCACTGCACTGAAGCTGAGTATCATCGTCCTTAAATAAACAAAAAACAAAGTGTATGTACGTATCAACAAGACAGAAAAGGCAAAAAATGAACGATAGGTTTCAACTTCTGTTATTGGATAACGAACAGTTGAAGAAGTTGACTTATAAAATATTAGATGTTACCATTGACAAAAATATGACTTGGACTGATCACATAATGTCACTTGGTAAACGCCTAGCTCACAGGCTACTTAAATTATCCAAAATAAAACACTTTCTAAATAATCATTCTCGAAAACTATTTTTTTGCGGTCAAATTCTACCAATCATTGACTATGCGTCAACTATTTGGGATACCTGCAGTGGAACGAACTTGAAATTCCTTCATTGTTTATATAAAAGAGCAGTAACACTTGTGTTGTTAAATACAAGCACCCTGACAATTGATGTCCTGACATTTTGAAACTGACTTTTATTCAATAAAGCTGTGTTTATGTAAAAAGTTGTTAATCAAAGCGCACCTCCGAATATTACCCAAGCTTTCAAAGTTAACCAACATAGACACACCCATTTGCTAACATTTCCAAGACCCAAAAATAACCTATATAATTGAGCCTCTTGAATTCGGGCAGTGACCTATGGAATAAACTCCTCCAAAATTTGAAATGTATTAAAAGCAAAAATCAGTATAAAACACATCTAAAAAGATCTTTCATGAATAAAAGTTCAGAACATACTTCTAAACTTAAGAGAGTAATTAAAGTGTCACTGACGTTATTCTTGTCATTAAAATCAGATATGACTAGAGATAGGGTAAAAGCTGACTCAAGCTCAACTACCTACTTTTCATACAAAACTATGCAACTTTTGGTCCGAATCAGCTTCACCTCATCAAAACAAAATTGCACAGTTTTATATGAAAACAAGGCAGTTTACCTTTAAGCGGCTTTTACCCTATCTCTCTACTTATAAAGAATTGCTGGGCTAATGGGCAGGGTTTTGTGTGCTTGCTTGGGGAAAGGACATGCATGTATGGGGACTATTTATTTTTAGAACAAACTAAGCCAGGTAGCCAGGTTTTTTGGATTATGAGCTGTTGTTATTGTTATCATTGTTGGTTTTTTTGCATTTTTTGAAAGATTTATTTCTTTCCCTCTATTTGCTAATTGATTTGTTTGTTTGCATATGTTTGTAGTTCTTTAACAGTTATATTAGCGCTTTTTAAAATTCATGTTAGTATTTTATTTCATTATGCGGAAGTGTGTGTGGTGTGTGTGTGTGTGTGTGTGTGTTGTGTGCGGGTGTTTTTTGCGCACGTGCGTGTGTGCTAAATACTGGCGTCACCCGATAATTTTGTCTTATGTTCATTTTACACATTCTGCAATTTTGGATATTTATCGATAAACCCTTTTGGTTGCATTTAAATTTGTGTTTTTTATTTTTCAGAAGCTCATTTGCATTCATGTGTCTGTGTCATAGTATCCCGTCAGTGTGTGATGTTGGGTTGGGCGTTATTTTGTTTCTGCTTACTGAATAAAATATTAAGTTATTTATTAAACGCTTTTATAAGTTGGTATAGTATGTACACACCAGAGAGAACATACAATTTTTAAAATAGTATGATAGTGTAGATGATAGATAGTATTTGTTTTGTTTTGAAAATAAATAATAGTATTTT
>CM054165.1:15395516-15403016 GCA_028751875.1 Rapana venosa
TTTCTGGGATTTTTTTTTAACTCCGGCCAAAATCATCGACTATTCAATTGTCTTATTTTCCAATTTCGATTCTTGTGGTCTCCGAAACTGAGTTTCCCAACGGCTGCATAATTTATGGAACATATTTACCTATTTTCTATCTAAAAAAAACAAATCCCCCATGGGGATGTGGGGGGGGGGGGGGGGGGGGGCGTCAGTATAAATAGCATCCCCCTTCTGGAAATTCTGTGCAAAGAATGTCCCGCTTTTCTATCCCTCTCGTTGTTTCTGCCTTGTTCCTGTTTCTTCATGTCATCCCCTTTATATTTTTGCGTCTTGGTCCGTTCTCCTGCCTTTTTCCCCAGAATGGCTTACAAGAATGATAACAGTTCTCTCCCATGCTAAAGTGGGATGTGCTGGACACGATTTGACAGGCGCTTGAAGGCAGCGCAACGCATTTCTGCTCATATGACAGACAGTAGATGCTGTCTGAGCTTTTGAGGAAGAAGGAAAAAATATAAAGCATTTCGAGGGAGAGATTATCGTAAAGGTATTTTCCTAATCGTTTGGTTTGATTCTGTTGAGAAAGCAAAAATGTTTACTAGTCCTGCAAGACGTATGAAGACAAAAAGTTATTTGAGAACTAACCGATAACTTGGATTCATTTTTCTAAAAATCCAAACCGATCCAATCTTGTCCTCTTCCTCGTTGACCGTTACCTGTAGTCTGGAATTGGTCACTTCAGGCCGTTGCGCTGCTTGGTACTTTGGTTGGGCACCAGAAACCCTGAAAACAGCATCAACAACCACCAACCTTAGCAATGCTCACAGCTTACATGATCAAACATAGCAGTTCAGTCACTTTAAAATGTATCAATGCTATCTAAACAACCTACCCACCCCCATCCCCCAAAACCCTGCACATTTGAGCACATTCATGGTTCCTAAAGTGGAGGGGGGGGGGGGGGGGGGGGGTGGGGAGGGGGGGGGGGTGGGGGGGGGGGGGAGGGCTGAGAAGGGATAGCTTAGTGGTTAGAACATTGCGCTCGCAATCTGACGATCCAAGTTCGAATCCCGTTCAAGGGGATATTTTCCCCGGAGTTAACATCAGTGCAGATTCCACTCCCCCCAGAAATTCTTTCGACGATACTATAAAACGAGGCCCCGTGTGTTGCACGCAAAATATCTTGCGCTCACGTTAAATCCTGTTTCGCCTTTCAAAAGAGTAGGCCATTCTGTGCCTGTGGGAACAGATGACAAAATTTACAAAACTACATACACACGGGGAACTGGATGTAAAAAGCACGTGAGCTTATTCCATTATCCTCAATATAAAAGAATAAATATATTAAAAATAATAAAACGGTGAACTTGATCTCAGAAATGCACACGTAAATAATGTTCCCCTAGTCATTTTCCACTACATTTTTGTCAGATCTCAAAACTAATTCGTATAATTTTGAAGATAGATAAGTTCAGAGTCTGCCGGATTTAAAGTAAAGACTTAAATCAGGAGCAGGATAGCTTAGTGGTTAGAGCGTTGAGCTCGTGATCTGATGGCCCGGGTTCGAGCCACTACAGAGACGCCCGTTTGTGGGGATTTTTGCCATGCCAAGTACCGATGCCATTTCCCCGAAAGTCCATCAAATGAATTTATAAACCAAATCCACTCCCCGAAAGTCCTTCAGATGAGACTATAAACAAACTCCACCACCCCCCCCCTCCTTTCGGATTGTGACTATAAACCGAAGTTCCGTGTGCGAACCCACGCAAAAACATCTTCCTGAAATATTAAACCCCGTTCCGTCTTTCGTAAGAGTAGGCCGAATGACAAGATGTTAAAATACCCATTCGCGCGAACTGATGTTTTATAGACATCATCCCGAAGTCGGAATGTGGCTACCTTAATGGTGGGTGAACGGTCACCTACGCAAAATATCACCATTGGAAAATCGCGGAGATCTAGTCGAGGAACCATAAAGAAAACATCTTATCAAGAAAAACATGAACCGATTGTTGTGAACAACAAAAAGGCTTCTGCAGCAAAGACATTGTGATTATTTCTATCAGCTTCAACTTATTGTAGAACATCTTGCGCACGCGTTAAATCCTGTTCCGCTTTTCGTAAGAGTAGGTCATTGTGTGCCGGTGGGAACAGATGACAAAATTTACAAAACCGCATACACATGGGGACAGGATGTAAAAAAAAAAGCACACTATTGCTTATTCCATTATCCTCGAAATAAAATAAATAAATAAATAAAACTTTTGGATTTCATTTGTATAAATCAGGACAACAGAATTCAGCTCACCTGGTATTTGCCTTGAGTTTTGTTTGGGTTTTTATTTTGTGGTGGTTTTGTATTAGATAGAGGGAGGGGGATAAAGAATTTGTTTAAGAACTGATTCAAACTGACATTGGGGAAGGAGGGAGGAAGGGGGTAGGGGAAGAGAGCTAGTGGTTAGAACGCGTGATCTAAGGGCCATGTCTAATGGATCAAAAGTCCTTCGGATGAGACTATAAACGAAGGTCCCACGTGCTAACGCACGCAGAACATCTTGCGCTCATGTTAAAACCTGTTCCTCCTTTCATAAGAGTAGCCTGTTGTGTGCCGGTGGTAACTGATGACAAAATTTACAAAACTGGACACACACAAGGACTGGATGAAAACAAAAAAGCACATGAGTGTTTATTTCGTTATCTTCGAAATAAAAGAATATTTTTTAAATCCAAAAATTTCTAAAACTATATTTAGTGGGGCGGGATTGCCTGGTCGTTTGAGCATTGCACTTGTGATGATGAAATTTACAAACCTGCATACACACGGGGACTGGATGTGAGAAAGCACATCAATGCTTATTCTGTTATCCTCGAAATGAAATAAATTTTTAAAAATAATTAGACATCATTCCTAAAGTTAGTTGAAAGGAAAAAAACGGTCACATATGCAACATCCCACCATTTGTGACCCTCGAAGCTCTAGCCCCAGAACGAAATTAATTTTTTTTTAAATGACCACGTCATTTATGACGTATACATAACTATGACGTGAAAATGAAAATAGCACGCACGAAGAAAATAGCATTCTTGGTAAAATTGACCAAACTGTTTTCAGTGATATCTAGGGGAGGCTATATCTTCTATTTGTGGATAGTGGTCTAGAGGTAATGCACCTACCTAGAAAGCTAGAAATCCGACTGAGGTGGTTCGATCCCTGTTTGTGCCTGAAACTTTACCGGCATTGGGTAGACAACGAGTTGTCCTGGTCTGGGTACTATTCTTTCAGATGAGATGATAGACCAAGGTCTTGTGTGCATCACGCATTTAGCGCACCTAAAAGAACCCACGGCAACAAAAGAATTCTCCTAGGCAAAATGTTGTAGGAAAAAAGCCCCACTGATAGGGAAACCTACATATGCAGACAGGAAAAGGAAAAATAATGCGTGGCGCTGCTCTTGTGGCGACGCGTTCTCCCTGGGAAGAGCATCCCGAATTTCAGGCAGGAATCTTTGTTGCTCCCAACACATTTTTACAAAGCTTTATACTAAAATAGGAATGTTTTCAATTAAGCCCAGTAATTATTGAAAGTACGACTTTGTGCTGGTAGATGTGATAGCAAAATGACTAAAGTGACATATGTGTTTGTCATGAAGAGTTCAGAATTTAGGGGTCTCAAGATTAAATCTCAACAGCACTTAATGAATTAACTTCTCTTTTTTGGATGAGACTATTAAAAGATGTCCCGTGTGCGAACGCACGCAGAAACATCTTACCCACACGTTAAAGCCCGTTCACTTTTCGGAAGAGTAGTTCATTGTGTACTAGTGGAACCGAAGACAAAAATGACAAAACTGCATACACACGGAGCAGGATGTAAAAAAACACAAGAGTTCTTATTCCATTATCCTCGAAATAAAAGAACAAAGTTGAGATTTTTTTCATATTTTTTATGACAAAATTAAGATGCAGACTTGTCTATCTATGGATTTGTTAAAACATTAAAATATTCAGCATCCATCTGCATCTTCACAGTAGCACCAATACATTTAAAAACGGAAGTTACACATTTAGAACATGTTGAGGGGGCGGGATAGCATAGTGGTTAAAACTATGTTCTCGTGATCTAAACGTCTGGAGTCACTACCACCACAGCATCCGTTCAAGGAAATGTTTTCCCTGTAGTTAACATCAGTACAGACTCCACTGGCCTGAAAGCCCTTCCGATGAAACTATAAACCGAGGTCTGATGTGCGAACACACTTAATAACATCTTACGCACACATTAAAACCCAAGAAGAGTAGGTCTTTGCTTTAAAAGGGGCGAAAAGATAGGGAAAACACCAAAAATCTGCACACAACACCGGTGTTTTAGATCATCTCCCCAACCCTCAGAAACCTTAAACGGGGGGGGGGGGGGGGGGGAAAACATTGATACATAACAATTCACCGAAGGGGGAGGGCTTGCTTAAAAGGGACAAAAAAGGGGGACATTTTTCTAATTTTTTTTTTTTTGTTTTTTCCCCGAAGACGGGGCCTTAGTGGAGACGTTCTTTTTACACCCTTCATGAGGAGAGGGACTTCCACACGATTTGGGTTTGAGGCCCACACATGTGTTTGTCTCCTTTAGAGTTTTTTGGGAATACTGCTCCGAGCGTGTTGCCTTGTCTGCCCGGCGACGTTTGTTGCTCCGAGAGTTCCGTTATACTGCTCCGCAACGATTTGCGTTTAATATGTGCGCGATGTTGCTTTGATGCGCTCCAACGATTGGGTTGACGTCCGAGAGATTTGCCTTGATCGCCCCGCCCGGGGTTCTTTTCGCTCCAGACGTTTTTCTTTATGCTCCGAACGTGTCTTGATCTGCTCCGCGATGTTTTTTTTGATGCTGCCCACGACGGTTGTTAATTGCTTCGACTGTTTTTTTTGCTGCTCGACGCATTTGCTCTGATGCCCAACGATTTTTTGAGCTGCTCCGACGTGTTGCTCTTGATGTGCTCCAAGACAGTGGCTTGATGCTGCCCCAAAGACGAGTTGCCTTGAGCTCCCGAGCGATTTTGGCTGCCCGACACGATGTTGCTTTGATCGCTCCGACGACGATGTTGCGCCTGATGCGGCTCCCCGACGATTTGCCCTTGATGCTGCTCCGACGACGATTTTGCCTTGATGCTGCTCCGAGACGATTTTTTGAGCCCCCCCCGACGATTTGCCTTAAACTGCTCCGCACGATTTTGCGGCAGATGCTGCTCCGAGACGATGTTGCGCTTGATCTGCCCAAAACGATGTTGCTCTTGATGCCCCAAAAACATGTTGCTCTTGATGTGCTCCGACGACATGTTTTTCTTGATGCTCCCCAAGACATGTTTGCCTGATCTCCCCGGATTTGCTTGATGCTGCTCGACAGGGTTTTTGCTTGAGTTCCCCCCAACGACGGGGGTTTTCTTGATCTTCGACGTTTTTTGATTCCCGGCAATTTCCTTTGAGCGCTCCGACGACGATTTTTGGCTTGACGCCCGACATGTTTTTGAAGCTCCAAACGATGTTGCTTTGATCCCTGCCCCGACTGTTGTTTTTGATGCTTACAGCGACTTTTGGGTTGAACTGCTGGCGAGAAGTTGGACTTGTCGCTTGATACAATTTGGGTTTAAATACTGCTTGTGGGGAACTCTTCTACGCTTGTGTTTTGCTAGCTCTTGTGCGTTTATGCGGGGTTTAGCTGATGCAGCTCTTGATGCTTTATGCTAATCCGTGCGTTGAAAAAACTTTTGAGAACCAACCCAAACGAGATACGATCCCCTTGACACTTCGACCCCAAATGCCGATTTTCTGAGAATGGGAGCAAGAAAAGAGCCCCAGAAGGAGAGAAATGCTTAAGACAATTTTTGGGGGTTTTGGGTGTAGGTTGCAAGGAAGGGAAATTTTGAGAAACCCTCCCTCATGCCTCGGTAAGGTTGAAGCCCGGGGCCTGACCGTAGGCGTGAGGGGCAGTGCAGCGAAATTTTCGCTCCTATACAACCATAGTTGTTGGTTTTAAAAGAAGGAGAAAAAAAAAAAAAGAAGACAGGTTGGGGAAAAGTCGGGGGGCGGGTGTCTCGGCCATCTACTCCCCAAATTTTCAGAATGGGGGTCATAAACGCCACTCTGATACCCAAGCCCCCAAAAACCCCACCTACTTCGCTTTTAATCCTAAAAACGGGGAAAGGCCATGGGTTGTTCTAGATCCCCGGGCATCGGAACCCCCAGGATGCACAGGTCTCCTTAGGATTTGAAGACTTTTTCCCCCCCCCCCCCATTTTAACCCTTCAAGCCCCCTACATGACATTGTCTACTGGTCAGGGGACTTTGGGCAAGTTTTGGTCATGCGCCCAACTCGTGGCCGTGGGTCTTCTGACTCTGGTGAGGGGGGTGATGATCCTGTAAGTTGGGACAAAAACCAGAATGGGCCTTCCTCTTGGGAAAGGGTAGCATGGGAAGATTGGTGACAAAAAAACATGAAATCTTCATAATTTAAAAATTTTTCACCCCTAAATCGTGACAAAAAAAACATAAATGGTTTAATGTCCTTGTGAATTTACGGCCCGTTCGAGCCACCAAGAGGCACCTTTAGGGGCTTTCCATTTTTCAACCCAAAACCAATTCCCCCAACCAAGGGGTTTTAACCTAGGGGGTTACCGTTGGGGGGGGGGGGTGCCCTTTGCGCCCCGGTCCAGAAAAGCCCCAGTTTCCCCCCTTAAATGAACCTCCCCCAGGGAAGGGAAAAACAGCAAGGGGGGAAATGGCGCGCCCCCTTTAAAATTCCTTCCCCCCTAAAAACCCCCTAGGTTAGGGAATTACCTATCCCTCCCCAAAAGTCCGTTTCCCCGTGTGGAACAACCAAACTTTCCCACTTAAAACTTTTTTCCTTTAAAAGATGCGAAAATTCGTTTCTGAGGGAGGAAACCTAAAAAAACACAGCACATGGGTTTTTTTCACAATCCCCCGAATCAGAATGCGGTACCTAATGGGGAAAAAAATGTCGCATACGCAAAACCCGATGGGAACTTTGGGCCTTTTTGAGAAAACACAAAAAACCGATGATTTTCGAACCCGAGTTACGGGAAATTTTTGCTCCAAAAAAAAAACCTCTAGATGGGCAACCCCAAAGGGCCCCAACCTGTGTTTTGAAACCCCCAAAATTCGAAGTCAAAGGGTCTAACCACTGAGTTTCCCCCCCCCCCCCCCCCCCCCCCCCCCCCCTAAAAAGTTTATAATTTAAAACAACACCGCATAATACGCAATTTTTACAGGGGAACTGCGTAGAAAGTACGAAACGAGGACATTGGCTAAACTGTTTTAAAAGACACCTTGAATCCAATTTAAAAAGATCGCTGAAACGCCTTAAACTTATTTTTGGATTTAGGAATCAAATTCAAAGGGGGGGGGGGGGGGGGGTTTAAACCTAGTGTTAGACTTTTGGTTTACGAAGTAAAGGCCCCCGGGGGCGAGCCCCCCTAGGCACTCTTCAAGTGTTTTTTTTTCCCCCAGTTT
>CM054165.1:15415516-15445516 GCA_028751875.1 Rapana venosa
TCCTTGTCAAAGAGATTGCACTTAATCACTTTTTAAGTTTCAACTTCCGATATTTTTGTTACAAAAATCACAATTTATTGCTGGATAGCCTATTATTAGATTACTGCTGCAATTTTCTCACTGTAGTGGTTTAGTGTTTTCCTTAGGCTAGTACTGTAGTAGGATACATTTTCGATGCAATGAAGCTATGGTTTGTAAGATCATCAGTTGTAAAGGTGTGGTAGTTGATCCTTATGCGTGTAGCTTTAATATATTTCCTACTGAGTTTCGTGATGATCTTTAATTCTACTTTTGGTTTGTACATGAGACTAGAGTTGCATCTGTCTATTGTTTGCACGATCGACAACTGTAGTTAGTCGCCAACAGAAAAGAGAGGACAATACAGGTCTGTAGCCTATCATTTTAGGCCTTTATTAATGCAGAAATAGTAGTGGAGGAAAACAAGTTCAGGAAACCACTTTCAACTTCTCAATCATTTTTGAAAATGGTTTTCAAAGATTTTTTTTAAAAAAGCCAGATCATTAATTTGTATTCCATTGGCACTGTTGCTGTCAAAGAACATTGTGAAATCTCTTGGTATCAAGAACAAGAGTTGAAATTCCTGCTTGTGCATGGGCACAAAGAATATCTTAGATCAGTCATGCTCTATTTCACTTCGTGCTTGTGCATGGGCACAAAGAATATCTTAGATCAGTTGTGCTCTACTTCACTTGTTACTAAGTTGTTAGGCCTACAGGTGTCACTAATGAAATTTAAACAGAGCTAGTGGTATTAACTGTTGTATTTTGTGCATGAAAAAGTGATGAAATGTGTGTTGCTACAACGGTACACAGATTTTCTGCACCTCTACTTATCTTTTTTCACATAATTATCCATGTAGACCCTCCATATGAATTACCTGATGAACCTATTTTACAATTTAAAAGTATTTTTCAGGAATTTACATGAAATGAATCTTGCAAAACTCTTCTATTTGTTTTTGGTAACATCGAACATGAATTTTTTAAAAAATCATTGTAATTGCATGAATCTTATGACACATTACTAATTTACTCTACTGTCAATTGATATTTTCCTTTTAAATATTAATAATGATTAATTTAAATCCACTACCTCTGAAGAGCTCTGTGTCTGTCTCAGTGTCTGTCTGTCTCTCCCTCGCTCCCTCCCTCCCTCCTTGTGTGTGTGTGTAGGGGAGTGAGTGAGTGAGTATACAGTGTGTGTCAAGTCAAATTTTTATTTCCAGATTGAATAAGCAATGTGTGTGTGTGTCCTTTGATGTTTTGTTGATGTCCAGATTGTTTTGATGTATAAAATTTAAAATATGCATGTAAACATGTTGACAACAAGGCTTGGCCTGGCTAAAGTCTTCATTCATCATTGTGTAATTTAAAGATCATTCATTCATTCAGTTTCTCACCCAGCGGACAGTGCCTATGTTGATTCACCATGTATAAAACAGGAAAAGAAAATGCATGCTAGAAGATCCTCTTAAGCTGGCTAACGTGAGGGAACACCAGATAGCTACTTAAAACGCAGAATAAATGGACACCAGAGAAGCAGACTTGTCTAATCTACACTCTACTGCACTAAACACCTTACACAATCAGTTCTGTTGTTTCCCAGTTACTTGGCTAAACACACGGCAGATCCTTTCTGTTCTCTGCTGTTGTGTCTTGGATCTAATGATCATAACTTTCACAAATATGATCCTCCACTCCATACTCCAAAATGAGTCGGATTTCTCCTGATGCATTTATCTGCTAAAACAGTAAAAGGTATTGTAGGCAGATAGGGCTCAGGTTGCTGATTTTTTTAAATAAAAAAACTTTCTTCTGCCTTGTAGTTGTATTTTAAGTATCAAGGTGTAATTTATTTTTCCTTTTGCTATTAAAAATGCATTTGAAAATACCCCAACTCTATTCCTGACCACCTCTAAACTAAGCTGCAAAATTCTTCAATTTCTCACTTTGTCACGTTGTTCGAGTCTAGTATTTCCAATTGTAATAACTGTTCATAGAATTGTCCTATTTTCATATTTTTTGTTGTTATAATGAATAGCTTTTTGTGCAGATTATTGTAACATGGTAACAGTTACTGACTTCTGGTCTTTATTCTTGTGTATAAAGATAATTCATTTATCTCATTCTTTTTCTTATCCTCTCTCTCTCTCTCTCTGTCTCTGTCTCCTGTCGCTCTCTCTCTCTCTCTCTCTCTCTCTCTCCTCTCCTCTCTCTCTCTCTCTCTCTCTCCTCTCTCTCTCTCTCTCTCTCTCTCTCTCTCTCTCTCTCTCTGTTTGTCTCAATTTTCACTGTCTCATTATTATGTTGTTGCAGGTGATCTTACCCAAGTTGAATTGAAAAACTCATCAAAGTCATGGCTTCCAAACAAGTCATTGACAGAATCGCCCAGCAGCTGTCCTTACCTACAAAAGGTTTATTTGGATGGATCACCTTTGTAAGTTAACTAGTCTGTTTCTGACATAGATCTGTGTGTGTGTGTGTGCGCACGCATGCATGTGTGTGTGTGTGTGTTTGTCGTGGATCACCTTTGTAAGTTAATTAGTCTCCTTCTGATAGATCTGTGTATGTGTGTGTTTGCATGTACACTTGTGTGTACATGTATTATATATGTTCGCATATGTGTGTGTAGTGTTTGTGTGTGTCACAGTGTGTGTGTGTGTGTGTGTGTGAGACTGTGCAGACAGCATGTCTGTGTGTATGTGTCTGAATACGTGAGTACAAAATATATATATATGTATATATGTGTGTGTTAGTCTGTTAGTGTTAGTGGTGAAGTGAACAAGCATTTCAGATCCACTCAGTTAGTCAGTCTGTCAGGGAAAATGACAGTTGCATATTATTTCAACAATGCCAGATTTGTCGCTTTCAATCTTGCTAACAATCATGTATAAATCATCCTAAAAATGCTCTTATTAAAATTGTAAGATGTTTGTAAAAGTGTATTTAATTTATAATATATATATATACTATATAGCGTATTCATTTAGCTACAGCACACAGCTCTGTCTATGAAGTAACAGCTGTAGTACTATAAATTTATGAATTAATATACATGTATACAATATATATATATATTATATATATTACATTAGAATGTTACCTGATCTTGCCACTCTGCACCTGTAGATATGAAAGCTAAAAAAAAATGCACAGTTTTTGGCTCAACCTCTTTTTGATGTGTGTATGTGTGTGTGGTGTGTGTGTGTGTGCGTGCGTACGTGCATGCATGTGTGAGTTGTGTGTGCGTGTGTGCATGTGTGTGTGTTGTGTGTGCATGCATGTGTGTTGTGTGTGTATGAGAGTGCACCGTGTGTACCTGCTTGCATGCGCTCGTGCGTGAATATGTATGGTGTGTGCGCCCATGTGCATGCATGCACGTGCGCTCATGTACACTCGTTCACAGCACTTTTTGAAACGGCGAAACGTGGGGCTTGAGAGGATGGCGGTGGAGCTGTGTGGGTTGGAGCCTCATCACAGCGTTCTGGAGGTGGGGTTCGGCCCGGGGTACGGCCTCCTGTATGCCTACAACTGCATCAAAGGTGAGTCCTACCTAGCTAGCTGAGCACTGACTCATTTTGTTTTTTTAGTGTGTGCAAAATCTAAATATTTACTGTGTTCAAAATCAACATTATATATGATATACATATATATATCTTCTTCTTTTTCCTTTTTTTTCATGTTTCTCCCAGGGGAGGTTTGACATTGATGAGCCTTCTCCTCCATCTCTCTCTGTTTTGAGCTTCCTCCTTATTTATGCTGCCCCTTTCTCTAAGATCATCTGCAGTACAGGTAGCTAGGTCTTCCCTTTATAGCGCTATATATTGCAAAGACAAATCAAAGCACATGCATTCAACGTAATCTTACACAGTCATGCAACCAATGACGAACAATCAATAGTTTAAACAGATATTACAAACATGGTACGCTGCAGACCAAATGTATGAAATAAAATTGCAATAGTCAAATGTTTTTCAAAAGCACACACACACACACACACACACACACACCCCACACACAACACACACACCACACACACACCACTCACACACACTCTCACACCAAAACACGAACACACACACACACACACACACACACACACACACACACACACACACACACACACCACACACACTAACACACACACACACACACACAAAACCACACCCCACACACACACACAAAACACACACACACAACATCACACAGGTCATATATTTTAGCAAGGTGATAGGACATGGGTTAGTGAAGGTGGGATAGTTCTGATATGAAACAGGAGGGGGGAAATCTTAGATGTGACATAAATATGTCTTGAGGCTGGATTTAAAAGTGTCATAACTAGGCTTCTGGCGAAGAGAGAAGAGAGAGGGGGAACTCATTCCAGGTCGATGGACCCGAAATAGAGAAAGAGCGGCGGCCAACGGTGGATTGGTTGAATCTAGGTATTCCTATAGATAGATAGATAGATAGATAGATAGATAGATTGTATATCATGACTTTAAATTGATGAATTATGAAATCTTGTCAGTTACTGGTGGTAGTAGTGGTGTGATAATAAGGAGGAGGGAGTGGGGGGGAGGAGAGGATGATGACAGTAGTGATGGTGGTGATGATAATGGTGGATTTATTGTCATTTTTGGCCTTCTTTTTCTTTCTTCTTCTTCATCATCTTCATCACCATCTTCTTCTTCTTCAAATTCTTCATCAGACTGTTGTTGATTTTGTTGTTATTTTGTTGTTGTTGTTTTTCTTCTTCAAATTCTTCTTCTTTCTTTCCGTCTTTGTTCATCAAATTCTTCTTCTTCAACTTAGACCTTACATCAGTAATTGATCTAAAGCATTTGATCTTAGCCACCACAAGTATTTTTTTTTAAAAGGACTATATTTTGAAAAAAACAAAAATCCTGAACACACACTGACAATAACACATAAACACGTAAACTTTATACCACCTTTGTACATTTTTGTTAGCATTTTGAAATTTCTACATGGTAAGTGCTTTAAAAAATATATACATAAAAATGACAGGCTCTTCCATGTTCACCATGCCAAAAGTCCTTCAGATGAGATTATAAACTGACGTCCTGTGTGCGAACGCATGCACAACATCTTGCACGCATGTTAAAACCCTTTCCTTTTTTCGTAAGAGTAGTTCATTGTGTGCTGGTGGGAACTGATGACAAATTTTACACACCTGCATACACACTCGGGGGACTGAATGTAAAAAAGCGCATGAGCGCTTATCCTCAAAATAAAAGAATAAATAAATGAATAAAATAATAAATAAATCTATATATAAATAAATAAATAAATGAAAAAAATAATGAAAGAAAGAAGTGAATGAATAAATAAATAAATAAGAAACAGCCTAAATTAAAAAACAAAGTGCAAGTGCGCTTTACACAACTTCTCAAGAAGAGAAAAAGGGGAAAGAAGAGAGATTATCCTACCGGTAACCTGCCACAGCGTAACCAACCATCTACTACTAAACCCTTCCTTCCGATTCACCCACTACAGGGTTACAGTATAGCATACCAACAAATGTTGCACAGTGCACGTGTACTGGGAAAGAGGGGTTTTCTCTCACTTAACCTAGGAAAAGTGTTTTCACCCTGCAGGATTGTGGGTTTTGTTTTTTTCCGTTTATTCTTTTATTCTGAGGATAATGGAATAAGCACTCGTGTGCTTTAAAAAAAATTTTTTTTACATCCAGTCCCCCTGTGTGTGTGCAGTTTTGTCAATTTTGTCATCCGTTCCCGCCGGCACGCAATGGCCTACTCTACCCAAAAGCGGAATGAGTTTTAACATGTGCGTCAGACGTTCTGCGTGCATTTGCACACAGGACCTCAGTTTATAGTCTCATCCGAAGGACTTTTTAGGGGGAGCGAAGTCGGCACTGATGTTAACTCCAGAGGGGAAAATATTTTTTCACTTGAACGGGAATCAAAAACTCGGGTCAGCACAATCGCGAGTGCATCACAGCTAACCGCCAGGCTATCCCGACGCACGCACACACCACGGCAGTCGTTTTCCCCCATTTTCTGCTGCACTTAGACGCTGGAACTTGACCCCTGATGTGCTATTTTTAGCTCTGGCGCGGACCAGATGCAATGGTCCAGTTTGGCGCCATCAAGATAGCGTGGTGTGCTTTTCACTGTTTCAGCGGGGGAAAGTGGCCACACAGATTTAAAATTTCCAACTTTTAAGTGCTTTGGATGCGTTTGTCATTTTCTTCACGCTACATTCAGGTGTGTTCATGCAGGTCTCTTGTTGTGGAACTGAATTTGAACAAGCACAGCACTTTTGTGTTGGCGTTATAAACCAAAATAACAGATAGATTGGGATTTCTCACCAGATAGCTCTTCTTTGTTTAGTATTGAGAGTGATAATTTCTGTGCTAGTGACGTAAATTGATCGCAATTGTCCCCTAAATGTTTAAGTTTCACTTTGGCAAAGTCAGGTACGTAATGTTAATGTTTGAATTTTTTAAAGCTGAATCAACTTTTGTTGTATTTAGGATACGTGTTCATCGGTTTTGAAGGGCTCAAATTTGGGCAAAATCTTGTCTGTTTGCTGTCTCAATCTAGCCTAGGCTGAGTGCCTGTGTGTGTTAAGAGGATAGGCAGGCCGCATGCACGCACGCAGTGGGCTTGTCTCCTGTATAGGCCTAGCCTAGCCCAGATCTGTAAGCCTTAGTCTTTAGGCCTGCCGCGCGAGCATGTGTACGTGCTACTAGGCTTGAGATGCTGCTGTGAGGAAGGGGAGGGGTGAAGAAATGGGAGAGGGGTGTGGGGGGTAAAAAAGGTCAGGGCGCTCTAATTTTAGAGCACTCTGCCTGAACCTTTGACTGAGTGCTGCTGTATAAGCGCGCTGTGACCCCCCCCCCCCTCCCCCCTCATGGTGACTGCGTGCAGATGGGCCCGGCAAAGCGTGCGGCGTGGACCTCTCCCCCTACATGGTGGAGAAAGCCTCGGCGCTCCTGCGGGAGCCCATCCGGCGAGGCAAGGTAGAGGTGGTGCTGGCGGACGTGATGCGGCTGCCTTACGCCTCGGGCACCTTCCACCGCGCCTTCCACTGCAACAGCTACTACTTCTGGCCCAGCCTGCCCCAGGCCTGCCGCGAGGTCCGGCGCGTCATGAGGCCCGGCGGGCTGATGGTGGCCTCGCTGAGCCTGGAGCGCATCCAGGAGGCCAAGGCCAGGGGGTTCTTGGAGTACGGGGACCCGGACCACGACAAGTACATGGCCGCTCTGGAGCAGGCGGGCTTTGAGAAGGTGAGGCTGGAGCAGTTCGTCAAAGGAGAGGCCAGGTACCAGGCCGTCTTCGCCCATGTTCCCCCAGACGCGGGGCGCGCGGCAGATCCGGCTGTAACTCTCGAGTCGGGGGGTCCCAGGGCTGGTGGTAAAAAGTAAGCGTGTCCCCTTTCCCCTTTGAACCTCTTAACTGCTGAGTGTGAGTGCACCCTGTATGTTGTGGGTGGGGGGAGAATCCTTCACGTGCTATGTTCATGTTCCCCTGTTACTCAGAAATTACTGAATAAATTATAAATAATAATAATATATGGAATTTATAGAGCGCTATATCTTGCAATTCCAAAATCAGAGCACTTCCATTCAATCCGCTCCTACACAAAGCAACAACAATGATTCACAATGTTAATCCTGATATTCTGTGCCCGATGATGACAGTATATGTACCGTAGATGGCTTTCAGGCAGGCTCAGAGTAGTAAGCGTGATATTTCACGAGAAAAATGTATTTAAAAAAATGTTAAGAATACACGAAAATACTCTTTTCTTCATCAGCACTGTCATTCTGAGTACCCCCTCCGCCATCTCAATAATGTCGCACACAAGTCCAGGCAAAATCTCAGGGTTTTTTTTTGTTTTTTTTTTAATCTGCACGATTTCCTGAATGATACACGATCATTTTCGTCATTGTCAGGATTACCTAAAATTTTATTTGCCACTGGTGCAGCTGTGCAAAGTCATTGATGTGTTCAACGATAAGAGTCAGCCATTTTGAACAAGAACAGTCCCAGCATTCACGCAAAATAACACAAAATATGAGCTAAAACACTGATCGTTCTTGCCATGTTTTTGCAGCTGGATGTTGCCAAGCAACAGGAGAGTGATCTCCACTAATTTTTGGAGTTCTTTCCCTTTAACTGTGGTCAGAGAAACCGGCTCGTTTACTTGGGTTCGAAACCCTGGAAATGTCCTGGGGTGTTGGCGTATAGAGTGCACATTTAGTCACGGGGGGGGGGCAGTCAAGCAGTTAAGTGTGAACAGTTTGTGCTGTAGTGTAACGAGCACCATCTTGCCCCAGGTGGGCTGGGATGGACGAAAGAGACAGCAGCTGAGAGTGGCTGAAAGTTGGGAAAACGGACGGCTGTGGAGAGAAAAACTGTTGAGACTGATTCTGTGGGAAAACCTCAGTAAGTAAGTAAGTGGTGTAAATGATGTAGATATCACTCATATTGTGTGGAATGTGCGTGGTAGTGTTCAAGTTTTAGATGCTCGGGTGTGATGGACGATGCATGTTGACAACCGTGTTGAAAGAAGCTGATGATAGAATACAGCACTGGTATTGTATCAGGTGTGATACGGTTGTGTCCCAAGTCGTAGGTGCTCAAGTGTAACGATACTAAGTTGATAACCGTGTGGAAATGAGCTGAAAGAGTTGTAGTGGGACTAAGTGCCATATTGACAATTATTATACTAACATTGTTTTACTATAATTATGGGGACGGGAATAGCTCAGTGGTCAGAGCACTCGCTTTGCCCGAGCTAAGGTTAAGCAGTGTTGAGCGTGGTTACCAAGTGGATGGGCGACTGTTTCCGTGCCTTAGCTTCAGTACAGTTCCTTAGTTCACCCAGCTGTAAAAGGGTACCTCTGTGTGTGTGTGTGTGTGTGTGTGTGTGCATGTGTGTAAATGCATGAATGTTTACCTTTGTGTCTGTCCATAAATACCTTCATATCTATGCATACTTGCATATGAAATAAAATGGTGTCAGGAAAAATAACTTTAAGTAAAGTGGTGCTGTGTTTTCTGATATATATATATATATATATATATATATATATATATATATATATATATTAATATATATAAAACTAAAGTATATTATATAGGTACTATATATATAGGTAAGACAACATGCAGTGATGAATGTCCATCAATAAGAAGGCGATGTGGGCATTGTGTTATTGATGATCCTTCAGCAGCATTGGGATTTTTCCGCGTTGATCTGTATTCACACTTTGATTTGCTGGGATTTGTAAAATTGCCCGTCATGGGTTTGATTCGCTGTGATTTGTAAAATTGCCCGTTGTGGGTTTGATTCGCTGTGATTTGTAAAATTGCCCGTTGTGGGTTTGATTCGCTGTGATTTGTAAAATTGCCCGTCGTGGGTTTGATACGCTGTGATTTGTAAAATTGCATGTTGTGGGATGATTAATTCCTAAGCATTTTAGACTTGACTTGTTGCTTTTTACATGTGCTATTTTGAGTGGTGAACTTTTATTCTTGTGTTCTTTTCTTGGTTTGTTTTTTTATCGTCGTTATTAATTATGAGTACTGTCATTTTTGTTATTGTTGCTTTGTTGACGTGGATCAACTTATTTGTTATCATTAATGATTTTTTTTTTTTAAATAAAGGTTATTGTGTTTCTTCACAAAATCTTTTTGCTCTATTTCACTGTTCTATAATTATGCAGTTGCAGAAATGGTTACCTTTTTTTTGTTTTCCATTACTCTTCATTTCTTGATGGAGATCATTTTCAAATAATGAGAGGATGTTTTTAGAAGAAGAAAAAAAGCCCTGAATTTTTTGAATAATTTGGATCTTGATGATTGTGATGCTTATCAAATATTTTTACGCGATATGTTTTCAGAATAATTTGGATATTGATGATTGTGATGCTTTAAAAAAATTTTTAAATTATTTTACTTTTATTTCTAGGATAATGGAATAAGCACTCATGTGCTTTTTTTCATCCAGTCCCCGTGTGTATGCAGTTTTGTAAATGTTGTCATCCGTTCACACCGGCACACAATGGCCTACTCTTCCGAAAAGCGAACAGGTTTTAACGGTCGCATGATGTTCTGCGTACATTTCGCACACGGGACCTGGGTTTTTATAGTCTAAATCCGAAGGATATATAAAAAATATAACGAAGAAACAACAACATACATAAATACGCACACACAACAATGGCCTGTGTAAGATTTTTGGTATGCACATGTTTTTGCATGTTATAATCAGAAAACAAAGAGAAAATTTTGGTAGTACATGTTTTAAATCAGGAGAAAAAAGGGGAAGATTTCTTGGTATTACATCTTTGCATCAGAGAACAAAAGAGATTTCTTGGTATGTACATGTTTTGCACAGGAGAATAAAAAATTTCTTGGTATGTACAGATTTTGCATCGGGAAATGAAAGAAAGATTTCTTGGTATGTACCCCTATATTTCAAGGGTTTAAAACAGAGATAAAGTTTTTTTAAATGTCAAAAAAAGCCCTTTATTTCCGGTGCATTTTGTGTGTGTGTGTGTGAAATTTTTGCAGAATAACTGTAATGGGGTTTTTTTGGGGGGGTGTTGGGGGAGGGGGGGGAGGGTAGGTCTGTTAAAGTACTTTGCATAGAGGGAAGAAACAAAAAGATTTGTTTTAACTGCTTGCATGTGTTTGTGTGTTTATTTTATTTTTTATTTTGAGGTTAATGGAAAAAGCACTCATGCGCTTCTTTTACATCCTGTCCCCGTGTGTATTCAGTCTTGTAAATTTTATCATCTGTTCCCACCGGCACACAATGGCCTACTCTTCCTAAAAGAGAAACGGGTTTTAACATGTGCGCAAGATGTTTTGCATGTGTCCGCACTCAGGACCTCAGTTTATAGTCTCATCCGAAGGACATGTGGGGTGAGGGGTGGGGGTGGAGTCAGCACTGATGTTACCTCCAGAGGGGTGTGTGTGTGTGTGTGTGTGTGTGTGTGTGTGCAATAAATTTTGTGTGTGGTCTGTTATCAAAGTAATTTGCATGGAGAGAAGAAACAAAAAGATTTGTTTTAACCATGTGTGTGAGAGAGAGAGAGAGAGAAAGGAGAGAGAGAGAACACAAAAGAGCTTTTCTGACCCCTCTGTGTGCACGTGTGTGTGTGTGTGTGTGTTACTGTATCACTATGCCTATCCTATTTGTCTGTCATGCTCTAGCATCAGTACAGCCAGTCATAACAAAACAACAACATTCTCCAAGCACACTCTGATCACAAGATATCTCTTATTTAAAAAAAAACGCTTCTATTTCCATTTTTTTTAAAAAAAAGCCATTTTCACATCATGGAAACATTCATTTCATCATGGTTATATACAACATAACTTCTATGTCAGTGTTCATTCACACAAAATACACCTGTAAAGTAACAAAGGTTCTGCCTGCTTTAAAAAAAAAAAAATGTTCCAAGATTACTTAAAAGCTCTACAATATTGAACATAACAGCTTTTTCATCTTTCATGCACACAAATACACTTTCAAGTAATAACAACAGTTCTGGTTGCTTTTAAAAAAAAAAGAACAAGCAAGGTTTGATATGTTCAAGATTACTTAAAAGCTCTACAATATCGCAACTATTTCATCTTTCAAACACTCTTTATAGCAGCTATTTCATCTTTCATGCACACAAATACACTTTATAACAGCTATTTCATCTTTTGATGCACTCAAATACACTTTCAAGTAATAACAGTTCTGGATGCTTAAAAAAAACAAACCCAAAAAACAATGTTTGAAACCTTCAAGATTACTTAAAAGCTCAACAATAATAGTAAAAAAAATACAACCCCCCCCCCCACCCCCCCCCCCCCCCCCCACCTACTTCTAGTCCCTTCTGCTTAGTATTCACAAGAACAAACAAAGCCAGTATTTCAGACATAACCTGTTGTGTACAAAACAATTTCTGTTAAAAAAAAAGAAAAAGAGAGAAACATATTCAATTTGGATGACAATTACAAAATTGCATAGACATGAGGACTGGATGTAACAAAAAAGCACATGAGTGCTGATTCCATTACCCTCGAAATAAAAGAAAAAAAAAAGAAAAAAAAAGGCAATAATTGCTTTTTTGTATAATCATAAACGCCACATACCCTAATAATAGTAAACAGAGTAAATACGCAATGATATCCAGCCTTCTTACAGGAAATTATACAGAATGACATGAAAGGAAACAATAAACAACCACTCTTCAGGTATCGTGTAGGAGTCTCACTGAATAATGACTGAAACAATCACTGAGAAATGAAGACTCACAGAAGCTAACTTCCCATGGGCTGGCTTGTATTGTGAGGGTGGTGGCCATTACCTCTCTGAGGGCATGCACCCATTTACCTTTCAGTCATGTCCATGGATATTTTTGTATGTATGTGAAACATGTTTATACTGGTCTCCTTGGTAAATCACCTTGATGAAGCCTCTTTGGCATATGGCATATGCCTCTTTGGCATATAGCATATGCCTCTTTGGCATATGGCACATAAATCAGTGCAGAGAAAACCCAGTTGACGACAAAGAGTGCCGAAAGCATGAACACTGACATTATAGATGGCCGGCAAGAAAACAGACCATCCATAGCTGTAAATATCTGGGAGCTACAGTATTAGATGAAGGATCAAAACCTCAAATTCTCTCCAGGATAGCCCAGACCACAGCTGCAATGACCAAACTAAAAGTAATCTGGAACGTCCATCAGCTTTAAGATTAGAGTTATGCATTCCCTAATCATGTTCTTTTTTTTTTTTTTTTAATGCATGTGAAACATGGACCAGAACAGCAGACACTGAAAGAAGGATACAGACAATGGAGATGAGACGCTTTTGCAAACTTCTTGAAATCTTGAGCAGATATAACAAGGGATGACAAACTACAGAGAGTTGAGAGTGGGGAAGCTGGTTGCAAAATCTTCAGTGATGCCTTAACAGTCAACAAGACTATGGGATAGGTGAAGGTGAGGAAAACTGTAAAGCCACATGAGTGTTCATCCAAGCACAAGACAGCCATGTTTCAAAGGAGGAAACACCAAGGTGAAAAGAGTGTAGGGTTAAGAAACATTGCCAATATGCAACTAATCACCAAAGTGGGTGTGCACTTGACACTAAGATTTTATTCCCCGACATTTTCTTCAACCCATGTCCAGTTATAATTGTTGTAGGCTAATGAAATGCATATCTTGAAAAGTTCTCCTGTCGCTCTCAAAATTTCATAAGATTTTGCAGGTATTTCTTGACATTTCAATTGTCTTTCACAAGTGAAGATTATGTCTTTTAAAGAAATGTGTACACTTAGAAATAGTATTGAGTCTTTAATACTGTTTGCTTATCATTATGCGATGAACTCTTCCTTTTCAGTTCCTGTTACTATTCATATTATTTTTGGGTGTATTGCTGTTAGGTTTATTCTCTTGTTCAAATTGTTTGTAACCCTCCATACCCCAAAAGGGGTGAAAGGAATTAAATCTTGAAGTCTTGTTTCAGAAGTACTGAAGTTACTGAACTATTTAGTCTGTTGCTTAAAACTGAGAATGGTAGGAGCCACACCCGTCCTACACCATATTGAACAACAACGAACCAAGTGACTGGCACCTTGCACAGATGCCGCCAAACCAGCCAGCCTTGCATGCTTACAACTTGAGGTACTCTAGCACGAGGGCCAGAGGTAGACCCAGGCGACGCTGGAGTGATTTCGTGGCAGAAACACTGAAAGTCCATGGATTGTCCGTCCTCCAAGCTACCCGCCTTGCAGCAGACAGACAGTTATATCTCCCCGCGATGCCACAGAGTACAAGCGGAAGGAAAAAGTAAAAAGTAAAGTAAGCTTAAAACTTATAGGGATGTGACTTGTTCACAGAGAAAATTAATTAATACCAACAGTTTTTGTCGTTGAGCATTCTCTTGTTCAACACTCGGAGGAGGGGGGGGGGGGGGGGGGGGGGTGTCACCCCAAAATAATATGCTCTGTCTGTCTCTCATTACATCAAAAAATCACTGTGAGACTGTAAACTGTACACACTGGATGAGAAGTTAGCATACATGGCTGTTTCCATGTTCCTCACCATATTGGCTTGAAAAGGAACATGTTTCCCCTTGTACTGGTGGTTTTTAATAATAATAATAATAAATGGAACTTATATAGCGCTATATCTTGCAAAGACAAATCAAAGCGCATGCATTCAACCTAATCTTACACAGTCATGCAATCAATGATAAATAATCAAAAGTTTAAGCATCCACAGCTTGTCTTTTGGCTGGCTGAAGACAGTTTCAACATAGCATTTCAGAGTAGAACACCATGTTAATGTAGACCTTGGTACTTTGCTTACCTCAATAACTGACAATGCTTCTGGTCTGGAACTGGACGTAGTAAGTGTTCTAAACATGTTGCCATACTGTCGCCCCAAGGATGTAACACACAGAATGCTACTAGGTATTCATGAATTCACCCACCTGTGACCAAATCAGGAAAAAGCCACTACCCAAATAAGGAAAAGGCACGCACAACATCTTGCGCACACATTAAAATCTGTTCTGCTTTTCTGAAGAGGAGGCCATTGTGTGTCGGTAGGAACCGATGACAAAAATTGACAAAAGTGCATACACACGGGGACTGGATATAAAAAAAAGCACACGAGTGCTTATTCCATTATCCTCGAAAAAAAGGAATAAAAGAGAAAAAAAAAAGAAAGGAAAAAGCCACTAACCAAATCAGGAAAAAACCACAAATTTCAAGCATCTTAAATTAACATCACCTTTGCTTAACAATTTTTTCATATTACGATTCACAATTTATAATTTTACATACATGATTAAAAGAAAAAGATATATGATATGCATCAATCATCATCATGTTTGTGTTTGCCACAAAGAATTTTATATTATGATATACTCACACACATATATACATATATACACACATATATATACATATATATATAATACACAGAAACGATATGTAAAACTGTAGCAACACCACCTCATAAACATTCACACAACATAGCTGTCTTTGACCCTCATTCTTCACATCATATAATTTACACTACTTTGATATGTATCTGATTTCTGTCAATGTATTCATGGCTACAACAAAGCAAACCAAAGAAATCAGTGAACAAACCATCAGAACAATTGTTCCCAAAACTAATCAAGCAATCACTGATACTAAACATAGGCAAAAAGTAGCAGAAGCAACAAGAATAACAACTAAACCACAATAAAATCACACCGCAAGCATTGGTCTGTACATTTTTGGGTCCAAAAATTGAGAAAAGCAAAAACTGAACATAAAGTAATAATATCTACCATTCCTTTAATTTCCTTTATCAAATATAAATCGTGCATGCTTATAATTGTGCGTGTGTGTGTGTGTGTGTTTATTTTATTTCATTTTATTTTATTCTTATACACTTATGTGCTCTTTTACATCCCATCCCCATGTGTACGCGATTTTGTCAATTCTGTCATCTGTTCCCACTGGCACACAATGGCCTACTCTTACGAGAAGCGGAACAGGATTTAACATGTCATGATGTGCACAAGATGTTCTGTGTGCGTTCGCACATGGGACCTCGGTTTATAGTCTCATCTGAGGGACTTTTGGGGAGAGTGGAGTCTGTGCACACTGATGTTAACTCCAGGGGAAAATATCCCCTTGAATGGGAATTGAACCCGGGTCATCAGATTGCGAGCGCAATGTTCTAACCACTAGGCTATCCCCTGAGTGTGTATCACTGTATGTGTGTGTGTTCTTTCTTCATGTTATCATCTTTTCACTATTATTGACATTAGACAATGAGAAAAGAGGGGAAAGAGGAATTAGCTTGTCTGACATAATGACTGGATAAAATCTGGAGAACAATTCCAATGCCACCCCCCCCCCCCCCCTCCCCCCCAAAAAAAGGGAAAAAAAAAAAAGAAAAAAAAAAAAAAAAAAAGAAAGTTACCTAACGGTGAAAAAGTGAACACTGAAAGTGCAATATCATATCTCTACTACAATAAAGGTAAAGGTGTCCTATAACCTATAAGGTCATAGGGGAGCGAGGCATCAGAGACCTCACTTCTCTAGGGGCCAGCATATTGAGGGCAGTGCCCATCTCTTCTCCCTCGCTGCTTTACCTTCCCTGACCCTAAAGAGGGCAGGTACCCATTTACAGCTGGGTGAACAAGGGGAACTGTACTGAAGCCAAAGCGCGCAAACGGTCACCCATCCAAGTGGTAACCACGCTCGACGCTGCTTAACTTGGCTGGGGGAAAGTGAGTGCTCCGACCACTGAGCTATCCTGCCCCATACTATTTATTTATTTATACCACTTTAAGTCACGAGATTTCTCTGCGTGAAATTCGGGCTGCTCTCCCCGGGGAGAGCACGTCGCCACAAGAGCAGCGCCACCCCTTTTTTTTGTTTTTTTTTTGTTTGTTTTTTGTCTGCAACTGTATTTCTTTCCCTATCAGAGTGGCTTTTTTCTAAGAATTTTGCCAGGGACAACTCTCTTGTTGCCGTGGGTTCTTTTTCGTGCGCTGCATAATTTTCTGTAACACACGGGACCTCGGTTTATCGTCTCATCCGAAAGACTAGTGCCCAGACCACCACTCATGGTCTAATGGATGGGGGAAAAGTTTCGGGCCCAGACGGGATACGAACCCGGACTTTTCGCTTTCTAGACAGGCGCGTTACCTCTAGACCACCGATCCGCTACTAGTATAAATGAACAATAAAAACTTTTTCAACAATAAACAACATAAGTATAATGAAATATTTGTGTGTATGTGCATGTGAGTGCCAGTGTGTATGTGTGTGAGTCAGTGAGTGAGTCAGTGAGTGAGTGTGCATGCCTGCGTGTGTGCGTGTGTGTGTTCACTTATGCAAGTAATTGCATAAACTGGGTGTTGCAGTGCGTACATGTTTTCAGAAGCAAAATACTTTCAGAAAAAAACAAACTTTCAAGGATTTCTAATCTCTAAATAAATAAAACCAAACATTTGATTTATACTTCGTTGTGATAGCTGATGTCAGTAGTACTTTAGTAGCAATAAAATAACAACAGCAACAATAACGACAACAATGATAACAAAATATGCTAGTAAGAATGATGATGATGATAAGAGTTAATTATACTGATGATGATGATGATATAATAATAATAATCATAATAATAAAGCACCATGATGATAGTAATAAAAATGATGATGATGATTATGATCCCAACAACAATACTTACTACAGTGTGCTTTATAAATGCTATAAATGTAAAAATCCTATGATCAAAGGTGAATAAACTTGTAGGATTTTTAGCAATCAAAACTTAAAAAGAAAATAAAGACAATAATTGGACACCTTTTCTCGGCAAAAAAAAAAGGAAGGCAAAATCTGTGCAATATGCATCTTGAATACATTCACGTGCGCATGTAGGAAGACTTACATATATATATTCATACAACACAGACACACACACAAACACATGTGCGAACGCACACATATACACACACACACTTCTTTCCTGAACACCTCCCCCCCCCCAACAACAAAAAACCACCCCAAAAAAACCCCACGAGATCTAAACTAAATACCAATCTCCCCCCCCCCCCCCCCTCCACCCCCCCCCCCCCCCCCCCACAACAACAACTTACCCCCTCTTTACAAATCCGATTCGTTTCTGCCAGCCAGCCTGGCCCCACCCCCGCCCCCTCTACCCCCACCTCCCTCAACCCCCTCGCCCCTCCCTCCCAAACGCCCTCCTGCCCCCCCTTCCTCCTCCCCTCTCCCACCTCCACCCCTTCCTCCTCCTCCTCCTCCCTCTCCTCCTCGTCCTCATCCTCCTCTTCTTCCCTTTCCCTAGCCAGTATCACCTTAGCCACACGCGAATCGTACATATCCTCCTCCTCATCACGAATACCACCACCGTAGGTACTCCCGCCGTAAGCGCTGCTCCCAGCATACACGCTCCCGGCGCCTTTGCGGTGCGGGGAGTAGATGACGGTGCTGGGCGCGCCGGAGAAGGAAGAGGAGCCGATGATGGGGTTGGTGCTGTTGGCCAAGGAAGGGTTGCTGAAGTGGAAGTCGGCCGGGCGGGGGATGTACTCGTTGAAGAGGGCGATGACGACGGTGGCCACCATGACGGCGATGGAGGCCACCACCGTGAGGTAGAAGCCCCACTGGAAGGTGTAGAAGACCGAGCCCTCCACCGTGTGCCGCAGCTGGCCCACGAAGACCATGGTGAAGATGAAGGCCACCAGGCCTGCAAATGTACAAGGTACAAGGCGGGTTAAAGAGAGACTTCTTTTAAAGTTCAGTTAGTAGAGAAGTTTAGTTTTTTATTAAAAACAACAACAACAAAACACCCCCCCCCCCTCCAAAAAAACCCAAAAAAACCCCAACCAACCCACACAAACTTAAGTTAGCAGAGAAGTTTAGTTAACCCTCCTCCCCCCCCCCCCCAAAAAAAAAAAAAAAAACCTAACACAAAAAACAACTTAAGTTAGCAGAAGTTTAGTTATCCCCCCCAAAAAAAAAAAACAACAAAAACACCCAAACAAACAAACAAAAAAACAACTTAAGTTAGCAGAAGTTTAGTTAACCCCCCCCCCCAAAAAAAACAACACAAAAACCAAAACAAAACAAAAAACAAACAACCCCCCCCCCCCCCAAAAAAAAAAACAATAACAAAACAACCCACTTAAGTATACGGGAGGAGTTTAGTAAAAAGCTAAAAACCAACCCCCCCCCCCCCCCCCCCCCCCCCCCCCAAAAATCCCCAACAACAACCCACACCAAACAAACAAAAAAACCAAAACCCCCCCCCTCCCCCCCCCCCCACACCCCAGCAGAAAACAAATTTAAAAATAAAAGTGTGAGGATTTAGGACGCACGACAGGCTAATAGTAGTAAATGTTCCTTTCTTCCGGTTCTTACATTAATTAATACTTACCTTCCTTCCTACCTGCAGTATGTAGAACTTTTTATGTTCAAAGACATCGAACACAACATCAGAACTTCTTAAGTATTTCCTTTTTCACTTGTAAATTTATTGACTTATGAAGGAATGATTTGTGTCACGTCACAACAAGTAACACTATTTCTTCATCTGTCTTTAAATGTGATTTATTTTTCAAAATGTATCAGAAATATTATTTTTTTATGTTATCTTTTCTGTTATAAAATATGAAGACTGGGTGTCTAAACTTAGTATGAATCTGTGTCACATGAAGGTCTGCTGTCATTTAATTTTCAGCAGTTGTGAGTTGATGAGGCACCTTTTGATTTGAGAGAACTTTGGTCACCTACCCTCTCAACCATTTCACAACGGTCTACAGATCTGTCAGTCAGTTTGTCTTCAGTCAATATACTATAGTATTACTCTGTTTAATACTCTATCACTGTATCAGACTATCACAGTATCAGTCAGCTCTCACTACTTTGGAGTTAGGAAGATCAAGTGAACACCAGAAACTGATAATATAAATTAATAATAAGTTTTTGTTTTATAGTTTTTGTTTTTTAATTATACTTTGATTCTTTACCTTCTTCAAAATCAAACGCTCAGACATTAATCATGTCTATCATACAGCAAAAAAAAAAAAAAAATAATGTTTAATATATATTATAATATCACACACGTTCACTGCTGTTACGGACTAGAAGTCAGGCCAAGCATATACCAATTTTGGCGTTGAAATTAATTACGTCTCTTTTAACTAAGTCCTTTCTGGAAAAAAAAAAAAGAGAAATCATGGACCAAAAGTAAAAATAGACAAATTGCGGAAAAATAACCAGTTATCCACCAGTGATGTCAGGCGTGTCAGTGTACGATTATAATTAGCACAGCAATCCCACCTTCTGGAATCTGTGCAAGAATTCCGTTTTTGTATCCCTCACATTTTGGTTAGAACTGTTTTGTTCAACAGTTCTAAACAAAAGTGAGGGATACAAAACGGAATTCCTAGCACAGAATTTCCAGAAGGTGGGGATGCTGTGCTAATTATAAATCTGTACACTGACACGCCCCTGACATCCCACTGGGGAGACACTGGTCACTGATTCATAGGAAGGAAGGTGGCAGGGTGGTTAAGACGTTCTGCCTGCCAACAAGTAAACCGTGAGGTTCTGGGTTCGATTCCCAGCCTCGCCCTTTATTCCCAGTTTGACCCCAAAAAATCGAACTGTGTGTCAAAGTCCTCCGGATGAGACTATCAACCGAGGCCCTGTGTTCGAACGCATGCAGAACATCTTGCGCACACGTTAAATCCCGTTCCGCTTTTCGGAAGAGTAGGCCATTGTGTGCCGGTGGAAACAGATGACAAAATTGACAAAACTGCATATATACACGAGGACTGGATGTAAAAAAGCACATGAGTGCTTATTCCATTATGATGATAATGATGATGTATGGAATTCATATAGCAACGAATCTTGTAAAGCAACAAATCAAAGCGCTCAATGTTATGGTGGGGATGATTGGTGTGCTGCAGTTGTCGTGACTACCACAGTACCAAATGGTTGGAAGTTCAAATCCAGCGTGTCTTTGTACAGGCATGGGCGTAACTTCCTTCATATAAAAGAATAGATTAAGCGCTTTGATTTGTTTGTTTTACAAGATTCAGCGCTATATAAATTCATATATATTAAAATAAATAAATAAAAAGGTAAAGGTAAAGGAGTCCCATAACCTATAAGGTCGTAGAGGAGCGAGGCGTCAGAGACCTCACTTCTCTAAGGGCCAGCATATTGAGGGTGGCGTGCGCCCATCTCCTCTCCCTCGCTGCTTTACCTTCCCTGACCCCTAAAGAGGGCAGGTACCCATTTACAGCTGGGTGAACTGGGGGGGGGGGGGACTGTACTGAAACCAAGGTGCGCGCAAACGGTCACCCATCCAACTGGTAACCACGCTCGAAGCCGCTTAACTTGGCTGGGGGAAAGCGAGTGCTCCGACCACTGAGCTATCCCGTCCCCTAAATAAATACCAAATAAATAAATGAATGGTACCAAGCTCGCATGTCAGTTTTTTGTGTGTGTGTTGGTCACATACCTGCACAGCCTGAAATGATTTCCAGGATACGGGTGCGGCTCTCCGGGTAGATGGTGAAACAGTTCACAGTGACTCCATACATGCAGGCGAAGATGAGAGCAATGGCACTGAGAATCTCAAAGGCTTCCACTGCGTGGATCCAGCTCCCTGAAGGCATATGAATTATGATATATATTAAATTATAGTCAACATATAATGATGAGCCCACTGGTTCTTAAAATATTATATAATTAATAATATAATATATATATATAATATCATATATATTTTAATTCCACTTAAGGTGATGTTGGGTAAATTTAGACAGACACTGTGTGCGTGCGTGTGTGTGTCACTGTGTGTGTGTGTGTGTGTGTGTGTGTGTGTGTGTGTGTGTGTGTGTGTGTGTGTGTGTACATATGTATCACTATGTGTGTGAGACAATTAATGAATTATCAATTTATCATGAATTTTGTGTGTGTTTCAAAACCAAGTCAAATTTTTTATTTCCTGATGATATATATTGAATTTATAAGCAGGGCATTTTCTTAAGTGTGTGTATCTGTGGTGTGTGTGTGTGTGCATGTGTGTGTGCATGCATGTGTATGTCACTATGTGTCACTCACTCACTGCTCACTCTCAGTCTCAGTGTCTGAGTGCACAACCATATCATTTGCACATAATCATAATCCATATGCATACAAGTAATCTAATACTAGTAATAGTAAAATTAATTCTGTTTATTAATATATTTAATATTTATGTTATGTGAGACGAGAGGCAGTGATGGGGACTGGAGAACAGCAGTGCTACTGTTAGTGTGCCCTGTTATGGCTCACCCACTACTGAATGCTTGTGTGCGCACCCACTCACATGTGTTGGCGCGCCCACATGAACACAGTCACACACACACACATACTGGTACAGTGGTAGGATACTAAACTATAAGTATATCCAGTCCACTGTTGCAAGTATCAGAAGTATGAAACTTACATACTGACCTTTTAAGTTCAGTTTTAACATTTCTAAGCACACACACACACACACACACACACACAGTATCAGAAGTATGAAACTTATGTACTGACCTTTTAACATTTCCACACACACACACACACACAGTGACACACACACACACACACACACACAGTGACACACACATTGACACACACACCACACACACACACACACACACACACACACACAGAGTATAGGAAGTATGAAACTTATGTACTGACCTTTTAACATTTCTAAGCACACACACACACACACACACACACACACACACACAACACACACACACAGTATCAGAATATGAAACTTATGTACTGACCTTTTAAAATTTCTACACACACACACATACACACTCAGAGTAAAAGTATCAGAAGTATGAAACTTATGTACTGACCTTTTAACATTTCTACACACACACACACACACACACAGAGTCAAGTATCATAAGTATGAAACTTATGTACTGACCTTTCAACATTTCTAGGCACACACACACACACACACACAGAGTCACACACAGTCACAGAGAGACAGAGAGAGCTTTCACTTTCGACTCTGACACTTTAAGTTTAACCTTACCCATATCTCTCATGCCAGAAAAAGCATGTGCAAAACCAAAGCTGCATCTTGTAAAATCAAAGGTCGATGCACCAACCAGACGCAGTTTGTACCTACAGCCGATAAACACACCAGCAAACAGCTTTTCTTCTTGAATTTGTCGAATTTCGCGTTCGTACACCAGCCACGAAGGGGAGACAAGTCCGATAAGAAACAAAAGAGTGGAAACAATCAAGAGTATCAACCCTGTTTGGTAACCACGAGAGCGAACAGAAAATGCCGACATTTTGACGATGTTAGGCAGTTGATTCTTTTTATGAAACTTTCAGCACACGATTCGAATAGATAGAAGTTTCCCTGTTGCTCACTGTTCTCTTAAATTGAAAAAATAAACCCTGCCAATCTGCTCGGTATTTCAGTCCTAGAATTGACACACGTAATAAGCGTCAGTGACGCTATTATCGTAAAATTCACAGCATTTAAAGCAAACTACAAATACGAACGTTTTATTAACGATTACATTTACGTTAGACACACGTGAGTTCAAACAGATGACGGCAGAATCCAGGAAAACGAAGATGTGAAAAATTTTCACCCCTTGATAAGCAAACCCGGAAATGCGACCACAGAAAAGACGCTAGGCCCAGAAGTAGGAAACGCACACACACGTAAATCGCGACACTTTTCACTTTGGGTACAAGCTAAATCCAGTCATCGTATTGCAGTTCACATCGGTGAGATCCTACCCCATTATTATTTCACAGCCCCATTTTGAAAATCGCTGTCAAACGCCAACAATTTTACACACATTCACGAGTTCAGGTAAGAACGAACGGCTTTGTCGTATCAGACGACACAGGTAAAAGTAGGTCAAAAATCACAGGTAAGCTCCCCTTGTTCGAGGCGACGGGATGGCAAACCGAAACTAGTTTCATATCATGTAAATAAAAAGTGTGTGTGTGTGTGTGTGTGTGTGTGTGTGTGGTGTGTGTGTGTTGCATGTGTGTGCGTGCGTGGTCGTGCGTGTGTGTGTGTGTGTGTGTGTGTGTGTGTGTGTGTGTGTGTGTGTTACAGTTTCAACTAAGCCATAAACGACGACGGTGTTTCAACAACAACGACAACAACAATAACAACTGATGTGGTCGGTGATATAGCGGTAATACGCCTGCCTAGAAAGCGAAGAGCTGGTTCATGACCTCTGTGTCTGAACGTTTTATTTCTTCTTGTGCGGTGGTCTGGTTGCTAGTCTTTCGAATCAGCCGAGATCCTGTCTGCAACGCGCATTTATCTCACCTAAAAGAACAGAGGCAACAAAACAATAATTATCCCTGGCAAAATTCTGCAGAGAAAAGCCACTCTTATAGGGAAGCAGTCACCCACGCAGACAGGAAAAAGAAAATGCGTGGCGCTGCTCTTGTGGCGATGTGTTTTCTTCAGGGACAAAAGCCTAAATTTCATGTAGAAAAAAAAGTCTGCTGTGACTGAAAGTGGTACGCAACAACGACAGTATCAATAATGATGGTAACAGCAGCAGCAGCAGCAGCAATAATAATAATAATAATAACCCGTTCCGCTTTTCGGAAGAGTAGGCCACTGTGTGCCGGTGGGAAGGGATGACAAAATTTACGAAACTGCATACACACGGGGACTAAATGAAAAAAAAGCACATGAGTGCTTATTCCATCATCATCATCATCATCATCATTATCATCACTATGACGACAACAACAACAAAAATGATGATGATGATAATGATACGGACTTTAAGGCCCTACAATGTTACAGATCTATGATAGAATAATAATTAATTGAAACATAGTACAGTGCAGTGCAGGCGTACAAAATCTTGTTTTACCCCAGTTTTCTGAAAACTCCCTCAACAGCATATTCAATAACACGAATTTGGTATTTAATATTGCGAAAGGGCTCTGGCACAGTCCTGTAGGACATTTGTTATAACTTCATTAAGTATAAAGGTTTTTGTTTGTTGGTTGGTTTTGGTTTTTTGTTGTTGTTTTTTTAAACTGTTTTTTCTTGCTTTGTGAAGTTTCTTTTTTTTGCCTATGTAAACTATTTTTCCCTTGTACACATTTAAATAGGACATCTACCACCACCTCAACTTTTTTTTCCCGCGTCTAATACTATCACTGAGAGTGAACAGACGTAAAATCGGAGACGACAACAATGCAAAAGGAACGTCGTCATCTAAGTTGACGCCATTCATTTTGACGTCATCAAGCTATTACGTCATTTCCCTATCCCAACCAGTCTTCTTCACCTTTTTTTGCAGGAGAGACATCGATGGACTGAGTCCATTCACAATTTTTCCCACATTTTTTGGCGTGCCTCCCAGTTCGAATTGTCCGGGTATTTGGTAAGTGGGTGGTTGCTTCCCATAATTATTATTCATCGATGATCATAATTATGTGTTGAACAGCCTTGATCATTGTATAGTGTAGTTGTTCTTGTTCTGCTTTCAGTTTGGTGTTAGAATTCACTGTAATGTGATTCTGACATTAGAGCACATTCATAGTTTGTTTGTTTTGGGTTTTTTTAAAGGAGAAAAATGGTGGTGGTGGTGGTGATGATCATAGCGACAGCCCCCCCTTCCCCTTCCCCCTCACCACCACCACAATAATGATAGGAATCATAGTAGTAGTAGTGGTTATTATTATTATTATAGCTACCCTAAGCTTAAAAAAACCCAACAAAATAAAATGTGGATAAACAACTAAAAAACCCAGTGAACTAGGACAAAAGAAACTATAATACAATCAAATACGATACAATAAAAATAGAATACTCGAGAACTTGGACTAAGTTCATTAAAGTAGCAGCAACAACGTACTGCGGAAACATGTGATGATTATTTTTCGAGCCCAAAGATGATGATGATGATGATTAATAATAGCGCTGAATGATAGGATGGGCATAAAGGGAAGCCATCACCACTAAAGGTTTCATCCCATTTACAGTAGTTGTTCCCCTTACTCCAAGCACGCGGTCTTTGGTTGGAGACTTAAAAAAACAAACAATAGGCCTACACCAAAACCTGGATATGTCAACTTCGAAGGTATGTTGATACCTTACGGAGTTGCCCCCCCTCCCCCTGCTGTATTTCACTGTGTTTTTAGTTATTAATTTTAGTTATATTTAATTTTATTCGCATTTTCTAGCAAGTTTAGTTTACGATAATGATGATGATAACGACAAGAGCAATGATGACAATACTGATTAATAACAACAACAACAATAATAATAATTTAAAAAAAAAATAAGGATGCTGCTGCTGCTGCTGTTGATGATGATAATAATAATGGTTGAAATAATAATGATGATGATGATGAACTACTGCTGCTGCTGCTGCTGCTGCTCCTCCTCCTCCTCCTACTACTACTACTTCTACTACTACTGCTACTACTACTACTACTACTACCTATCATATAATTATGGAATTTCTATAGCCCTTAACCTCGTAAAAAGCAAACCAAATCAAATCTCTTGTAATTACGATTTTCACCTTCAGCAGTCTGCCACTTTTGAATCATTTTTCAAAATTAAGAAGAAAGGCTGGTGAACTTGCTGCCAAGTCAAGTCAAGTCAAGTCAAAGTCCAGTCCAGTCCAGTCAAGTCAAATATTCTATCCTCATCCCGTGACAGGCAAAATCCTCAGTAGGCCGAGAGCCTAACACTGACGGTCAACACTCATGGTCAAAAATGATACAATCATTTTTATTTTATTTTATATTTTATTCTCTTATATCGAGGATAATGGAATAAGCACTTCTGTGCGTAGTTTTTTTTTTTTACATCCAGTCCCCGTGAGTATGCAAGTTTTGTAAATTCTGTCATCTGTTCCCACCGGCACACAATGGCCTACTCTTACGAAAAGCGGAACAGGATTTAACGTGTGCGCAAGATGTTCTGCGTAGCGTTCGCATACACGGGGCCTCGGTTTATAGTCTCATCCGAAAGACTTTTGGGGAGAGAGGAGTCTGCACTGATGTTAACTCCAGGGGAAAATATCCCCTTGAACGGGAATTGAACCAGGGTCGTCAGATTGCCAGCGCAATGTTCTAACCACTAGGCTATCCCGTCCCCACATATCTGGTTGCGTCAGTCACAGCAACCCCCCCCCCCAAAAAAAAAACAAAAAAAAAAAAAAAAACAACAACCAACAAAAAAAACAACAACAACAAATAAAGCATTGACCAGAGACACATCGCAAAGAGAGGCAGCAAAAACTTTTTTTATTGAATTTTTTAAAATAAAATTTATTTATCTATTTATTTACTAATTGGTTAATTCATTCATTTTTGTTGTTGTTGTAAAAATAAGGTTGGAATTTTGCACTCATTTTTACACTCTCCGCTGGCTAGACTACAGAGCAGATTCTTGTAGTTGTCGGGCATTCTGTAGCGTAACATCCTTGGAGATGGTGAGGGTGGGGGGGGGGGGGGGGGGGGGGGGGGGGGGGGGGGGGGGGGGGGGGGGGGGGGGGGGGGATGACAAAAATTACAAAACTTCATACACACGACGGGAATGGATAAGAAAAAAAAAAGCACATGATGTGCTTATTCCATTATTCTCGAAATAAAACACACACACACACACACACACACACACACACACACACACACACACACACACACACACACACCTCCCTCCCTCTTTCTCTCTCTCTCTCTCTCTCTCTCTTTCTCTCTCTCTCTCTCTCTCGCTCTCCCTCTTTCTTTCTTCTCTTTTTTTCTTTCTTTCTTTTCTTTTTCTTTCTTTCTTTCGTTCTTTCCTTCTCTCTTTTCCTTCTCTCTGTGTGTGTATTTTTGTTGTTGTCAAAACAGATTTGGCACTGGTGGTGTGGTGTGTATATTGATCTATGCGGCTGACGACAAAAGAACAGAAATCCACAGACGATTTCTTTTCGAGATTGACTCCAGAGACGGCCACCTACACTGAGCAGACGACACCCCACCCCACCCCCAACCCCACCCACCCTCCCTCCCCCTCCCCCCACACACATAATTATCAGACGACCCGGAAGGAGCAGCATCTCAGTTCTGTTCCCCCCCCCCCCCCCTCACCCCTCCAACCAACCCACAGCCAAGCTTAATTTTTACAATTACCAAAAAAAAAAAAAAAAAAAAAAATTACAACTAAAAATTACTATTTGACAGATCGAGACAAGAACTTCCAGCAGTATCAGCGGTATTTGTTTATCGGGAGAGAGAGAGAGAGAGAGAGAGAGAGAGAGAGAGAGAGAGAGAGAGAGAGAGAGAGAGAGAGAGACTAGATTGTAGAACGATCAGAGTTGTATACAGCAAGGAAGATAAAAGAGAGAATCGGAAACCGCACTAGCAAAATTCCTTCTGTCCTCCCCCCTCCACCCCTTCTCACCCCTTCCTTCTGCCTTATCATCGAGAAAATAATAAAGCGCACTAATTAAACTCACATACACACACACAAAAAACCACACCTAAAAGTCAATGACAAAATTGTTACAAACGTATTATAAGTATTATTAAAACATAACAACAACACTGCCCCCCCAAAAAACACACACACACCACAACAGCCAAACCAAAAAAACAACAACAACACCCCCCCCCCCCCCCCCCCCCCAACAACAAAAAACAAACGCCAACAAAAAACAAAAACAAAACCACCCCCCAAATAAACAAACACAAGAACCGAGACTAGTGTTGTGGGTATAAAGTTGGTGATACAAAATGTGTATGAATTTGTTAATCTGAGAAGTACGCCCCCCAAACCCCCCCCCCCAAAAAAAAAAACACACAACAAAAAAACCCCACTTAAAAAACAACGAACAAACCCAACAAAACAACAATAACAACAAAACCCACCCAACCAAACCAAACAAAAAACCTCAACAAAACATAACACCAACACCATCCCTCAAAAAGGTAAAAAAGAGAAAAAACGAACGAAACAAAAAACAAAGGTAATAAAATAACAGGGAAAAAAACCAAATAAGAAAGAAAGTTAAAAAAACAACAACAAAAAACAACAACCAAAAACTCAAGAAGAAGAGAAAAATATAAGTAACAAGTAAACAAAGAGAGGAGGCGTACACACACACACACACACACACGCACCACGCACGCACACACACACTTTCTCCTCTCTCTCTTACATCACACACACATACTCACGCACACACACTCTCTCACATCACACACACTTACAACACACTCTCTCACACACATACACACACACACACACCTCACTCTCTCTCTCACATCAACACACACACTTACACACACACTCTCTCACACACATACACACACACACACGCTCACTCTCTCTCTCTCTCTCACATCACACACACACACACACTCCTCTCCACAACACACTCACTCTCTCTCTCCTCTCTCACACACACATACTCACTCTCCACACTCCACACACACACACTTTCTCTCTCACCTCTCTCTCTACACACACACACACACTTCTCTCTCATCTCACGACACACACAACTCTCTACACACACACACACACACACACACACACACACACACACACACACACACACACACACACACACACACACACACACAATCACACAACACACACACACACACACACACAAACACACACTCAAGGAAACTGCTGCTTCCGACCAGTAAAAAGAACCAGACACTTTTCAACACCCCTCCCCCCCACCCCCCCACTCCCTCCCCCCTCCAACAACCTCCCCCCCTCCTCCAACCCTCCACCCCCACCTCCACCCTCCAACCCCCACCCCCTCCCCAACCCACACCAGCAATGGATTATACATCAGACGACTCGATATTGACTGGCTACGAAGATGACGGCAGCGCCTTTCCCACCTACTTGGAACTGGATCCCAAACAACTGTCTCTCGACAATACGGAACTTCGCCTCGACGCGCTAAGCGAAGACAGCCTCCAGTGCATCGAAAACCAACTGCTGCACATCAGTCTGCTCAGTCGGACCTCTTTACCTTCCCGTCTCGAAAGCCCCGACAGCGGGAAAGGCTTTCAGAAGCTCTACAAATTCTGCCCATCCCTCGCCCGCCGCAGACTTCGCATCCAGCAGCAGCAGCAGCAGCAGCAGCATGAGGCTGAGGACGTGAAACTTCTCAGCAGACGTTCTTTCCACGCGCCTCTACCTAGGCGCTACACCCTTCCGTCGCTGAAGTTACAGTCCACCTCGGGCGTGGACACGAAGCACAGCACGACCAGGGCGTTTCCAGGCGCTGAAGCCTCCTACCCCAGACGAAGTCTACGAAGACCTACCTTACCACACAAGCAGCATCACTTACTGGGAAGGACGCATCAAGAAGCCGTTAATAAAGACCGCAGCGCCGAACCGAGA
>CM054165.1:15450516-15463016 GCA_028751875.1 Rapana venosa
GGTGACGTTGGGGTTGGGTTGGGGGTGACGTTGGGTTGTGGGGTGACGTTGGGGTTGTTTTGGGGTGTGGTTTGGGGTGGGTGTGTAGGGGTTGGGGGAGGTTGGTTTTGGTGGGTGGGGTTGGTGGTTTTTGGGGTGAGGTTGGTGGGGTTGGGGGTAGGTTGGTTTGGGGTGGGGTTGGTGTGTGGGGGGTTGTTGGGGTGAGGTTGGTGTGGTGGGGTGGTTGTGTGGTTGTTGGGGGGTTGGGGTTGGTGAGTTGGTTTGGGGGGGGTGTAAGGGTGTAGTGGTTGGGGTGGTGGATGGTGAGGTTGGTTTGGGGGTGGTGATTGTGAGGTGGGTTGGTTGGGGTGAGGTTGTTGGTGAGGTTTGGTTTGGTGGGTTGGAGTGGTTTGGGTTGGTTGGGGGTTGGAGGTGAGGGTTGGTTGGGGGTGGTGTGGGGTTGGGGTGGGTGTGGGTTGGAGGTGAGGTTGGTTTGGGGTTGGAGGTGAGGTTGGTTGGTGGTGTTGGGTTGGTGATGGTTTGGGTTGGTAGTGGTTGGGTTGGGGTGAGGTGGTTGGGGTTTTGGGGTGGGTGTGTTTGGGGTTGGAGGTGAGGTTGGTTGGGTGGGGTGTGGGTTGGGGTTGGTAGTGAGGTTGGTTTGGGGGGTTGGAGGTGGAGGATTGGTTTGGGGTTGGAGGTGAGGTTGGTTTGGGGTGGGGTTGTGTTTGAGGTGGGGTTGTTGGGGTGGAGTTTGTGTTGGGTGGATGGGGTTGGGGGGTATTGGGTGTTGGTTGGTTTTGGATAGGGTTGGGCTGGGTTGTGTGTGGGTTTGTGGAATTGGTTGTTGTTGGGAAGGGTTGAGGTTGTGTTGTGTGTGGTGTGGGGGTGGGGTTTGTGTTGGGGTGGCATTGTGTTGGGTTGTGTTCATGGTGGCATTGTGTTGGGTGGGGTTTTGTGTGTGGGTGGGGGGGGGGGGGGTGAGTTGTGTTAATTGGGGTAAGGTTGTATTGTGTTGGGGTTGGGTTTGTGTTGGGGTTGATATGGGTTGGGGTGGAGATGTGTTGGAATTGGGTTTGTGTTGGGGATGGGTTGGTGTTGGGGGTGTTTTTGGGTGGTTGGTTTAGGGTTGGATAGGGATTGGGTTGGATAGGGATTGGGGTGGTGTTGTGTTGAATTTGGGCTGGGTTTTTTTTTTTTTACTGGACTGGGTTGGGCTTTGGTTGTGTTTGGGGTGGGTTTTGTGTTGGGGTTGTGTTTGTGTTGAGGTTTGGTTTGTGTTACGTTAGGGCTGTGTTGGGGTTGTGTTGTGGTTGTGTTGGCTTGTGTTACACTGTTGGGTTGGGTTGGGTTAGGGCTGGGTTGTATTGGATTGGGGTAGGTTGTGTTGTGTTGGGTTGTGTTGTGTTGGGGTTGTGTTGTGTTGGGGTTGTGTTGGAGTTGTGTTGGGGTTCTGTCGGAGTTGTGTTGTGTTGGATTGGGGTTAGGTTGAGGTTGTATTGGGTTGGGTTTGGGTTGTGTTGTGTCGGGTTCTGTTGGAGTTGTGTTGTGTTGGATTAGGGTTGGGTTGGGGTTGGGTTGGGCTGGGTTTCTGTTGTGTTGGGGTTGATTTGGTTTGGGTTGGGTTTGGGTTGTATTAGGTCGTGATATGTTGTTGCTGCCGCGTGTGGTATCGCTCCTGTTTTTGGTGGATACACCCACGTATACATGTTTATGCATGCATAATTATTTGTGTAGTGAGTGTGTGTAGTGTATGTGTAGTGTGTGCGTGCGTGCGTGTGTGTGTGTGTGTGTGTGTCTGTCTGTCTGTCTGTCTGTGTGTTTGTCTGTCTGTCTGTAGGTGTGCATGCACGCATGCATAGGAGAGCATGCATACGTTAATACTTGTATACACGCGTATGTATGCATATGTGTGTGGAGCGCACGCAGGCCCACGCATACGCTCGCGCACACTTACTTCATGTGCATACTACTAATAATAATGCATGTACATGCACGTTTGGATGTGAGTACCGCCTAAGACCGCACGTCAATTTTCCTTCCTCCTCCCCCCCTCCCATCCCTATACTTGCGTGTTTGTCTGCACTCGTGTACTCACTCCATGCATCACATGTGCGCGCGCAAGCGTGTGTGTGCGGTGTGTGCGGTGCGTGCGCGCGCGCGTGCGCCTGTATGTGTGTTTGTGTTTGTATATGCTACGCTGGGACAGATTGCCAGATGCTCCGAAAACGGAGAGCATCATAGAGAAGAGGCAGAGGAAGCTGAGAGACCAGCACAAGCTGTCCATCATCAAACTGGCACAAGCCACTCAGGCTACACGACGGCTAGCAAACCTTGAGGTACCAATGGTGCAGAGAGTGTGCGCCAGTCTGGCGGCTCGCTTGATCTTTTGTTTGTTTGTTGTTGTTGTTGTTGTTGAGTTTTGGGGCTTCATGGTTGGTTGGGTTGTTGGTTTGGTGGTAGTGTTGGTGGTGGTGGTGTTGGTGGTGGTTTTGTTGTTGGTGGTGGTGGTGGTTTTTGTGGTGATGGTGGTAGTGTTGGTGTTGTTGTTTGTTGTGGTTTTGTTGGTGGTGGTGGTTTGGTAGTGGTGGTGTGTTGTTTGTTGTTGGTAGTGGTGTTTGGTGTTGTTGTTGGCAGTGGTGTTTGGTGTTGTTGTTGGCAGTGGTGTTTGGTGTTTGTTGTTGTTCTTGGTGGTGGTGCTACTGTTGTTATTGTTCTTTTTTTCTTCTTCTTTTTGTTGTTTTGTGTTGTTGTTGTTGTTCTTGTTCTTCTTCTTCTTCTTCTTTGTCGTCGTCGTCGTCGTCGTCGTCGTGGTGGTGGTGGTCGTCATCATCATGAGTTCCATCATCGTCATCATCATCATTATTATTATTATCATCACCAACACCACCATCACCGTCATCAGCATTATCATCCCCACCACCATTACCATCATCATCATTATCATCATCATCATCATCATCATCGATACCATCATCATTTTTATCATCGTCATCATCATTACCACCCATACCATTATTATCATCATCATCATCATCATCATGAAAATTATTATCATCATCATCGTAACCATCATAACCATTATACCATTATCATCATCATCATCATCATCATCATCATCATCATCACTTCCTCTACTCAACCACCCCACCCCCCAAACCCCCCACCCCCACACCCCTCCGCCCTTACTGACATTTTCTTTCTTCCTCCCACCCCCTCCCTCCCTCTCCCCCCCCCCTCCCCCCCCCCCCCCCCCCCCCCCCATCCCACCCCGCTCCTTAGCAAACCCCTGAAGAAAGCGAGCTTCCGGAAAGCCCCGAGAAAAAGGAGTCCCGGCCCAGCCAGACCATCGACCGTTTACTGGCCACCGTGCAAGCCCTGTACAACACTCAGTCGAACCAGCGCCCTGAGGTGGGGGCCTCAGGGGTGCCCAAGACCTACAGCCACTTCTTCAGGCTCTTCCGCATTCCCTTCACCAGAGAGAACCTGCAGAACTTCGTGCACGATTTGTCCGTCTCCGCCTTAGAGGTTTTTTGAAATTTTTGAAATTCTTTTATTTCGAGGATGAGGATGAGGATGATGATGATGATGATGATGATGATGATGATGATGATGATAATAATGATACTAATAATGTATGGATTGTATATAGCGTTGAATCTTGTAAAGCAACGAATCAAAGCGCTCAGATGATGTATGGAATGTATGGAATTTATGTAGCGCTAAATCTTGTAAAGCAACCAATCAAAGCGCTCAGATGATGTATGGAAAGTATGGAATTTATGTAGCGCTGAATCTTGTAAAGCAACCATTCAAAGCGCTCAGGTGATGTATGGAATGTATGGAATTGATATAGCGCTGAATCTTGTAAAGCAACCAATCCAAGCGCTCAGATGATGTATGGCATGTATGGAATTTATATATATATAGCGCTGAATCTTGTAAAGCAACCAATCCAAGCGCTCAGATGATGTATGGAATGTATGGAATTTATATAGCGCTGAATCTTGTAAAGCAACCAATCAAAGCGATCAGATGACTTTTTTTTTATATCTCGAGAATAATGGAATAAGGACTTATATATGCTTTTTTTTTACATCCATTCTCCGTGTGTATGCGGTTTTTTTAAAAATTCGGTCGCCTGTTCCTACCGGCACACAGTGGCCTACTCTTTCGAACAGCGGAACAGGATTTAACGTGTGCGCAAGATAATCTGCATGCGTTCGTACATGGGGCCTCGGTTTATAGTCTCATCCGAAGGATGATGATAATGTATGGAAGTTATATAGCGCTGAATCTTGTAAAGCAACAAATCAAAGCGCTCAGATGACCTTTTTTTATTTTGAAGATAATGGAATAAGCACTTATATATGCTTAAAAAAAGCAAACATCCAGTCCCAGTGTTTATGCGGGTTTACAGGATTTAACGTGTGCGCAAGATGTGGCGAGGGAGATAAGAGGGAGAGGGTTTTTCTCTCGTGCTGCCTCCTCTTCTGTGACTTTTCTTGTCCCTACTGTTCCCACGCCGCTCGTTTCAATTCTCCCCTGCCCCAGCTATACCCGTACCCCAGATTCGTTGTTTCATCCTCAGGGTCGGAAATCCACCAATATCAGGCCTCCGTGGGGCCACCAGCCAGAGGGGGGCCCTGCACTGCTGCTGGATTGCTTTGGTGGTGGTGTTCAGTGGTGCCTGATCTGAGCTAACATACACAGAACATCACATATAAAGCTCCCTACTAACGACAGTATTAGCTCAGTCGCGGAGCCAGACTAAGTGAGTTGCCCACCCGAGGTGGCGACCACCACAACGTCCCTCCAACGACCGTCCCCCGTGAACCTCCAACCCCAAAGGGTTTAACACAAACTCACCACAGGCACAGAAGTGTATGGGCAAATAGAATCTGAGGTCACCATGAGACCAGAAAAACCGGGACCACCGAGTTAGAGGCTTTTGTTTTTGGTATTGCATGATGATCAGTGACAATGAGGATGACGTAATGCTGCTGCTGTGGAAGTGCATCTGCTTTGAGACTACTTGACAGGATTGTACTCCACGCTTACTATCATAATATATCCCGGCGTCAACCGGGCCCGAGAGATACAGACACCTGCTGTGTTGGTCAGGTTATTACATTTTGAGCAACACTCTCAAACTCGCATCCGTTAAGTGGATGAAGCTCGACTGTGTGGTCCCAGTCTTCCCACTGAGCCTACAGCACACTCACTCTGGGTAGGAGCCGGCCGGAGTCCGAAAAATCCTTATGAAACTAATGAGATTTGAACCCGCAACCTTCCAGTCCGTAAACCAAGGCGTTAACCACTGCGCCATGGCGGCTGGTTTAGAGAGGTTTAGTCAAGTCAAGTCAAGTCAAAAGCACTTTAATCATCCCATGAAAGGCAATTACAATACTGACAGGCACATTGATACGAATCATAATCTCGAAAAGACACAAGAAAGCTACATTTTATATTGGTTTAAACATTCCAAGATAATTTCAAGTAAAAAAAAAGGTATCGCGCGCGCGCGCACGCACGCACGCACGCACGCACGCACGCACGCACGCACGCACCACACGCACAACACACACACACACACACAACACACACACACACACACTCATGCGCGCGCGCGCGTACACACGCAAACACACACACACACAGAAGCTAAAGCGCTCGCGCGCGCGCGCGCGCACACACACACACAAACACACACACACACGCATGCAAACACACACAAGCTAAAGCGCGCGCGCGCACACACACATACACAAGCAGCAGCAGCAGCAACAACAACAAATGACTCTCTCTCTCTCTCTCTCTCTCTCTCTCTCTCTCTCTCTCTCCTCTCTCTCTCTCTTCTCTCCCTTTCTCTTTCTCTCCATTTAAATAAAAATTCTTCTCTTCTTTCCTTTCCTTCTCTCTGTTCTCTTTTCTTTCTCTCTTTCTTTCTTTCTTTGTTTCTTTTCTTTCGTTCCTTATTCTTTCTTTCTTTCATTGCTCCATATTTTTTGTATTCCTTTCTTTATTTCTTTCCTTTCTTCTCTCTTTCCTCCTCTTTTCTTTCTTTCTTTCTTTCCTTTCTCCTTTCTTTTCGTTCTCTCTCTCTTTGTCTCTCTCTCACTCTCTCTCTCTCCCCCTCTCACCCTTTCTCTCTCTCTCTCTCACTCTCCGTCCCTCTCTCTCCCTCTCTCTCTCTCCCTCCTCCTCTCTCTCCGTCCCTCTCTCTCCCTCTCTCTCCGTCCCCCCCTCTCTCTCTCCATCTCTCCCTCTCTCTCCGTCCCTCTCTCTCCCTCCCCCTCTCTCTCTCTTTCTCTCTCCGTCCATCTCTCCCTCTCTATCTTTCTCTCTGTCCCTCTCTCTCTCTCCCTCCCTCTTTCCGTCCCCCCCCCCCCCCCCCCCCCCCCGTCTCTCTCACTCTCTCCCTCCCATCCTTCCATCCATCCTTCCTTCATACCTTCCTTCCTCCCGTCCTTCCTTCCTTCCTCCCTTCCTTTCTCCCTTCCTTCCTCCCTTCTTTCCTACCTACCTTCCTACCAACCTTCCTTCCCTACCTTCCTTTCCTTCTTTCCTTTCCTGTCTTGTCTAATTTCAATATTTTGCTCCTGACAGAGTCTGTGTCACACAGAGCCTAAGATAATGTGCCCGCATCTGGACCAATGTCTTCCTCAAGCCTACTATCCCATATCATGGTCAACACTCAGAACGCCAGAGCTATTGAGACGCATCATCTTCCGTAAAGCGTTTTTCGAAAAGCTAGGCAGCTTCTCCAAGTTTGTCAAGGTAGAGGTGTATATGTGTGAGTGTGTTATGTGTGTGTGTGTGGGGTGTGTGTGTGTGTGTGTTGTGTGTGTGTGTGTGTGTAGTGGGGTGTATGTGTGCGTGTTTTGTAGTGTGTGTGTGTGTGTGTTTGTGCGGTTGTGTGTGTGAGTGTGGGGTGTTTTAAGTGTGTGTGTATGTCAAAGTCAAAGTCAAGTCAAACTTTTATTTTCAGATGGTAATTGTAATAGCAGTGATTTGGGTTTTTTTCATTTGTGTGGGTATGTGTGTGGTGTAGGTGTGTGTGTATTGTGTGTTATGCTGTGTGTGTGCGTGAAGTCAAGTCAAGTCAAGTCAAGTTCAAATTTTCTTTCCGATGGTACATTGAATAAGCAATGCATTTGCTTTTTTTTCTTTTTTTTTTCAAGCTATCTATCTAAGAACAAATTTCTTAATGATTACACTGAAATACTATTCTCTGTGTGTGTGTGTGTGTGTGTGTGTGTGTGTGTGCTGGGTGGGGGTGGGGGTGGGGGTGGTTAAGGAGAGGGGGGGTTGTTGTGGGCGAGGGGAGTGGGAGAGTAGGGGGTGTGGGTGTTTGGGTAGGTTGGGGGTGGGGGGAGTGGAGAGGTGGGGTCGAGGGGGTTGTGTGGTGGTTTGTGGTGGGTTCGGATGTGTGTGTGTGTGTGTGTGTGTGTGTGTGTGTGTGTGTGTGTATGTGTGTGTGTGTGTGAACATGAGAAGATGCCCTCATAATGTTTTCATTGAGGCATGGTAAAAGCCATTGTTTGAATAGCGACATCTTTTGAATTGAGTTACGCTTTATTCAAAACAGTTTTTGTTTGCCTATTTATGTCACCATACTTTTTGTCTTTCTCTTATAAAGTGTGTGTGTGTGTGTGCGTGTGCGTGTGTGTGTGTGTGTGTGTGTGCGTGCGTGCGTGCGTGTGTATGTGTGTTTGTATGTATATGTATAAATGTGTATGTGCGCGCGCGTGCGTGCCCGCCTGCGTGTGTTGTGTGTATGTGTGTGTGTGTGCGTGCGCGCGCATGCGTGTGTTTATGCATATGCCTGTGCGTTTGGGTTTGCGCGCACATTTGCAGAGCATGCAGCCCTGGTTGCATGTGCCAGAAGGGTTGGAGTTCCCCCAGAACAGACTGCAAACCGATGCGGAGTTAATTCAAGTGCTAGGTTGGTATACATCCTTTCCTGAAAGCAACAACAATAACATAACAAAAAAACAACCACCCAGCAACCCCCCTAAAAAAGCAACAGCAGCAACAATAAAACAAAAACAACAACCACTAGAATCACAACAACGAAAGTGCCATCACCTTAACCGATAACCACCAAGACCTTTTACAACCGTCCGTAAAAACTTGCAGTAACAAAACGAAGCATTGAGTTTTGAAAATACATTCATCCTTTCTTTGTCCTATATTGCAGATTATTGTTAAAAGGCTGCAGTAACAAAAGACACAATCGAGTTTTAAAGGGCTCAAAAAAGTTAGTTTTCCTTTCTATATTTTGCACATTCTTGTTAAAAGCTTGCAGTAACAAAAGAAGCAATGAATTTGAAAGGTTTCAAAAATAGTTATTTATCTTTTCTATAATTATATTGCACATTTTTGTTAAAAGCTTGCTGTAACAAAACGAAGCAATGAGTTTGAAAGGGCTTAAAAGATAGTTATTTATCCTTTTTATATTGCACATTCTTGTCAAAAGCTTGCTGTAACAAAAGAAACAATGAATTTGAAAGGGCTCAAAAATAGTTATTTATCCTTTCTGTATTGCACATTCTTGTTAAAAGCTTGCAGTAACAAAAAACCCAACAATTGATTTTGAAAGGACTCAAAATTAGTTATTTATCCTTTCTATATTGCACATTCTTGTTAAAAGCTTGCAGTACCAAAAGAAGCAATGAATTTGAAAGGTTTCAAAAATAGTTATTTATCGTTTCTATAATTATATTGCACATTCTTGTTAAAAGTTTGCAGTAACAAAAGAAAGAATGAATTTAAAAGGACTTAAAAGACAGTTATTTATCCTTTCTATATTGCATATTCTTGTTAAAAGCTTGTAGTAACAAGAGAAACAATCGATTTTCAAAGGACTGAAAAGACAGTTATTTATCCTTTCTTCGTTTTGTGTTGCACATTACGAACTAGGTCTCTCCTATTCTCCTTTAATTCTTCAACTTTGCAATTGAGAGGTTCATCACCAGCCGCCATGGCGCAGTGGTTAGCGCCTTGAAAGATTCCCCCCATGCATGCAGAACATCTTGCGCACACGTTAAATCCTGTTCCGCTTTTCGGAAGAGTAGGCCATTGTGTGCCGGTGGAAACAGATGACAAAATTTACAAAACCGCATACACACGGGGACTGGATGTAAACAAGCACATCATTACTTATTCCATTATCCTCGATATAAAAAACTAAATAAAATGAAATAAGTAAATAAATAAAAATAGAGAGCGGAAATGAGTTTACGACGGTTCACCGAGACACTACATCCAAAACATCCGACGTTAGATCTTGTAATACTGTTTCGTGAACAGAAAGAAGATAATTACTACAACAACAACAACAAAAATATGAAGACGAGTGTAAGAGAATCTTGCCATATCTGCATTTTTTTTTTAATGTATTGACCAAAAAAAATGAAGGTGATGGGAAGAAGGAAAAGGTAGGAAGTTCAAGTTTTTCGAAAAGTTCTCTTGAACACGTCACAGATCTATGACATCATCAGACAATGTTCGTCACTGTATCTTTTTTAGATGCAGTTAGGCCTACTTTTTTTCTCCCCATCTCCAGACGAGGCTTGTCTCTTCATGCTTTCCTGGAGTCTCGGCCCTGCTTCTTAGGCTAGGGCCTTGCTCCTATGTTTTTGTGTGTGTGAAAGGGCACGTCTGCAATGAAGAGCTAGAATAGGCTGTCAGGATATGTGGAGGAGTTCAGCAACAGATATGCTGGGATTGTGGTGCCGGAGGTATTGAATGTAGAGGGCAGATGTAAATGGACAGTTTCAGAGCGTCTTAGGCCTACCGATGAAGCATCAACAGCAGCAGTGGTGGTGGTGGGGGTTGTGGGACCGATAGGAGACGCCTAGATCTAGACATTTTGTAGTTGAAGAACTAGTTCTAAGCCTAGATGTAAAAATGTAGACAGATGCACAAAGTAGTCTAAAAATGTAGACAGATGCACAAAGTAGTCTAAAAATGTAGACAGATGCACAAAGTAGTCTGTCTGTGTGTCTATCAGTCGACTTGAATCTGTCTTACAAACTGGTGTGAAAGCTTGTCACTTGTGCAAACGATTTCTTTCTGAAAAAAGCAAAACTGTCTTGTTCAGTGGAGGAAAATAAGTGCAACTCATCAGTTATAACTTCTCCATCAGTTTGAAAATAATCTATCACAGATTCAAAAAAAGAGAGGGGAAAACATAGACAAATAGCATTTTTTATTAATAGTATTGGGAAAAAAAGGACAAAACAAACACAAACAAATGGGGCAGATATTTGGATGAAAACTTAACACACGCTCAGGGGCTAGTAAGCAAAGCAAATGTGAAACGATGCCGAAGAATAAAGAAACCACCTAGTGCCTATGGACTCTATTGTCTGACAGTCATGGTACAACGAACAACACCAAACATGGAATATTGGATACCAGATTTTGGATAAAAATGATGCGCTCTTGAGCAGCAATTTTTGCTGGTGCTGGTAATACCAGTTTCTGCCCAGACAGCATCATGCTGGAGCAAGTGGAAGACAAAGAGACCAAGCAAGAAGGTCAACCTCCCTCCAAGAAGAACATGACCATAGGACACTCCATGGAGTCCAGTTCTTCAGTAGTGCACGGCTTACCCGACAAATCCCAGGACAGAAGCCTGTTAAAGCTGCCGTCTTTGAGCACCTCCAAAAGCGCAGGATCCTCCACCCTAGGCAGGAAAACCATGTCCTCCTTTTCTGAGGGCGATGTCAACACCAACCCCAGCGGGCTGTCGCTGAGCGAGGGGGTCTACAAGAAGCTGAAGAAACACTCCTACCACACACCGGCGAGGAGCGACCCGCTGCACAAGGGCCACTACCAGCCTCTCGGGAAGCAGAGGCACTCCCTGCTGACCCCGGAACTCCTGGCCGACCTCAACCAGAGCTTCGTCGTCACCAAGAACGAGGGCGTCAGGGTCAAGGCCATGCCCAACAAGTCGGAGATGGAGACCCGCAGGGGCACCCTGGCCAAGATCACCTTCTCCCTCAGCCAGCAGACGCACATCCTGCGCCTGGAGAAGTTCCTGGACGACGGCACGGACGCGGGCAAAACTGGCCGCTTCAGGAAACGCATCATGTCCATGCACGAGTTCAGTGAGTACAGCGGCTGACAGGCAGTCCTAGTCTCTAGGAAGCAAGCAGGCTTTGGATTACATCGAAACAAGCCTGCTGGGGACGGGATAGCTCAGTCAGTGGTCAGGCCACTCTTGCTTTGCCCCAAGCTGAGATTAAGCAGCATTGAGCGTGATTACCAAGTGGATGGGTGACCGTTTTCGCGCTTTTGGCTTCAGTCCAGTCCTCCCTACCTGTTGTTCACCCAGCTGTGAATTTGTTCCTGCCCTCTTTAAGTACCAAGGCCAACATTAAATTGATGCTATGTTTTAACAGTGTCATGTTGAGATTGGGGACGGGATAGCTCAGTGGTCAGGCCACTCTTGCTTTGCCCAAGCTGAGATTAAGCAGCATTGAGCGTGATTACCGAGTGGATGGGGTGACCGTTTTCGCGCTTTGGCTTCAGTCCAGTCCCTCTACCTTTTTACCCAGCTGTGGATTTGTTCCTGCCCTCTTTAGGGTCAGGGAAGGTAAAGGAGCGAGGGAGAAGAGATTAGATGCCGCCCTCAATATGCTGTTGCCCCTAGAGAAGCTAGCTGAGGTCTCTGATCTCTTGCTTCCTTACGACCTCATAGGTAATGAGACGACTTTACCTGACTTTTAATCTGTTCTTTTTTTATTTCGAGGATAATGGAATGGGCACTTATGAGCTTTTTTTCATCCAGTCCCTGTGTGTATGCAGTTTTGTCAATTTTTGTCATCCATTCCCACCGGCACACAATGGCCTACTCTTCCGAAAAGCGGAACGGGTTTTAACGTGTGCGCAAGATGTTCTACGACATGGGTATCGCATTTAGCTGTCACATCTAGCTGTACTTACTGAATCTGCTGCAGTGAGGAGGAAGTAGACTGAAGGGTAGGGTATGGGTTCTGATTTGTCTAGGGGGCAGAGGGTTTCAGCTGATGCTGTGGGCTCAGTGGAAAGATTGTCACTACAGGAGCGAGCAACTATGTATGTACCTTAGAGTTGCAGGTTTTGGAGAGCCCATCGAATTACTTGCATGTGTTGGGAGTATATTTAAAATGCAATGTCAATTTCAGAGGACGAATTTCTGTTTTATCATAGAATATCCTCGATTCAAACATTTATGACAAGCTTTTATTCCTTAGTATTTTTTTTCAATCCATGTCAAGTTATAATTTTTTTTATAGGTTGATGAAATAATTATAAATCTCGAGAAGGCCTTCTGTCTCTATCAAAATTCATAAGATTTGCTAGTATTTCTTGAAATGTCATCAGTTGTCTTTAACAAGCGAAGATTGTGTCTTTTTAAAGAAAATCAATGCACATAAAACAGTCTCGAGTCTTTAGTCTTTGTTTATAATTTTGCAAATTGTTGATCCTTCTACGCTGAACTCTAACTTTTCAGTTCCTGTTAGTATTGA
>CM054165.1:15468016-15470516 GCA_028751875.1 Rapana venosa
ACAAATCAAAGCGCTCAGATGACATTTGAAATAAAAAAAAATATGCGTGTGTATGCGGTTTTGTAAATGTTGTCATCTTGTTCCCCTCCGGCACACAATGGCCTTCTTTTTCGAACAGAGGAACAGGATTTAACGTGTGCGCAAGATGTTCTGCATGCATTCGCATACGGGACCTCGGTTTATAGTCTCATCCGAAGGACTTTTGAGCATTGTTGCTGGTTTTCAGTTTTCCTTTATGAATAGAATGGGTCTGTCATTCTCTTAATTTTCTTTTTAAATCGGAATTACTCGTTTTATTAGCAAGACTGTTGTGATTCCTATTGTTGTTGTTCTTGTTCTTATGATGATGATGGTGATTATGAAAATGGTAATAACATCAATAATGATAACAAGAATAATAATGCTAATGATAATAATAATAAAAATAATGATGATGATTATGATGATGGGGATGATAATAATGATGATGATAACAGTAAAAAGTTTAGAAGAACAACAAATAATAACAAGAAGAAAAAGAAGAGGAGAAAAAGAAAGAGAAACAAAAAAGAACAAGAACAAAAAAGATTTGAACCAAGGGGGAAAATTTTACGGTTGCTTGCCGTGGGTTCTTTTACGCGCGCTAATGCTGCTACATTGTTGTCAGGTCCAGGGCCTTTGAATTGAAGCCCAGGACGTACGTGGACATCGGAGACTCGGTGACTGTCTCGGTGGACTATGGAGCCGGACGTTCCATCGATACTGCCATGTTTAAGCGGAAGAAAGAGGTGAGGGAGAGAAGACACAGAACACAGAACTCTGAACTAGTTTCATTGTACATCGGCCCAAGACTGCAATATATCAAAATGGAGCGGGGGGGGGGGGGGAGGGGGGGGGGTGGTACAAATGGAAAAGAACAGCGATTTCATAAATACAATATTGAAACAGTTGAAACATTGCACTCACAATATGTGTGTGTGTATGTACATATACACAGTTATCTTCCCCTTGTCAGCAATTGAGGGGTTTAACTTGGTATGAGAAAGAGAGAGGAGGGAGGGAGAGAGAGAGAGAGAGAGAGAGAGAGAGAGAGAGAGAGAGAGAGAGAGAGAGAGAGAGAGAGAGAGAATGAATGAATGATCTTTATTTTCTGAGAGAGATTAAGAGAGAGAGAGAGAGAGAGAGAGAGAGAGAGAGAGAGAGAGAGAGAGAGAGAGATTGATTTTATCGTAATCTCGATTGCTGATGAAGATGTGGATGGCTTTGTGTAAACATATCCATGTACCATAAGGGGGGGGGGGGGGTGGATAGCTCAGTGGTCAGAGCTCTCGCTTTACCCCAGCCAATTTAAAAAAGCAGCATCGAGCGTGGTTACCAGTTGGATGGGTGACCGTTTGCCGCCTTGGCTTCAGTACAGTCCCCATAGTTCACCTAGCCTTAAATGGGTTACCTGCCTCTTTAGGGTCAGGGAAGGTAAATCAGAGAGAGAGAGAGAGAAGAGAGAGAGAGAGAGAGAGAGAGAGAGAGAGATGAGCGCCGCCCTTAAATATGCTGGCCCCTGGAGAAGCTGAGGTCTCTGATACCTCGCACCCCTACGACCACATAGGTTATGGGACACCGTTACCTTTTATCCATGTACCCAGATAGATTTTCTTTTTGCGTAAAATCTTTTGGCTTTGATCTAGTGCTTTGTTAAGGATTACATCTCATTTTTTTAGGTTGATTTGTGATAATCATTTTTTTGGTATATCGTTTTGTCAGTGTAACATTGTTTGTTATGATGTTCCTTAGCTAGAGCTTTGAGGTTCACTAAATGGTGAACTTTTGTTGCGTACACGACAGTTTTTGCCATCGTTAAGATAGCTGCATTGTGCCTTCGGGGGATGATACCTAAAATGCAATATTTCTTTTCTTCTTGTTCTTCTTCTTGTTGTTCTTATTCTTGTTGTTGTTGTTGTAGTTGTTGTTGTTGTTGTTCTTCTTCTTCTTCTTCTTCTTCTTCTTCTTCTTCTTCTTCTTCTTCTTCTTTTCTTCTTCTTCTTCTTCTTCTTTGCAATTCTTCTTCGCAATTCTTCTTTGCAATTCTTCTTCGCAATTCTTCTTTTTTCTTTTACTTCTTCTTCTTGTTCTTGTTCTTGTTGTTGTTTATCTTCTTATTTTTCTCCTTGTTGTTGTTGTTGTTGTTGTTGTTCCTCTTTTTCTTCTTCTTCTTCTTCTTCTTCTTCTTCTTTTTTCTCCTCCTCCTCCTCCTTCTCCTCCTCCTCCTTCTTCTTCTTCTTCTTCTGCTTCCTCCTCCTCCTCCTCCTCCTTCTTCTTCTTCTTCTTCTTTTTCTTCTTCTTCTTCTTCGAACACTCAGACAGCAACTATAATTATTGTTGTATGTCATATGAGCAAAACAATGATTGCACTGCCGTTAATTAAGCACCTGACAAGTCAAACCTCAGCACATCCGACTTCGGCATGGGAGAGAGGTGTTATCTTTTAAAGTCTTTTCAGGAATAAAGACGTGTAAAAATGGAC
>CM054165.1:15475516-15480516 GCA_028751875.1 Rapana venosa
TCAGCGGGAAAGTATCCCCTTGAACGGGAATCGAACCCGGGTCGTCAGATTGCGAGCGCAATGTTCTAACCACTGGACCATCCCGTCCCCCTTGGTCTTGTACGCAAAACTCTCACCAAGGGGTTGAACCTTGGAGGTTTTGTTGAGGAATGAAAGAAAAAGATACCTTGCTTTTTTTTCTTTTTTTTTTCCTCAGTTGCATGCAGGTCAGGAGCACCATCTTTTTTTGGGGGGGTCTCTTTTCTCCCCCTTCTATTTTTTTTTTTTTTAAGGTGAGTGCTTCACACGCCTCTCTTCATTGGCCAAAAACCCCCCCAAAATAAACAAACAACAAACCCTAGAACCCCAAATCTTTTTTATTGGGGGGGGGGGGGGTGTCTTTTTACTTTTTTCTTTTTTTTTTTTAACATGAACAACCTTTCTCTCTTATCTTACTTACTGTCTAGAGCAATGACTGCCCTAGATACCTTGCTATGTAGGCAGTCACACTGGGAAGTTTTGTCCCCCCTCTGCTGTAATGCAGAGTACACTGACTGTTTCTGCTAGGAGTTTTTTTTAGAGATGATCAACGTAATGTTTCAAAGCCTAACATGATTAATGTAGGCCTTGGCATTTTTAGCTGACATTAGTTACTGACACAGCTTTCGGCAACACAGATTTACTGTAGGCCTCCCGCATTCGGCTTAATAACGGACCGTTTTTGGCAACAACAGTTTCCTGTAGGCCGTTAGCACACAGCTTACATCACTAAAGGACACAGATTGTAATAATAATAATAATAATAATAATAGTAATAATAATAATAATAATAATAACAATGTATGGAATTTATATAGCGTTTTTGGCAACAACAGCTTACTGTAGGCCTTAGCTCTAAGCTTATATCAATGAAGGACAGATTTTGGGAACAATAAATTTGCTTTAGGCCCTGGCGCTTAGATGACATCGATAACTGACAGTTTTTTGGCAACAGTAGTTTCCTATAGGCCGTCAGCACACAGCTTACATCAATAAAGGACACAGCTTTTGGCAACAACAGTTTACTGTAGGCCTTGTGTTGTGTGTGTGTGTGTGTGTGTGTGGTGTGTGCGTATGGTGTGTGTGGTGTGTTGTGTTGTGTGTGTGTGTGTGTGTTGTATGTGTGTGTGTGTGCCTTGGTCGGATCGTGGCTACCTTAATGGTGGACAAATTATTTATTTTAAAAAAAAAAGTTCATTCTTTTATATCGAGGATAATGGAATAAGCACTTATATGCCTTTTTACATCCAGTCCCCGTGTGTATGCGGTCTTTTTTATAATTGTCATCTGTTCCCACCGGCACACAATGGCCTACTCGTACGAAAAGCGGAACAGGATTTAACGCGTGCGCAAGATACTCTGTATGCGTTTGCACACAGGGCCTCGGTTTATAGTCTCATCCGAAGGACTTTTTGGGAGAGTGGAGTCTGCATTGATGTTAACTACAGGAGGGGAAATATCCCCCTTGAATGGGAATCAAACCCGAGTCGTCAGATTGCGAGCGCAATGTTCTAACCACTAGGCTATCCCGTCCCCCTTGGTCTTGTTACGCAAAACTCTCACCAGGGGGTTGAACCTTGGAGGTTTTGTTGAGGAATGAAAGAAAAAGATACCTTGCCATATTATAGGCAGTCACACTGGGAAAGTTTTGTACCCCCTCTGCTGTAATGTAGAGTATACTGACTGTTTCTGCTAGGAGTTTGTTAGAGATAGTCAACGTAGCGCTTCAAAGGGTAGCATGATTAATGTAGGCCTTGGCATTTTTAGCTGACATTAGTCACTGACTTGCCGTCAGCGCCTGGGCTTTATCACAGTTCTTGATTAAACCATTGGCGCTGGGGGCAACAGCAAAGTGAGAGGCTGTATGACCAGGGGCTTTCTCACTCATGGAATTCCACTTCACAGCTTAGTCTTTAGTGATCGACTATGACTCTCTGACTAGGAGGCTTGACTCGCACAGTCCTTATGTGCTGTGGCCCTGGGGGCTGGTTGGCCTTTGGAGAACATCTCCAACGTTGACTGTCCTTATGCCCACTTGGCCGAGAGAGTGGGGATGTACTGTGGGCAAGGCATCTCCACTATAATCAAATTTCTGCCCAGTTTCCAAAACAGCAGCTGCCTCCTCTGCTGTTTTGGAGGTCATCGTCGGACACGACGGACAAACATACAGTCACTGACAGAGCTTTCGGCAACAATAATTTACTGTAGGCCTCCAGCACTTGGCGTAATAACTGACAGCTTTTGGCAACAAAAGTTTCCTGTAGGCCGTTAGCACACAGCTTACATCACTAACGTACACAGTTTTTGGCAACAAGAATTTACTGTAGGCTGTGGCTCTTAGCTTACATCAATAAGGGACACAGCTTTTGGCAACAAGTTTCCTGTAGGCCTTAGCACCCAGGTTGCACCAATAACTGAGAGCTTTTGGCAACAAGAATTTACTGTAGACTGGCTCTTAGGTTACATTAATAAAGAACACAGCTTTTGGAAACAAGAATTTACTGTAGGCTGTGGCTCTTAGCTTACATCAATAAAGGATACAGCGTTTGGCGACAAGAATTTACTGTAGGCTGTGGCTCTTAGCTTACTTCAATTAAGGACACAGCTTTTGGCAACAAGAATTTACTATAGGCTGTGGGTCTAAGCTTACATCAATAAAGGATACAGCGTTTGGCAACAAGAATTTACTGTAGGCCGTTAGCACACAGCTTACATCAATAAGGGACACAGCTTTTAGCAACAAGAATTTACTGTAGGCTGTGGCTCTTAGCTTACATCAATAAAGGACAAAGCTTTTGGCAACAAGAGTTTACTGTAGGACTTGGCCCTTTAGATTACATTAGTACATGACAGCATTTTTATTTTATTTTATTTATTCATGTTATTATTTTATATCAAGAATAATGGAATAAGCACTTATATGCTTTTTAACAAGCCCGGTGTGTATGCGGTTTTGTAAATTCTGTGATCTGTCTCCACCGGCTCACAATGGCCTACTCTTAAGAAAAGTGGAACATGATTTAACGTGTGCACAAGATGTTCTGCGAGCGTTCGCACACGGGACCTTGCTTTATAGTCTCATCCGAAAGACTTTTGGGGGAGGGTGGAGTCAGCACTGAGGTTAACTCCAGGAGAAAATATTCCCTTAAACGGGAATTGAACCCTGGTCGTCAGATTGCCAGTGCAATGTTCTAACTACTAGGCTATCCCGTCCCCTCTAACCTGCTTTTGGCAACAACAGTTTCCTGTAGGCCTTGGCACTTAGATTATATCAGTAACTGAGATAGCTTTTGGCAACAATAATTTTCTTTAGTCCTTTAGGAACCCAGTTACACCAATAACTGACAGCTTTTGGTAAAAATAATTATTCCTGTAACCCTTAACACAAAATAGTCAAAACTGCATACACACGGAGACTGGATGTAAAAAAATGCACATAAGTACTTATTCCATTATCCTCCAAATAAAAAAAAAGAAAATTAATAGATACACCAATAACCAACATACCTTTTGGCAACAGTAATTCCCCATAGGCCTTTAGTACTCAACTGACACCAATAACATACTATTTTTGGCAACAATCAGTTCACTGGAGGCCTTGGTACTTAGCTTACACCAATAACCGACACAGCCTTTGGGAACAGTAATTCCCCATAGGCCTTTGAGGATACCTTAGCTGACACCAATAACTGATACAGCTTTTGGCAGCAGTAGTTCCCCATAGGCCTTTGAGGATACCTTAGCTGACACCAATAACTGACAGATTTTTGGCAACAGTAGTTTCCCATAGGCTTTTAGCACTCAGCTGACACCAATAACTGACACAGCTTTTGGCAACAGTAATTCCCCATAGGGCTTTGAGGATACCTTAGCTGACACCAATAACCGACACAGGTTTTGGCAACAGTAAATTCCCATAGGCCTTTGAGGATACCTTAGCTGACACCAATAACTGATACAGATTTTTGGCAACGATCAGTTCACTGGAGGCCTTGGCAATTAGCTGACATCAATAACTGACACAGTTTTTTGTTTTGTTTTTTACCAGGATCAAATTGTTGGTGACAGTTGTAGAGCTCTTAAATGTTTCAGGGTAGGTCCACAGAGGGTCATTCTACGCCAAGGTCACATAGCGCGGAACTTCTTCGTCATTATTTGTGGTGAAGGTAAGGAGTGGCTGTGCGTCTGGGACAGTTCTTTTTTCTTTTCACTATTTACATTTCCCCCCCCTATTTTGTCTCTGTTTCTCTTTGGGTTTTTTTCACTGTTGTTGTTTTTGTGTGTTGTGGTATATTTGATTGTTTTTTCTTTTTTTTTGGTATCGCAAAAGTTTTCCAGGTTGTCCTTTGATCAGTCAGTACATCTGTGGGCATTTTAAGTCAGCTTGTGTGTGCTGGTCTGTGTCTGTCTGTCTGTAATTGTGTGGCTGCGCCTGCAGTATGTTGCAATGTGTGTGTGTGTGTTGTGCCCGCGCGCATTGTTATTGTAGTGTTGTGTGTCTGTGTGTGTGTGTGTTGTGTATGGCCTGCGCCAGCGCACATTATTGTATGTTGTTTGTTGTGTGTGGTGTGGTTGTGTGTGTGTGCTTGCTGTGCCCGCCGAATTTTGTTTGTGTGTGTGTATTGTCTGTGTGTGTGTGTGTTGGTGTGGCCCGCGCAAATGTATGTATGTATGTGTGTGTGTGTCTGTGTCTGTCTGTCTGTGTGTGTGTGCCCGCGCCAGCGCACATGTATGTCATGTGTGTGTGTGTGTGTGTGTGTGTGCGCGCACCCACGTGCCTGCCTGTATGCCTGCCTGCGAGCGCGTGCTTCATTTTTTCATTAAACCAGCTTACATATCCACGCAATATAATAATATATAACTTCCTCTCTGTCTATCATCCTGTCATGCCATTCTTTACACCCACCTTCCTTCCTTCTTCGTTTTTGGTTCAATTGTGATCGCCTTTTCATGAAACCGGCCACACGAAACACCTTCACCGC
>CM054165.1:15485516-15500516 GCA_028751875.1 Rapana venosa
CCAAAGAGGGCAGGTACCCATTTACAGCTGGGCGAACTGGGGGAACTGTACTGAAGCCAAGGCGCGCAAACGGTCACCCGTCCAAGTGGTAACCACGCTCGATGCTGCTTAACCTTGGCTGGAGGAAAAGGAGTGCTCTGACCACTGAGCTATCCCGTCCCCGTGGTTTTGGAATCATGTACAAGATTATTATTGCTATTATTTATTATTATTATTATTATTATTATTTTAAATTCCCTCGGATGAGACTATAAACCGAGGCCCCGTGTGCGAACGCACACAGAACATCTTGCGCACACGTTAAAATCCTGTTCCGCTTTTTGTAAGAGTAGGCCATTGTGTGCTGGTGGGAACAGATGACAGAATTTACAAAACCGCATACACACGGGGACTGGATGTAAAAAAAGCCCATAAGTGCTTATTCCATTATCCTCGATATAAAAGAATAAATAAAAAAAATACAAAATCAATAAATAACTTATGTACCATTTTTTTCCAATCATGGCAGATTTCTCTGCCTGAGTTTTAGGATACAGGATATCTCAGTGGTCGGAGCACTCGCTTTCCCCCAGCTAAGGTTAAGCAGCGTCGAGCGTGGTTACCAAGTGGATGGGTGACCCTTTGCGCGCCTTGGCTTCAGTACAGTTCCCCAGTTCACCCAGCTGTAAGTGAGTACCTGCCCTCTTTAAGGTCAGGGAAGGTAAAGCAGCGAGGGAGAGGAGATGGGTGCCGCCCTCAATATGCTGGCCCCTGGAGAAGCTGAGGTCTCTGATGCCTCGCTTCCCTGCGATCACATAGGTTATGGGACACCTTTACACAACACACACACACACACACACACACACACACACACACACACACACACACACACACATGTATATATATATATATATATATATATATATATATATATATAACTATATATATAAAAACTATATATATATAAAACTATATATATACTGACATATATATATATATGTATACATATATACATATATATATACAATTCGTTGCCTGTTATGTCTTTTATCTATTTTTCTGTTTGTCCTTTAGTTCTGTCTGTCTTTTTTAAAAGAATTATTCTGCTCTTCAATAAAACTGATAAGCTGTGACCTATAGAGGCTATACATGAATGAAGAACGCAAAACTTTTAAATCTGATTTTCCTTTTTTTCTTCTTGTTATTGATGTAAAATGTGTTCGGTCTGTTAATACAATGAAGTATTAAGACTCAGCGCTTTATAAATTCCATATATTAGTATCAATACTTTTATCATTATTATTTTGTCTTATCATTCAACGTGTTAAAACAATTTGGTTTATGTCACGAAAATGTCTGCACGTGTGTGAGAATTTTTCCGCTGTGTGTGTGTGTGTGTGTGTGTGTGTGTGTGTGTGTGTGTGTGTGTGTGTGTGTTTATTTTATTTTATTTTATTCTTTTATATCGAGGATAATGGAATAAGAACCAAAGTGCTTTTTTTACATCCAGTCCCCGTGTGTATGCGGTTTTGTAAATTCTGTCATCTGTTCCCACCGGCACACGATGGCCTACTCTTACGAAAAGCAGAACAGGATTTAACGTGTGCGCAAGATGTTCTGCGTGTGTTCGCACACGGGGCCTCCGTTTATAGTCTTATCCGAAAGACTTTTGGGCAGAGTGGAGTCTGCACTGATGTTAACTCCAGGGAAATAATATCTCCTTGAACGGGAATCGAGCCCGGGTCGTCAGACTGCGATCGCAATGTTCTAACCACTAGGCTATCCCGTCCTCCCATTTTTCCGCTGTGTGTGTGTGTGTGTGTGTGTGTGGTGTGCGTGCGTGCGTGGTGTGTGTGTGCTGTGCGTGGTGGTGGTGGTGTGTGTGTGTGTGTGTGTGTGTGAATACACTTATATATATATATATATATATATATATATATATATATATATATATATATATATATATATATATATATATCTATATGTTAGTCCGTCGTTTTCGACGATGACCTCCAAAACAGCAGAGGAGGCAGCTGCTGTTTCGGAAATTGGGGAGAAATTTGATTATAGTGGAGATGCCTTGCCTACAGTACATCCCCACTCTCTCGGCCAAGTGGGCATTAGGACAGTCAGCGTTGGAGATGTTCTCCAAAGGCCAACCAGCCCCCAGGGCTGCAGCACATAAGGACTGTGCGAGTCAAGCCTCCTAGTCAGAGAGTCATAGTCGATCACTAAAGACTAAGCTGTAAAGTGGAATTCCATGAGTGGGAAAGAAAGCCACTGGTCATACAGCCTCTCACTTTGCTGTTGTTGCCCCCAGCGTCAATGGTTTAATCAAGAACTGTGATAAACCCCAGGCTCTGACGGCTAAATATATATACATACATACATACATATATAGAGTCTGCTTGGTGTGTTTCAGACGGAACACTGTCATTACTGATGACAGCAGGAAGTGTGGCAACTTGTTCATCATTAAATATGTGGGTAGCTCTGTCCATAATGATGTTTTAGGCATGTCTGTCTGTCTGTCTGTTTCTATTTTTCTGTCTGTCTGTGTTTCTGTTTCTTTGTCTGTCTCCTTCTCTCCTTCTTTGTTTCTCTTTCGTTCTTTGCCTTTGCGTTTGTCTACCCCCCCCCTCCCCTTACACACACACACACACACACACGCGCGCACGTGATCTCTCTCTCTCTCTCTCTCTCTCTCTCTCTCTATCTTCTATCTATCTATCTATCTATCTATCTATCTATCTATCTATCCACATATATTGTAAAGGTGTTCCCAAGACTTGTGCGATCGTTGAGGAGCGAATGGTGATATATATATATATATATATATATATATATATATATATATATATATATATGAGAGAGAGAGAGAGAGAGAGAGAGAGAGAGGGGAGAGAGAGAGATAGATGTGTGTGTGTGCAAATTGTTGTTTCCAATAATTTATGTGCGAGTGTGTGTATGCGTGTTTGTGCATGCGTGTGTGCAGTGCACGTGTGCGCGTTTGCGTGCATGTGTGTGCGCGGTTTTGTGTACCTGCACGCGCGCGCGACTGTGTGTGTGTGCGTGCGCGCGCGACTGTGTGTGTACGTGCGCGTACGATGCTCACGCGCGCGCGCGACTGTATGCGTGTGATTTGAACTGTTGCAGGGCTATTGTAAAGTATTTCGAAAGTTGCATGGGCGTGAGAGGGCGGAAAGTGAGCAAGAAACGCCTCACCCCACTAGTAAGTAAAAAGGTAAAGGAGTCCCATAACCTATATTAAGGTCGTAGGGGAGCGAGGCGTCAGAGACCTCACTTCTCTAGGGGCCAGCGTATTGAGGGCGGCGCCCATCTCCTCTCCCTCGCTGCTTTACCTTCCCTGACCCTAAAGAGGGCAGGTACCCATTTACAGCTGGGTGAACTGGGGGAACTGTACTGAAGCCAAGGCGTGAAAACGGTCACCCATCCATTTTGGTAACCACGCTCGACGCTGCTTAACCTTGGCTGGGGGAAAGCGAGTGCTCCGACCACTGAGCTACCCCGTCCCACTAGTAAGTAGCCACACCAAACGCCACCCCTCTTCCCTATCGAGCTGGCCTGGGGCTGGTTTAGCCTAGTGGTTAGAAGCCTACCGCTCGTCATCTCATGTCTCCGGGTTCGAACCACCTCCGAGGCAGCCGCTCAAGGGATTATTTTTTCTGCTAGAGTTAGCATCAGCACAGACTCAACTCAACCTCTCTCTGTGAAAGAAATTCGGATGAGACTATAGACCGAGTTCCTGTATGCAGATAGGCGTAGAATATCGTGTGCATGTGTTAAAACCTGTTCTACCTTTATGAAGAATAGGCCATTTCGTGCTGGTAGAAAGATTGACAGAATTATAATAATTATAATAAATGGAATTTATATAGCGCTATATCTGGTAAAAAAACCCAAATCAAAGCGCTTGCATCCATTCCACTCCTACACATGCAACCAACAATGGTTAGTAGTTTGACAAATTCAAATACACACAAACGTACGCGCGCACGCACGCACACACACACACACACACACACACACACACACACACACACACACACACACACACACACACACACACATGTTGGTTGCATGTGTAGGAGTGGAATGGATGCAAGCGCTTTGATTTGTTTTTGTTTTTTACAAGATATAGCGCTATATAAATTCCATTCAGGCAGTGACCTATGGAATAAACTCCCCCCAAATTTGAAATGTATTAAAAGCAAAAATCAGTATAAAACACATCTAAAAAGATATTTCATGAATAAAAGTACAGAACACGACTTGTAAACTTAAGAGAGTGCTTTAAGTGTCACTGACGTTATTCTTGTCATTAAAATCAGACATGACCCAAGTTTTCATATTCATATAGAGTACATGTGTAAGCATTGATGTATATATGGGTTGATATGATATCAACCCCAGCACGCTTTGAATCTGGTGTGTGTGTGTGTGTGTGTGTGTGTGTGTGTGTGGTGTGTGTGTGTGTGTGTGTGTGTATGTGTACAAATGTGTGAGTGCGTGTGTGTTGTGTAATTGGTTCGGTTTTGGTTTTTTACTTTCTTGCTGTTTTGGCCTTTTTATGTTCTTTTGTATTACACATAAATATGCTGATTTATTTAGTTTTGTCGCTGTTAGTTTTCTGTTTCATTGTATTAGATGAGCTAAATTGTTATTGCTGACGTTAGTACTGCTGGGTGGGTTTACATTGCCTGAATTTATTCTTTGATCGAAGGATTAACGTTGCTCTGCCTCAAACCAAAAAGCACATGTACATGTGTGTATATGACCCGGGGAAAGGGAGGGAATGGATGTCTTTGTTATACTTCTTTGCTCTGAATCCAATAGCTGTTGGTCATTCTTGTTTTCCTTATATATGAGTATATTATGTGGTAAAGGGGATATGGGTGAGGATGTGTATGTGTATGTAAGTGTTTAAATGATACATCAGTTTCCTCTGTTTATATCCATTTGGTTGTTATTATTGTTGGTGGGGGTGGGGTTCTGGTTTATTTTTCCTTTTGTTTGTTTTGGGTTTAGGGTGGTTTTCTTGGGGAGGGGGAGGGGATATTTTGGACTCTTTTTCTCGTCTTTTGTTAGTTCTATATTGTTCTTCATTTGTCTTGGCTGTTATTCTTGTCCTATGTTAGTTATTGTCGCTGTTGTTGTTGTGTATGTATATTTGTGTTTGTTTGATTGTTTATTTTCTTGTTGTGGTTGTTCTTGTTGATTCATTTTTTGTTGTTGTTTTATTCAGTTGTTTGTATGGTTGAAGGTTTGTGTGTATATGTGTGTGTGTGTGAGGGGGGGAGGGGAGGGAAGCAGTTGGTGTGGTGTTTTTTATATTCTGTTTTGTCTTCTTTGTTTGTTTTGGTTTGGTTTTTCTTTGTTGCTTGTTTGTTTGTGTTATGACGGATATTTTTTCAAGATTTTTGAATTATTTGAATTGTATGGTCTAATATTTTTCTGGGTTTTTTGTTTTGTTTTTAATTCCACATATACATATGTTATTGTTGTTTTTGTTTGTTTGATTGATTTGTATAGTTTACCATAGATTAGATTTTTTTATTCTATGTCTGCATATACATTATCTTTTTTTCTCGCTTTTTTTCTTTCTTTAGATAGATGGCTTGATGAAAAAAAGCAAATGCACTGCTTATTCAATGTACCATCTGAAAATAAAAGTTTGACTTTGACTTTGACTTGACTTTGACAGGTTATATGCTTCAGCAGGGTGATGGAAATTTAGGCCATTGAAGGCAAGGACAGATAATTATGAGACGAAACTGTAGGGGGAGGTCTTAGGTATGAAATAGGTATGTCTTGAGGCTGGATTTAAAAGTGTTGTAAGTAGGCTTTTCCCGAAGGGAGAGAGAGAGGTCGTTCCAGATTGATGGACCAGAAACAGAAAGAGCGACGGCCGACGGTGGACTGGTTGAATCTAGGTATTTGTAAGCACAAGGTATCTGCAGCAGAGCGGAGGGAACGAGAAGGAGTGTACAGGTGAAGACATTCACAGAGGTAGGAGGGTGCTGTTTTATGGAGACATTTGTAACAGAGGGTAAGAACAACGCTTGCTCAGTGGTATTGTATTTAAACATCGTCGTCAAAGTTAATGGTGGATTAGAAACAGTTCCATGCGGAAATGCTGAACCTGGGAGCTCTAGACAAGGAACGAAAAAATATTCTCCAGTTAGCTTAGATGAGACAGCCTTTTTATTCAACTAGACGCCCCCCCCCCACTCCCCCCCTTAGCAAACTAGACAAGATATGAAAGTGCAAGATACAAACAAGTTGGTTTCAGATAGCAGCAAGACGAATGGTGTAAGTACATAGATACAACAAGGTTAATTACAGATATCAACAAGACAAGAGATGTGAGGAAACAGAATGATACTCGAAAGTTAATTTAAGATAGCAAACAAAGCAAGGGATGGGAGTTCATAGACACAAGGCTATTTCATGAGATAGCAAGAGGACAAGATAATCATGTGAGTACATAGACCCAAGAAGGTTGGTGTAAGACAACAAGACGAGAGATGCGAGTGCAGGATATTAAAAAAGTTGATAAAAGATAGCAATAAGACAAGAAATGCGAGTGCATAGATACAAAGAAGGAAAATTTAAGACAGCAACAAGACCAGAGATGCGAGTACATAGATACAAGAAAAATAGTTTGAGATAGAATGAGACAAGAAATGCGATTACATAGTACAAGAAGGTTGATTTAAGACTAAACAAAAACAAGCGATTCTGACACAGGTGTTAATACAAGAAGGTTAATATATAGACAGAAAAAGACACAGAGATGAATGGATACAAGTACAAGAAGAGATTACTTTAAGAACGCAAAAACACAAGATGCAGTCATAGAAAGAAATGGAAGTACATACAAGTGAGTAATAGATACAATAAGGTTAATTTAAGATAGCAACAACACAAAGATGCGAGTACATAGAAAAGAAGGTTGATGTTAAGATAGCAACAAGACAACAGTCGCGAGTACATAGACATAAGAAGGTTGATGTAAGATAGCAACAAGACAACAGTCGCGAGTACATAGATATAAGAAGATTAATTTAAGACAGAAACAAGACCAGAGATGCGAGTACATAGACATAAGAAGGTTAATTTAAGACAGAAACAAGACCAGAGATGCGATTACATAGACATAAGAAGGTTAATTTAAGACGGCAACAAGTACAGAAGATGCGAGTACATAGATAACATAAGGTTAATTAATTAGCAACAAGACAAGAGATGCGAGTCATAGATATAAGAATGGTTAATTTAAGATAGCAACAAGGACAAGGAGATGTTAGTCATAACATTAAGATGGTTAATTGATAGCAAACAAGACGAAGATGTGAGTACATGACATAAGAAGGTTAATTTAAGATAGCAACAAGACAAAAGATGCGAGTACATGGACACAAGAAGGTTAATTTTAGATAGCAAGATACAAGTAAGCTATTTAAAGATAGCAATAAAAGGAGATGCTACTACATACAGAGATACAAGAAGATTATTTCAAGATAGCAACAAGACAAGACAGGGATTCTCAGGTGGGATGAATGGGTCAGTGTGTGTAGATTCCGCGTGATTCCCAGGATGTTAAGCTAGGGAACGTCCAATAGCTACGGAAGAAAGAAGGCAAGAGAGAGATAGAGAGAGAGAGAGATGATACATGACAAATTCTTTTATTTCGAGGATAATGAATATGCCAAAAATCACCAAAAGAAAGAAAAAACAACAACAACAACAACAATGAGCAAGATTGAGAGAAAGAGAGAGAGAGAGAGAGAGAGAGAGAGAGAGAGAGAGAGAGAGAGAGAGAGAGAGAGAGAGATGGATGATACATGACAAATTCTTTTATTTCGAGGATAATGAATATACCCAAAATCACCAAAAAGAAAGAAAAACAGCAACAACAATGAACAAGATTGAGAGAGAGAAAGAGAGAGGATATATGACAAATTCTTTTATTTCGAGGATAATGAATATGCCAAAAATCATCAAAAGAAAGAAAAACGACAACGATGAACAAGATTGAGAAGAAGAAGATGAGAAGAAGAAGAGAGAGAGAGAAGAGAGAGAGAGAGAGAGAGAGAGAGAGAGAGAGAGAGAGAGAGAGAGAGAGAGAGAATACCAAAAAAAAAAAGAAGATAATTTGACATTTTCTTTCAGAGAAGAAGGTGGATGAGGAGACATCTTCTGATCTTCTACAAAGTTTGCTGCAGTACCAACACTACATCGAGAGAGACTCTCCTTATGTCAGCTACGTGGAGGTGCGTGTGAGAGAGATAGAGATAGACAGATAGATAGAGATAGATAGATGAGATAGAGATAGATAGATATATACATGGATAGATAGAGGTAGATATATACATGGATAGAGATAGATAGATACATAGATAGATAGAGATAGATACATGGATAGATAGATAGATATATACATGGATAGATAGAGGTAGATATATACATGGATAGAGATAGATAGATACATAGATAGATAGAGATAGATACATAGATAGATAGAGATAGATACATAGATAGATAGAGATAGATAGATATATACATGGATAGATAGAGATAGATAGATACATAGATAGATAGATATATACATGGATAGATAGAGATAGATACATAGATAGATATATACATGGATAGATAGAGATAGATATATACATGATAGAGATAGATACATAGATAGATAGATGTAGATAGATAGATATATATACATGGATAGATAGAGATAGATATATACATGGATAGAGATAGATAAATAGATAGATACATATATAGATAGATAGATAGATATATACATGGATAGATAGAGATAGATATAATTATATACATGGATAGAGATAGATACATAGATAGAGATAGGTAGATAGAGATAGATAGATATTTTAAAAAACATGTTTCAAATTCTTTTATATCGAGGAAAATGGAATAAACACTTATGTGCTTTTTTTACATCTCGTCCCCGTGTGTATGCGGTTTTGTAAATTCTGTCATCTGTTCCCACCGGCACACGATGGCGTACTTTTACGAAATGCAGAACAGGATTTAACGTGTGCGCAAGATGTTCTGCTGCGTGCGTTCGCACACGGGGCCTCGGTTTATAGTCTCATCCGAAGGCCTTTTGGGGAGAGTGGAGTCTGCACTGATGTTAACTCCAGGGGAAAGTATCCCCTCGAACGGGAATCCAACCCGGGTCGTCAGATTGCGAGCGCAATGTTCAAATCACTAGGCTATCCCGATATATATATATACATATATATATATATATATATATATATATATATGTATATACATATATATATATATATATTATATATATATATATACATATACATATATATATATACAGAGAGAGAGAGTAATTGATAACTTTAATTTCCAAGGGCGCCAGCTAAAGGTCACCCATCCAAGTGGTAACCACGCTCGATGCTGCTTAATTTAACCTTGGCTGGAGGGGAAAGCGAGTTCTCTTGACTGCTAAGCTATCCCGTCCGCTAACGTTATAAGTTCTTCTATAACCCTCTACGAAATAAAATGTGTTCATCGTTCATACAGTGTGCGTAGCGGAGCATCATAACAGTCATGCTGGGTACGTTCTTTTTTGTTTTTGAATACCACCATTACAGTAGGCTTTGTAAATGAAAGATGGATCGGGCTTTTTTCAAGCGCGTGCGACGGTTAAAAGCCATATTTCATTAATACGTTGCAAGTAATAACACACACTGCTCCTAACACATTTGTTTCGTTCCTCGACCAGAACTTACAAGATTCATCAATGGTCAATTTTTTTTTGCGATTGTGACCCTTTTTGTGTGTGTTAACCCTCACCCCCCCCCCCTACTCTCACTCCCCTTAAGGTAGCCGCATTCCAATTTCAGGGATACTGTAGGCAATTGCACCTTGTTGCCAGGACAGTCGGGGAGGTCTTTCTAAGCTCTTTTCGATTTTCAACTGGCGTGGGTTCTTATGTCTTTTGACGTGTGCAAGACCCTTAGTATACGAGTCTGACTGGTTTAGTTCATTTCATTTCATTTCTTCCTCTTTTAAGTCACGGCAGATTTCTCTGCGTGGAATTCGGGCTGCTCTCTCTCTCTCTCCCCGGGGAGAGCGCGTCGCCACAAGAGCAGCGCCACCTTTTTTTTGTTTTTTTCGGTCTGTAACTGTATTTGTTTCCCTATCAGAGTGGCTTTTTTCTAAGAATTTTGCCAGGGACAACTCTCTTGTTGCCGTGGATTCTTTTTTTTTTAGTGCGCTGAATAATTTTGTGTTAACACACGGGACCTCGGTTTATCGTCTCATCCGAAAGACTTAGCGCCCAGACCACCACTCATGGTCTAATGGATGGGAGGGACAAGTTTCGGGCCTAAACGGGATTCGAACCACCGCACACTTCCGACCCGGACTTTTGGCTTTCTAGACAGGCGCGTTACCTCTAGACCACCGATCCAAAGTCTCATCCGAAAAAAACAACCAACCCAGCCCACAACAGCTTGACATTCAGTTCATTTTTCCTGTCAGACTGAGAAGAAAGGGCAAGGCTGGGAATCCAGTACAATCCAATCCAATCCTGTTGTTTATAGCCCCGCCGACCACAGAGGCCATATCAGGGCTGTCACGTCATTTTGTGCAACCCAGAGCCTATCGGTGGATCGGTGGTCTAGAGGTAACGCGCCTGCCTAGAAAGCGAAAAGTCCGGGTACTGTGCGGTGGTTCGATCCCCGTTTGGGCCCCAAACTATTCCCCCCCCCCCCCTCCCCCATCCGTTAGACCATAAGTGGTGGTCTTGGGTGCTACTTTGTGGATGAGACGATAAACCGAGGTCCCGTGTGTTAGGCATAATCATTTAGCGCACGTAAAAGAACTCACGGCAACAAGAGAGTTGCCCTGGCAAAATTTCTGTGGTAAAAAGCCACTCTGATAAGGGATACAAATACAGTTGGAGACAGAAAAGAAAAAAAAAGGGTGGCGCTGCTCTTGTGGCGACGCGCTCACGAGGAAATGGATGTGAAAAAAAGTTTATGAGTGCCTATTCTATTATTATCCAAATAAAAGAATCAATAAATACATAAATAAGTTAATGTTAAATAAATAAATGAATGAATGAATACGTAAGTAAGTAAATAAATAAAAAAAGAATAAAAAGAATAACTATCTAACCAACTAAACAACCAACTAGCTTACTAACTATCTATCTATCTATCCAACCAACCAGCCAGCGAACTAGCTAACTAACTAGCTAAGTAAATATCTAAATAAGTAACCAACTAGCTAACTAACCAACTGACTAACTAAACAGAAAACTAGCTATCAAGCTAACTATCTTTCTACCTATCCAACCATCCATCCCACTAACTATCTAACCAACCAACCAACCAACTTAACCTTCCCCCACCACACACACACACACACACACACACACACACACACACACACACACACACACACACACACACACACACACACACACATACAAAGTCCTTCGGATGAGACTATAGACCAAGGCCCCGTGTGCGAACGCACGCAGAAAATCTTGCGCACACGTTAAATCCTGTTCCGCTTTTCGAAAGAGTAGGCCATTGTGTGCCAGTGGGAACAGATGACAAAATTTACAAAACCGCATACACACGGGGTAAAGGAAAGGTAAAGGAGTCCCATAACCTATAAGGTCGTAGGGGAGCGAGGCGTCAGAGACCTCACTTCTCTAGGGCCAGCATATTGAGGGCGGCGCCCATCTCCTCTCCCTCGCTGCTTTACCTTCCCTGACCCTAAAGAGGGCAGGTACCCATTTACAGCTGGGTGAACTGGGGGAACTGTACTGAAGCCAAGGCGCGCAAACGGTCACCCATCCAACTGGTAACCACGCTCGACGCTGCTTAACTTGGCTGGGGGAAAGCGAGTGCTCCGACCACTGAGCTATCCCGTCCCCACACGGGGACTGGATGTAAAATAGCACATGAGTGCTTGTTCCATTATCCTCAATATAAAAAATAAAAATAAATAAACACACACACACACACACACACAACACAGACCCCCCTCCTCCCCCCCCCCCTCCCCCCCCCCCCACACACACTCACACACACACGCACTCAAGAGGGTAACCAACCCCAACCCCACGGTGATGCTGACAGATGGCCAGCCCAGCAGGGAACGTAGCGCGGCTGCCAGTGACCACAGTGCCAGGGCGGAAAGACAGGATACACAACCAGCCTCTGCGTCTGCCGCAGGAACAGCGCCAGTTCGTGCCCCTCATGCTGCTTCGGGAGGGAGAGGTCTTTGTGAGTCTGCGAGTCTGCGCTAACAATCATCTCCACCACCACCTCTTCTTCTCCTTGTCTTCCTAAAAGTCTGTCTTGTCCTTTTTTTTTTTTTAAAGTTCATTTCATCTCTCTCTCTCTCTCTCTCTCTCTCTCTCTCTCTCTCTCTCTCTCTCTCTCTCTCTCTCTCTCTCTCTCTTCTTCTCTCTCTCCTCTCTCTCTCTATCTCTATTCTATATATATATATATATATAATATATTCATTTTTCTTACCATTTTATAAGTTACTGGAGATTTCGTCTATTAGGAGTCACAACCGTTACATTTTCATACATTTATTTTTATTTATTTATTATTTATTCTTTTATATCGAGGATAATGGAATAAGCACTTATGTGCTTTTTTTTTTAAACATCCAATCCCCGTGTGTATGCGGTTTTGTAAATTTTGTCATCTGTTCCCACCGGCACACAATAGGCCTACTCTTACGAAAAGCTGAACGGGATTTAACGTGTGCGCAAGATGTTCTGCGTGCGTTGGCACACGGGGCCTCGGTTTATAGTCTCATCTGTTCCTTTTTCTTACCACTTTATAAGTTACTGGATATTTCGTCTATTAAGAGTCACAACCGTACATTTTCATACATGGAAGGTGTAGGGAGGTGTATGGTTGTGGCGCTGAATAGACGATTTCTCTGCTTGAAATTCAGGCTACTGCATCTCTGTGGGAAGGGCGCGTCGCCACATAAGCAGCGCCAGTTTTTTTTCTTGTATTCAAATGGATTTGATTTCCTATCAGAGTGGGGTTTTTTCTACAGAATTTTGACAGGAACAGCTTTCTGGTTACTGTGGGTTCTTTTACGTGCGTTAAATAATTGTGTGTAACACACGGGACCTTGGTTTATCGTCTCATCCAAAAAAACTAGCACCCAGACCACCACTCATGATCTAATGGAAGGGGGGGGGGGGGGATGAGTTTCAGGACCAAATGGGGGATCGAACCACCAAACACTTCCGACCAGGATTTTTCGCTTTCTTGGCAGGTGCGTTACCTCTAGACCACCTATCTCTCTAGGAGAGCATGGAGAACAGACAGCGAGTATAGTTCATTTCAGGGAAAGTTGTAACACACGAAAGTGCTCAAAAAAGATAGCGGGTCATTTCCTTTCATTGTAATTTCACGCTTAAATTGGATGTGCCGGTCCTGACTTGTCAGGCGCTTTAAGGCAGCGCAATGCACTTTTCACACCTATGACAAGACAACAATAATTGATCTCTGAACGTACAACGAAGAAGAAGGGGGAGAAGAAAGTTTGTTTTCATTTTATGTTGAATATAGCTTCATCAACTTCAAAGGCCATATTAGAGCTGTCACCTGATTCATTTTCAGTTAATCTCATAACTTTCACTTCAAGTTAAATTTCAACATCATGACATTGTGATCCCTTCAAACATCCAACACAGCCATGCCGGAATAATCACCCCCACCCCCTCTTTCTCTGCAACAAGTCATGAAATGCAGTATACAAACATCCATCTAATTTCATTTAGAGGACTTTTTTTTGATAGTTTAGTTAATACATAACTTTGTTTGATTTGTGTGCACTCGTTTGTCTTTGCTTATCCATTTTGTTTATTTTCTGTTTTTGCAGGTGTGTTTTTGTAAAAATTTAGTTGGCTTTTTAAAAAATGATACAGAATCAGCAAGCAGAATGTGGTTCTAACTCTTTCTACAGATAATACTGTTGATTATTTTTTCTTCTTAAGAACACGAATCTTTTCAGAGTAAAAAAACCCCTAAAACTTCACTATTTTCTCTTTTCAAACTATAATTCTGAGAAACAAGCTATGCTATCTGTGTCTTCCCTGTAAGAATTCTAAAGAACCAATGAATAATGCCACATTGTCAACATTTTTTTAGGGTTTTTTTACTGTCTTCTGCCCCGAGGGATCAGACTATACAATGCCATTTTTGTTTTAGTTTTTTTAAAACTGTCTTCTGCCCTGAGAGAACAGACTATACAATGTCTTTTTTTTATTTTTTAAACTGTCTTCTGCCCTGAGGGAACAGACTATACAATGCCATTTTTGTTTTAGTTTTTTTTAAACTGTCTTCTGCCCTGAGGGAATAGACTATACAATGCCATTTTTGTTTCAGTTTTTTTTAACTGTCTTCTGCCCTGAGGGAATAGACTATACAATGCCATTTTTGTTTTAGTTTTTTTTAACTGTCTTCTGCCCTGAGGGAATAGACTATACAATGCCATTTTTGTTTCAGTTTTTTTTTAACTGTCTTCTGCCCTGAGGGAATAGACTGTACAATGCCATTTTTGTTTTAGTTTTTTTAAAAACTGTCTTCTGCCCTGAGGGAATAGACTATACAATCCGAGTTTTGTTTTAAGTTTTTTTAAAAATTTCCTTCTTTCCTGAAGGAACAGACTATACAATGTCATTTTTGTTTTAGTTTTTAGTTGACTAGTTCTTCAAGCCCAGCTCCACTTTGTATTCTCATGTTGTTCCGTGAGCAAGAAATGGTTGTGGAAATTCCACGTCTCTTTGATTGCTTGGTTTCCTTTCTGTTTTTTATTTTTATTATTATTTTTTGGGGGTAGATGTTGGAGGGGGGGGGGGGGGGTTGGGGTGGGCAAAGGGGAGTCCTTTCTTTCCTTTCTTTCTGTCTTTCTTTCTTTGCTTTTCTTTCTTTCTTTCTTTCTTTGTCTTTTGTTTAC
>CM054165.1:15503016-15505516 GCA_028751875.1 Rapana venosa
ACACACACACACCCCACGCGCACGCACGCACGCACGCACGCACGCACGCACGCACACTCTCACACTCTATCTTTCTCTCTCTCTCTCTCTCTCTCTCTCTCTCTCTCTCTCTCTCTCTATGGGTATTGGGTTATTATTATTAAGATGTATCCCTAACGGGCGGGGACTGGATGTAAAAAAGCACATATGTGCTTATTCATTATCCTCGAAATAAAAGAATTTGTCATTGTCATTGTCTCTCTCTCTCTCTTTGTCTATCTGTCTGTCTGTCTGTCTGTCGCTCTCTCTCACTCTCTCTCTCTCTCTCTCTCTCTCTCTCTCTCTCTCTCTCTCTCTCTCTCTCTCTCTCTCTCTCTTATATTATATCCCTAATGGCGGGGACTGATTGAAAAAAAGCACATGGGTGCTTATCATTATCCTCGAAATAAAAGAATTTGTCAATTTCTCTCTCTCTCTCTCTATCTCTTTCTCTCTCTCTCTCTCTCTCTCTCTCTCTCTCTCTCTCTCTTCTCTCTCTCTCTCTCTCTCTCTCTCTTCTCACACCCATACACACGCACCACCACCACCACCACCACCAACAACAACTAACAAACAACAAACAACACGCGCGCGTGTGTGTGTCATGGGTTTTGTTTTCTTTGTACATGTTTTCTTCGTCTCCTGGTTGTTTGTCCGTCAATCTTTTTCTCTACGCCTCAGTTTGTCTATTCATCTTTCTCAGTTTTTCTCTCTGTCTTGTTTTTTTGTGTCTTTTCTTTGGTGTTTGGTGATGTAGCTCTGCATATATTGCACTAGGTATAGTCGTTTTATTTTTCTCTCTCTCCCTTTGTTTTTCTTTTTAACATAAAAATAAGCATGTTCTAGAAATGTTCTTTTTGTGACTAGCTATGTTTGTTTTTGGTTTTTTTATTCTCGTGTCTTTTCTTGTCTGTCAGTCTTTATTTGTGTTTCTCAGATCAGTTTGTCTCTTCGTCTGTCAGTTTGTTCTGTATTTTCTTTCTCTTTTGTCAGGGTAATTGACTTCAGTGGAGAGAGGCCTACACATGTTGTGTTCTTTTTTTTGGGTAAGGGGTGGAATAGGCTGTCTGAAGTTGTCTTTTATTCGTTTTTTGTTTTAAACAAATAGTGTTTTTTCAAATATTGGTTTGGTCAACTAGCTAAAAAAACAAACTTTCATGCAGTGTTTTTCATGGAATATGTGTGCTAAACTTCCTCACAATCAGCATGTTACATACTATATGCTATGTAGCTTTTTTATTATTTTTAAAAATTTTATACCATTTTAAGTCACGAGATTTCTCTGCGTGAAATTCGGGCTGCTCTCCCTGGGGAGAGCGCGTCGCCACAAGAGCAGCGCCACCCTTTTTTTCTTTTCTTTTTTTCTTTTGGTCTGCAACTGTATTTGTTTCCCTATCAGAGTGGCTTTTTTCTAAGAATTTTGCCAGGGACAACTCTCTTGTTGCCGTGGGTTCTTTTACTTGCGCTGAAAATTTTGTGTAACACACGGGACCTCGGTTTATCGTCTCATCCGAAAGACTAGCGCCCAGACCACCACTCATGGTCTAATGGATGGGGAAAAATTTCGGGCCCAAACGGGGTACGAACCACGCACATACCCGACCCGGACTTTTCGCATTCTAGACAGGCGCGTTACCTCTAGACCACCGATCCACTTGATGATATTTGAGGAAGTTTGGTACACATAATTGTATATCATACAATGAATATTGTGTAAAGATAGTGGGGTCGATTATTAGTTCTTTTCTGTTGCTTGGCTAGAACTCTGAGGGGAGACGGGATAGCCTAGTGGTTAGAACATTGGCTCGCAATCTGACAACCCGGGTTCGATTCCCGTTCAAGGGGGATATTTTCCCCTGGAGTTAACATCAGTGCAGACTCCACTCTCCCTTAAAGTCCTTCGGATGAGACTATAAACCGAAGCCCCGTGTGCGAACGCACGCAGAGCATCTTGTGCACACGTTAAATCCTGTTCCGCTTTTCATAAGAGTAGGCCATTGTGTGCCGGTGGGAACCGATGACAGAATTTACAAAACCGCATACACACGGGGACTGGATGTAAAAAGGCACATAAGTGCTTATTCCAGTATTCTCGATATAAAAGAATAAAAATAAAAGTTTCACCAACGGTGAGATTTTTGCGTTTGCCACCCGTTTTTTTGCCCACCATTTCAGTTTCCATATTCCAGCTTTGGGCATAGTGTCTTAACCTGCCATCACTGTGCATGCAGACGTTTTAAACTATATTTGTTAATCATCTGTTCTCTACTGGTAAGAATGGCCTACTCTTTTAAAAAAAAAAGGGGGGCAGAAAAGGTTTTAACGAACACACAAAAGAAGTTCTGCGTGCATTTTACACACTGGATCTCGGGTTATTGTTTCAACCTGAGGACTTTTGTTGAGGGAATGGTGTCAGTTCTGATGATGCTAACTCCAAGGGGAACAGAAAGGAAACTTTTGAACAGGCGTCTAGATGGTGGTT
>CM054165.1:15508016-15543927 GCA_028751875.1 Rapana venosa
CTCTCTCTCTCTCTCGCTCTGTTCTGCTCTGTGTTTGGGTGTGTCTGTGCATGTGTGTGAGATACGGTTGTATGTCTTCCTTGTGTGTGTGTGTGCGCGGGCGTGCGTACGTACGTACGTGCGTGCGTGTGTGCGTGTACTATTTTTATTTGAAGTTATCTCGGAATGCTTAAACCAATATAAAATGTAACTTTCTTATGTCCTTTTCAAGATCATGATTCGTACCAATGTGCTTGTCAGTATAAATGTAATTGCTCTTCGTGGGATGATTACAGTGTTTTTGACTTGACTCGACTTGACTAGGGAGCAGGATAGCCTAGTGGTTAGAAGCGATGGGCTCATGATCTGATGGCCTAGGATCGAGCCACCTCAGGGACACTCACTCAAGGAGACCTTTTCCTTGGAGATAACATCAGTTCTGACTCCACTTCCCCCGATAGTCTTTCGGATGAGACCTACCATAAACCAAGGTCCCGTGTGTGAACGCACGCAGAGCATCTTGGGGACATGTTATAACCTGTTCCACTATTCGAAAAACTAGGCAACTGCATGCTAGTTGGAACGGATGACAAAATTAAATTTTAAAAAATCCAGACACATTCATTCTGTTTTCGTGTTAAGACATCAACCCCGAAGTCAGAATGCGGCTGCCTTAATGTCCTTCGGATGAGACTATAAACCGAGGCCCCGTGTGCGAACGCATGCAGAACATCTTGCGCACACGTTAAATCCTGTTCCGCTTTTCGGAAGCGTAGGCCATTGTGTGCCGGTGGAGGAAACAGATGACAAAAGTTACAAAACCGCATACACACGGGGATTGAATGTAAAAAAAAAGCACATTAAGTGCTTATTCCATTATCCTCGATATAAAAGAATAAATAGATAAATAAATCGGCCACACAGAAAAACACGGTCGCATACGCAAAAATCTCATCATTTGTAAAATTTACGTGTAAGAAGGAAGAAGAAAAGGACTTGGAAGGCAGAAAGTTAGCAAGAGAGATAACAGAAAGGCAAGGAAAATAAATAAATAAACCCCGCAGAAAGAAAGAGAGTGATAGAAAAGGAGAAATTTCAAGCGCATATTTTTTTTTTAAAGAAGGTGGGGAGATTATTCATACTGAAAAAAAACCCGGATGCCCCTAGGGGGGTGGGTGGGGGGTCATTTGTTTAGATATTCTACTTTTCAGTTTTTACCCCCCATCTCCGTCTCCATTAAAAAAAAAAGAGTTGATTTCTTGCAATCTGGTTGTGAATTGGAGTTTTTTTTACCCTTTTCAAATAGGATTTTTTCCAGCAATAATTTCTTGTGTAGTCTCTCTCTCTCTCTCTCTCTCTCTCTCTCTCTCTCTCTCTCCCCTCTCTCTCTCTCTCTCTCTCTCTCGCTATATATATATATATATGTATATGTATAATATGTATATTATACATATATGTATATATATATATATATATATATATATAATTATATATATATATATATATATTATATATATATATTGTGTATCCTGAGGCAAACTAGTTAACAGTCTTTCAAAGGGTGACGTGAGCTTGCCTGTGCTTATTGCATTGACCTTTTCTTGATGACATTATCTTCTGACGTAGTGGGATTTTGAGGGTGTTCGTTTTTTTTGTAAAATCGTATTATTCTTTTTGCTTGTTTACAATTCTCTGACCCCATACCACCCCACACCCCCTTTCTAAAGAACACACCAGCTCCAATGTAACTTGTGGATGATGCTTCTCCTCCCCCTCCTTTCCTCCTCCCTCCCAACCCCCCTCCCCCCCCCCCCTCCCCCCCATCCTCTTCATCCCTTCCCTCCTGCTCCCATTCTTGTTCATACCCCCCTTCCATCTTTTCACGTCTGTTTCGTGAAGGAAAGGTTTTCATAATTTCACATCGCCCTTTGATTGTTTGACTGTCCTTTCCTTTCCTTTCGTTTTTTTGTTTCTTTCCGTCTTTCTTTCTTTCTTTTTTTTCTTTCTTTCTTTCCGTCTTTCTTTTCTTTCTTTCTTTCTTTCTTTCTTTCTTTCTTGCTCTTCTTTCTTTCTTTCTTTCTTTCTCTCTTTCTTTTTTTCTTTTTCTCTTTCTTTCTTTCTTTCTCTTTTTCTTTTCCTTTCCTTTCTATAGTTCTTTCGTTTTTGTTTGTTTGTTTCTTTCTTTCCTTCGTTCTTCCTTTTTCTTTCTTTCTTTCTTTCTTTCTTTTGTTTTTTCTTTCTTTTTTTTCTCTCTTTCTTTCTTTTTTTCTTTCTTTCTTTCTGTCTTTTTTTCTTCCGTCCTTCCCTTTCCTTCTTCCTTCCTTCCTTCCTTTCTCCTTCCTACCTTCCTTCCTTCCTCCCTTCTTTGTTTTTTCCCTTCCTTCCTTTCTTCCTTCCTTCCTTCCTTTCTTCCTTTAATATACCTCAGATTAATCCCCCCCCCCAAAAAAAAAAAAAAAAATCCCACCCAACACAGTCGTAATGCGACTACCTTTATGGGTAAAAATGGTCTCATACGCAAAATCTCACCTTTGGTCAACCTTGGAGGTCAAGACGAGGAATGAAAAAAAAAAAACCCAACAAACCCACACAACCCCAACCCAAATCTACCCAAAAGATACAGCAGGCATTCCAGACTTTAAAAAAACACCCAGTCGTATCCTTTTAAATTGTCTTCTGTCTCATCTACTTATTGCCTTTTTGTCTTTTCAATTCTAGATTTGTTTTTGTTCCTTTCAAATTTTGGAAATAAATCTCTTTTTATACATTATTAAAAACAAAACAAAAAGTAAACTGTTTTTGATTCTCATCACCTGTGCATAGTTTATGAAACCTTTCTCCTAGGGTTTAAAAAATTTTTTTCGTGCAAAAGATTTCTGATTATGTCTTTTATCCTTTTGGACTTCTCTGTCTTTATCTTCATCTGTCTGTCCGTTTCCTTGTGTCTTTGTCCGTCAGTTTCTTTGTCTTTTTCTTTTGTCTGTCTGCTTTTTCCTTTGTCTGTCTTTCTCTCTTGTCTGTCTGTCTTTGTCTTTCCCTTTGCCTGTCTTTCTCTTCTGTCTTTCTGCTTTGCCTGTCTTTCTCCTTGTCTTTCTCCTCTGTCTTATTTCTTTGTTTTTTTATTTTGTCTTTCTCCTCTGTCTTTCCCCTTTGCCCGTTTTCCTCCTCTCTCTTTTTCTCTTTTGTCTCTCTTTCTCCTTTGTCTGTTTTCTCCTCTCTTTCTCTTTTGTCTGTCTTTCTCCTTTGTCTGTCTTTCTCCTTTGTCTTTCTCTTTTTTACCCGGCTTCAGTGACATACAGTTGTTTTAAAAAAAAAAAATAATAATAATGTATGGAATTTATATAGCGCTGAATCTTGTTAAGCAACAAATCAAAGCGCTCAGTTGATTTTTTTTTTTGGCGTGTGTATGCGGGTTTTTAAATTTTGTCATCTGTTCTCACCGGCACACAATGGCCTACTCTTTCGAACAGCGGAACAGGATTTAACGTGTGCGCAAGATGTTCTGCGTGCGTTCGCACACGGGGCCTCGGTTTATAGTCTCATCCGAAGGACTTTTAAAAATCTATTTCAGCTGAAGCTGCACTCACTCTGCAATACCTTTACAATCCGTTTTGGAAAAAAAATATCCTTTTGTCTAGAACCACATTTTGGGTTGTTGTTGTCCTTGTTTTAGTTTAAAAAATCTCTCTCCACCCCGCCCCTTTTTTTTCTTTATTGATTTTCCTTTATTTGGGATTCCTCCCACCCCCCACCTTAATATTGTTTGTGAGAATGGATAACAAAATGTACAAAACTGCATACACACGGCGGGGACTGGATATGAAAAAAGGCATACGAGTGCTTATTTCATTATCCTCGAAATAAAACAAAGAAATAACAAAAAACATAGATAAAAAGATTTGCTTGTTTTATATGTTATGCGATTTCAACCCTCTAGAGACAAAACGTTCAATATCCTTTAAAGGTTGCACGAGTGCACGTGTGTGTGTGTATGTTATTCTTTTGCTGGGTTTAAGATAATTTTTCTGATTTATCAACATTTTGAAGGTAGTGTTTTTGTGTCTGTTTTGCTGTATACGGACGCGTACGTGCGCGCGCCCGCACACACGCGCGCGCACGCATTTATGCACCCACACACACACACGTACACACACGCACACACACACACACACACACACACACACACACACACCACACACACAAACACGCGCGCGCGCGCGCGCACGGGATAGCCTGGTGGTTAGAACATTGCACTCGTAATCTGACGTCGCGGGTTCGATTCCCGTTCAAGGGGGATATTTTCCCCCTGGAGTTAACATCAGTGCAGACTCCACTCTCCCCCAAAGTCCTTCAGATGAGACTATAAGCCGAGGTCCTGTGTGCAAACGCACGCAGAACATCTTGCACACACGTTAACTCTGTTCCGCTTTTCGTAAGAGTAGGCTATTGTGTGCCGGTGGGAACAGGTGACAGAATTTACAAAACCGCATACACACGATGACTGGATGTAAAAAAAAAGCCCATAAGTGCTTATTCCATTATTCTCTATATAAAAGAATTTAAAAAAATATTTCGAATCTCTACAACCATCCCCTTTGTTATCTTTTGTTGTTGGTTGGTTGGTTGGTTGGTGAGGGGAAGATTCTCTTAATTTCACACATCTTTTGACTGGTTTCTTTTTTATTTACTTTATTTATTTGTGCGTTCATGTGTTTATTTATTTGTGTATCCATACCTTTGATTGATCCAGATATGGCCTAGACTTTTAAAATAAAGGTTAAAAAAAGTAAACGTGTTCCCATAACCTATGTGGTAGTAGGGGAGCGAGGCGTCAGAGACCGCACTTCTCTAGGGCCAGCATATTGAGGGCGGCGCCCATCTTCTCTCCCTCGCTGCTTTACATTCCCTGACCCTAAAGAGGGCAGGTACCCATTTACAGCTGGGGGGACCTACCTTATATCTGTTCAGAATGTTGACACCACTTTTCACTGCTTTCTTTTTTTTTTCACCTGGTTTATTTTTATTCGTTCATTTATTATTCATGTATTTGTTTATCCAGCACTTTGAGTCACCCAGATATACCAAGACTTTTAAAAGAATCGATTTTCATATCTGTTTAATCTGTCTTTAAATCTGATATCTTATACTTATCTTCTTTTGTCTTTTTATATAATATACAGAAATATCTCCTTTCTGTACCGTGTTGTATCTTTTACCAGATTGCAAAACTTGTTCGTTTTAATTCTCATCAGGTGTGTGCCCTTTCGAAAACCCTTTTCTCTTCTTTTTATTTGTTGAAAATTGTGATAATTGTAGTGTTTTGCTCTATTTTGGGGGGTCTTGTCTCTGTGTTTCCTGATCGTTATTGTCACGAGTGCGGTCAATGTTTGTGTGTGTACGTGCGTGCGTGCGTGTGTGTGTGTGCTTGTGTGTGCGTGCGTGCGTGTGTGTGTGTGTGTGTGTGTGTGTGTGCCATTACATTGTGTATGTGTGTGCGTGTATGTATATATGTGTTTTACTATTATTTATTGTTATTTATTTATTATTTTATATCGAGGATAATGGAATAAGCACTCATGAAACCGATTAATTCTGTAGTCAGAGTTTTTTTCGCTATCGTTTTCTTGTCTCTTATCTTACTGTTTTCTTTTGCCCTTTTATTCCTTTTTCTCTCATTCCTTTTTCTCTCCAACATTCTGGTTGATTTGATTGTTTCGTAGTGTGCATTTTCAGTCCTCTAGAGACAAATCGTTCATTATTCTTTAAAGGTTTTAGGAGAGCATGTGTGTGTGTGTGTGTGTGTGTGTGTGTGTGTGTGTGTGTGTGTGTGTGTTTCTATTATTGTATTACTTTTTTTTAGAGATAAAAGTTTCCGATTTATCAAAATTTTGAAGATTTTTTTTGGGGGGTGGGGGGGGGCGTTGGTGGCTTTGTTTCACACACACGCGCGCAGGCGCATACACACACACACACACACACACACACACACACACATATATATATACACACACACGCACGCACTCACGCACGCACGCACACACTTGTTATGTTTGCTTTTATAACACAGACCCACAAACAGACAGGAACACACACGCACTTTTTATGTTTGTTTTTATTTCACTGACACAGACAGAAACACACACACACACACACACACACACACACACACACACACACACACACACACACACACACACACACACACACACACACACACACACACACACACGCACGCACGCACGCACTCACACAATCTGACAACCCGGGTTCGATTCTCGTTCAAGGGGATATTTTCCCCTGGAGTTAACATCAGTGCAGACTCCACTCTCCCCAAAAGTCCTTTGGATGGGACTATAAACCGAGGCCCCGTGTGTTAACGGGCGCAGAACATCTTGCGCACACGTTAAATCCTGTTACGCTTTTCGTAAGAGTAAGTCACTGTGTGCCGGTGTGGACAGATGACAGAATTTACAAAACTTCATACACACGGGGACTGAATGTAAAGAAAAAGCATATAAGTGCTTATTCCATTATCCTCGATATAAAATAAAATCAAATCCCTTGGGAGGGTTAACGAAACCCATTAATTCTGTTGTCAGAGTTTTTTTCGCTATCGTTTTCTTTATTGTCTCTTATCTTACTGTTTTCTTTTGTCCTTTTATTCCTTTTTCTCTCATTCCTTTTTCTCTCCAACATTCTTGTTGATTTGATTGTTTCGTAGTGTGCATTTTCAGTCCTCTAGAGACAAACCGTTCAATATTCTTTAAAGGTTTTAGGAGAGCGTGGGTGTGTTGTTTTTTTAAATTGTATTTTTGTATTATTTTATTTTTTAAGAGATGAAGGTTTCCGATTTATCAAAATTTTGAAGATTTTTTTTTTACGGGGGGGTTTTGGTGGTTTTGTTTCACACTCACGCGTGCGCGCGCACACACACACACACACACACACACACACACACACACACACACACACACACACACACACACACACACACACACACACACACGCACGCACTCACGCACGCACGCACACACTTGTTATGTTTGCTTTTATAACACAGACCCACAAACAGACAGGAAACACACACACACTTTTTATGTTTGTTTTTTTTTCACTGACACAGACAGAAACACACACACCACACACACACACACACGCACGCACGCACGCACGCACGCACGCACGCACGCACGCACGCACGCACGCACGCACGCACGCACGCACGCACTCACACAATCTGACAACCCGGGTTCGATTCCCGTTCAAGGGGATATTTTCCCCTGGAGTTAACATCAGTGCAGACTCCACTATCCCCAAAAGTCCTTCGGAGGAGATTATAAACCGAGGCCCCGTGTGTGAACGCACACAGAACATCTTGCGCACACGTTAAATCATGTTACTCTTTTCGTAAGAGTAGGCAGTTGTGTGCCGGTGGGAACAGATGACAGAATTTACAAAACCGTATACACACGGGGACTGGATGTAAAGAAAAAGCATATAAGTGCTTATTCCGTTATCCTCGATATAAAATAAAATCAAATCCCTTGGGGGGGGGGGGGGGGGGTTAACGAAACCCATTAATTCAGTAGTCAGAGTTTTTTTCGCTATCGTTTTCTTTCTTGTCTCTTATCTTACTGTTTTCTTTTGCCCTTTTATTCCTTTTTCTCTCATTCCTTTTTCTCTCCAACATTCTGGTTGATTTGATTGTTTCGTAGTGTGCATTTTCAGTCCTCTAGAGACAAATCGTTCAATATTCTTTAAAGGTTTTAGGAGGAGCGTGTGTGTGTGTGTGTGTGTGTGTGTGTGTATGTGTGTGTGTGTGTGTGTGTGTGTGTTTCTATTATTGTATTACTTTTTTTTAGAGATAAAAGTTTCCGATTTATCAAAATTTTGAAGATTTTTTTTTGGGGGTGGGGGGGCGTTGGTGGCTTTGTTTCACACACACGCGCGCAGGCGCATACACATGCACGCACGCACACACTTTTTATGTTTGCTTTTATAACACAGACCCACAAACAGACAGGAACACACACACACTTTTTATGTTTGTTTTTATTTCACAGACAGACAGAAACACACACACACACACACACACGCAGCACGCACGCACGCACTCACACAATCTGACAACCCGGGTTCGATTCCCGTTCAAGGGGATATTTTCCCCTGGAGTTAACATCAGTGCAGACTCCACTACCCCCAAAAGTCCTTCAGATGAGACTATAAGCCGAGGCCCCGTGTGCGAACGCACGCAGAACATCTTGTGCACACGTTAAATCCTGTTCCACTTTTCGTAAGAGTAGGCCATTGTGTGCCGGTGGGAACAGATGACAGAATTTACAAAAACCACATACACACGGGGACTGCATGTAAAAAAGCACATAAGTGCTTATTCCATTATCCTCGATATAAAAGAATAAAATAAAATAAATAAAAATAAACACACACACACATTCAGTGCCCTCCAGTCAACGTCCTCCCTTCCCCAACCCAACCCCCTTCCCCATCAATCTATGCAATGACATCCTCCACTATTTTTGTTGTTGTTGCTTCTTAAAGGGAAAGTTCTTACGATTTCACACCGTTTATGATTGCTGTTTTCTCGTTCTAACTTACAATGTTTATTTATTGGTTTATTCATTTATCTCTCTATCGATTCATTGATTGATTATTGATTCTGTTTCTTCCTTTATCTAGACATATCTGCGATTTATCCAGATGACAGAGCACACATTCTAGACTCTTACACTATTTTCATATCTTTTCAATCTATCTTCTGCCTGTTTATATTCATCTCCTAATATTTTTCTTTAAAAAAAAAAACCAAAAACCTTTTTTCATTTCTATTTTTTAAACATGTTTTCTTTTTTAAATTTTCCCCTGTACCGTAAGTTTATTTAGACCATTGTTTGGAAAGCACCATTTGGAAAATTTTGAAACCCCCGCTTCCCCCCTGCACTTTTCCCATTTTCTCAGATTTTGTAGTATGTCTTTCCCCCTCGGGGGCCGCCCAAATGAGTTGCCTGCACTTGGGGCGACTCGCTCTTCCCCCCCCCCCCTTTCCCCCCCGGGGGTTTTGGAGCAGCCCAATTTTCCCGCGAAAAAAATCTGCTGTGCTTGGATTTTGGTATACAATACAATTAAATTTTAAATTAAAACCCGAAAATGCTTTACTTTTCATTTTGCAATACAACAACAAAAAAAATTCAGTAAAACGCAATGCTTTTGATTTTGGTCTTCCCATCGTTTTCTCTGTCTGCCTCTTTTTGTCTCCTCCTTGTACTGTTCCCTTTTAATAGGGGCAGTCTTGGCCCGTCCAGATGTTCGTTTTTACGTGCCCCCTACCCCTTTTGTTTGCCGGTTTTTTTCCCCCCCCTGAAAATCAGGGGGGGAAAAATTTCATATTTCAAACCCTCCCTTTTTTTACCTTTTTAAAGCTGGGGTATGCTTCTTGAAAACCTTTTTTTTTACTTTTCATTCTATTTATTTGGATTTTCATTATGTATTTTTGTTTGTCGTCTTTGTCTTTTTAAAAATCCGTCCGTCGTTTTTGTGGGGCGTTTCCATTTCCTTGGGCTGTCTGTTTCTCTGTGGGCTTTTCTCTTTTTGTCTGTTTGTCTCTTCCCCCTTTTCTCTCCCTCTCTGTCTCTCTCTTTTCTTTGTTTTTTCGGGCTCTGTCCCCGTCTCCTCTTCACTCCCTCTCTCTCTCTTGTTTCTCCCACTCCCTCTTTTCTCTCTTCCTCCCCTGTGTGTCTGTGTCCCGTTTTTTCTGTCTTGGGGCAGTCTCTGTCTTCTGTTGTCTCTCTGTGTCGTTTTTCTGTCTGTCCCTCCTCTTTGGGATTCTTTTTTTTTTTTATTTTTTTATATCGAGGGGTAATGGAATAAGAACTATTTTTTTTTTTTTACATCAAGTTTTCCCCCGTTATGGGTTTTTTTAAATTTTTTTAAACTTTTTTCTCACCGCACCCAATGAACCTCTCTTACGAAAACCCCGGGAAAAGGATTAACGTTTAAAAGCAAGTGTTCTGGTGCGTTGCATACGGGGGGGGCTCGGTTTATAGGGGTCATTTAAGGGTTTTTGGGGGGAGGGAAGGGCTGAATTTATATTAACTCCAGGGGAAATAAACCCCTTTTAACCCGGGGAAATTTAACCGGGGGTCCGGGCAGGTTTTCAATGTTCCAACCACTAGGCTATCCAGTCCCCCCCAAATTTCACAGCCCCGCGCCGTTCCCAAAATCAAAATTTAAAATCCAAAATCAAATGTGTTGGTTTTGTGTGTGCAATAGTAGGAGACATATAATTCATTAAAAAAAAAAACCCTTTTGGGGCTATAAATTCTGTCCATTACTTTATTTTTTTCTTTTTTTCCTTCCCCTTTTTTGAGTGTGTTTTTCCGCGTTGATTTTCCGGGTTTCCCATTGGATTTGAATATTTTGTTTCATGATTTTCGTCTTTTAAAAGATTTTGACAAACTTTTTTAGATTCTTTTAAGGGTTTTTTTTGGGGGCTTTTGTGGGGGGAAAATTTATTTTTTAAGGATCCTTTTTTTTTTTTTTTTGTTTTCTCCAATTTAACAATTTTCCCGATATTTTGGGTTTTAAGGTTGTTATTTTGTTTTGGGTTGTTTTTTTTTTTCTTAGTTTTTTAAGGGAAACCCCCGGAAGGGACCCCACCAACGCCCCGCACGCACACACCCCACACACACACACACACACACAAACCACACACACACCAAAACACCCCCACACACACACACACACACACACACAAACACCCACGCACGCGCGTCTTCTTTTCTCTCACCGCTCCTGTCTCTCCGTCCCTCCCTCTCTTCTTCCTCTCTCTCTCCCCCCTCTTTGTCTCTGTTTTTCCCTCATTCTTTAGAATGTTCTTCTTCTTCTTCTTCTTCTTCTTCTTCTTCTTCTTCTTCTTCTTCTTCTTCTTCTTCTTCTTCTTCAAAATACCCTCGGGGACATAACATTTGTACAGAAAGGGAAGAAGATGGATAAAAATATTAAAAAAACAAAACAAAAAAAACGGGCTGGAAACATACGTACAATCATTTTTTCGTGTGCCCTTTATCCGATTTCAGCCTGTGAACTGTCGTTTTCTTTGTCTTTTTGCTTTTGTTTGTTTTTGTGTTTTTTTGATAGTCAAAGATGAGGAGAGAGGGTGGCAGAGGGAGGGAGAGAGAGAAGGATATATATATATATATATATATATATTCTTTTATATCGAGGATAATGGAATAGAGATATGAGAGAGAGAGAATGTGTGTGTGTGTGTGAATTGTCTTAGATTCTATCCACAATAGCTCGTGATATGGTGCTTCACTGGAAAAAAACATCAACAGAAATACTTGCCTTTCTTTGAAGGAATATAGACTTTAAGATCTATTTTAGACTCTACTCACAGTAGATGGTGACGCAATATTTCACTAGATAGAAAAAAAAGAATATCTATACTCGTCTTTCATTAGTGGGGTAAGAAATAAAACTTGAAACATAATTCTAATCATTTTCAAAAGTAACAAAGGTTAGTCAAGGACGGCTGTTGTGTCCGTATGTGGTATATTGTCGTTAAGTGGACAGGCTCACAGGAATAAGAAACTTCTCCTCCCTCTTCCTGTGGAAACTTCTGGTGAAATGACGAGTACTGTACTTTGTAAGGGGGTACCCGTTTTTTTCTCGTTCGCAGTCGTGATTGAGTTTTTATTTATTTGATACCATTCACTGCCGTTATCTTGGGGTCGTGTCTTTATACAGCGATGCGCTTAGCATTTTAGAAATAATTTCTAGTCACTTTTTTGACCGGGTTTGCGCAGTTGAAAGTCTGCCAGTTGGGTTTGCACAGTTGAAAGTCTTAAACCAGCTGAATTTGCACAGTTGAAAGTCTTAAACCAGCTGGGTTTGCGCAGGTGAAAGTCTTAAACCAGTTGGTGACAAGGAAACACGACTCAAATATTGGCACGGGAAAAATATTGGATAAAATTAATTCAGTCACGACTAAGAACATAAAACGAGCTCTCCTTAACTTAAAAATTGTCGTTCAACTCACCTCCACCCCTCACAAAGACAATAAAAATGGTTAGATTCGGATTTTTGCCGTTTGCAGTCAGTGCACTGGTAGCCTACCTGGAAAAGTTAAAGGTGGTGGTACAGGTGTCTCATAACCTATGCAGTCGTAGGGAAGCGAGGCATCAGAGACCTCAACTTCTCCAGGGCCCAGCATATTGAAGGCGATGCCCATCTCCTCTCCCTCGCTGCTTTACCTTCCCTGACCCTAAAAGAGGGCAGGTACCCATTTACAGCTGGGTGAACTGGAGGAAACTGTACTGAAGCCAAGGCGCGCAAAAGTGTCACCCATCCACTTGGTAACCCACGCTCGATGCTGCTTAACCTTAGCTGGGGGGAAAGCGAGTGCTCTGACCACTGAGCTATCCCGTCCCTGGTGAAGGAAAGAAGCTTTTTCTTGTTCCTGCCCACCCCCCATCCCCCACACGTCAGTGTCCAGACTCACGGAAGATTTCTTATCTCCCGTCCACTTTATGACAATAGCCACTTAAGGACATAGCAATGGACCCCTGCGTTGCTGACGTAAGACATTTCATTTCATTTTTTTCTTTTATATCGAGGATAATGGAATAAGCACGTATGTGCTTTTTACATCCAGTCCCCGTGTATATGCGTTTTTGTACATTCTGTCATCTGTTTCCACCGGCACACAATGGCCTACTCTTCCGAAAAGCGTAACAGGATTTAACGTGTGCGCAAGATGTTCTGCATGCGTTCGAAAACGGGGCCTCGGTTTATAGTCTCATCCGAAGGACAGGGGGTGGGAAGGGGGGGGAGGTGGTGTGGAGGATGGTGATGGCAGTGATCGAAGGAAGGAGGGATGGATGGAGGGATGCTGGGTGATTGTTGCAGGGTCTGGATCAGACGCCTATGTGTCCTGCCCGCGCTAAATCCAGACCTACCATCCTGGTGAGTTGAGTCAGTGATTATAATAATAATAATAAATATGTATGGAATTTATATAGCGCTGAATCTTGTAAAGCAAGGAATCGAAGCGCTCAGATGACATTTAATTTTTTTATTTATCGAGGATAATGGAATAAGCACTCAGGTGTGGTTTTTTTACATCCAGTCCCTGTGTGTATGCGGTTTTGTAAATTTTGTCATCTGCTCCCACCGGCACACAATGGCCTACTCTTTCGAAAAGTGGAACAGGATTTAACGTGTGCGCAAGATGTTCTGCAGGACATTATCATTATTTTTGCCTCCTGGTTTTGTGTTTGATGTTAATAGCAATAATGAGGATCATAGTAATGATTGTGATAAAGGTAATGATGATGATGATGATACAACAACAACAATAATAATAATTATTATTATAGCTAAAAAGACAATAATAATAATAATAATGATAATAATAGTAACAACAACACAATAATAACACCACCACCACACCCGCAACTACTACTACTACTACTACTACTACTACTACTACTACTACTACCACCACTACCGATGCTGCTGCTGTTGCTGCTGCTGCTGCTGCTGCTGATGATGATGATGATGATAACAACAATAGCAATAAGAATGATCACGACAATGAAGATCATATTGATGATGATAGTAACAATGATGGCAATTATCAGCATCATCATCGTCGTCATTGTTCCAGCTGCTTTTTGTCAGTTATTATCATTATTATATCATCATCATTGGGGACAGGACAGCTCAGTGGTCAGAGTACTCACTTTCCCCCAGCCAAGGTTAAGCAGCATCGAGCGTGGTTACCGCTTGGACGGGTGACCGTTTGCGCGCCTTGGCTTCAGTACAGTTTCCCCAGTTCACCCAGCTGTAGATGGGTACCTATTCTCTCTAGGGTTAGGGAAGGTAAAGCAGCGAGGGAGAGGAGATGGGCGCCTCTCTCAATATGCTGGCCTCTAGAGAAGTGAGGTCTCTGACGCCTCAATCCCCTACGACCACATAGGTTATGGGACGCCTTCACCTTTTTTTTTTTTAATATCATCATTACGATTGCGACTGTTAGCGTGCCATTACTATTATCACCTCTCGTTCTCCCTTCCTTCAACCTTTCCCTCTTCCTTTCTTTCTGTTTTTCTTTCCTCTTTCTTTCCTTTCTTCCTTTTTCCCCCTCCCCATCCTTCCTCTTTCTTTTCTTCCCCCTTCTTTCCTTCCTTCCTTTCGTCCTTCTCCCTAACCTTCTTTCATTTTCACCCCTTTTTTCCTTCCTTCCTTTCCTCCTCCCTAACCTTCCTTCTTTCCTTTTTCCCCTTCTTTCTTCCCTTTCCCCCTCCCTAACCTTCCTTCTTTCCTTTCTTCCCCCTTCTTTCCTTCCTTTTCTCCTCCCTAGCCTTCCTTCTTTCCTTTCTTTTCCCCCCTTTTTCCTTCCTTTCTTTCCCTCTCTTTGCCTTCCTTCTTTCATTCTTTCCCCTCTTTGTTTCCTTCCATTCTTCCTCCCTTCCTTCTTTTCTCCCCATCCTCCCTCTTCCCTTTCCTCCCCTTCCTTCCCTCTTTTGTTCATATCTTCCTTCTTTCCTCGCTTTCTCCTTGCTTCCTTCTTTCCTTTCTTCCCTTCTCTCCTTCCTCCTTTCTTTGCCCTCTTTGTTTTCTTCGTTCCCTCATTCCTTCCTTCCTAATTTATCTTTAACCTCGTTCTTTCCTTTCTCCCACCTTCTTCCCTTTTTTTCCATCGTTCACCTTTCCATCCTTCTTTCTTCCCTTTCTTCCCCTTCTTTCTTCCATCCTTCCTTTTTTTCTTCTCTTTACCCTCCTGCTTTCCCTTCTTCCATTTTCCTTCCTTCCTCCCCTTTTTTCTCCACTCCCCTTCACCCTCCATTCCCCCCTTCCTCCTCACTTCCTTCCCTCCTCCCTTCCCTTTCCTTCCTTCCCTCCTTCCTCCCGTCCTCTCTCCCCTTTCTCTTCTTCATTCCTCCTTTCCCCTTCCTTTTCCTTTCATTCTTCTTTCCCCCCTCCATTTCTTCCTTCCCTTCCCTCCCCCTTCTCCCTTTTCCATCTTTGCTTCCCCCCCCTCCCATCTACCTCCTTCTTAATCCTCCCTCCCCTCCTTTCCCTCCCCCTCCCTTTCCATTCCTTCCTTCCCTCCTTCCTCCCCTTTCCCTCCCTTCCCCTCCTCCCTTCCTTCTTCCTTCCCTCCTTCCTCCCCTTTTCCCCTCCCCTTCCTTTCCATCCTTCCTCCCTCCCTCCCCTCCTTCCCTCCCTTCTCCTTCCACCCTTTCTCCCTCTCTCCCCCTTTTCCCCACTTCCGCCCTCCCTTCCCCCCCCCTTCCTTCCTCTCCTTCCTCACTCCCACCCTCCCAACCACCCCACCCCCTCCCTCACTCCCACCCATCCATCCTCCCATCCATCCATCCATCCATTCCCCTTACTTAACCTCCCCACCGCCCACCCCACACACACACACACCATCCATACCCTCTCGACCTCAGGTCAGCCTGGGAGCGGAGGTGATCGCCCTGAACAAGGATCTGTACTGCCGGCACGCAGCCAAGGAAGCCAAGGAGGTGGCGGAGAAGACCTTCATCTACGACGACGTCTTCATCCGACGCCGCCTGAGAGAGCGGGTCAACAGGGACGTGCACTTGGAGGAGGTCCTGAAGCACTACTTCCTCAAGATGGCGCAGGTCAAGGCCGAAATCAAGGAGCAGGCTTTGCAGGAGGACGTCTTGTAGGAGGAGAAAGAAGAAGGAGATGATAAGAAGAAGAAGAAGAAGAAGAAGAAGAAGAAGAGAGGAGAGAGAGATGTGGGGTGGGGAGGGAGGGAGGGGTGGAATTTGAGGGTTAGAGTCATGGTTTGTGGTTTGCGAGGGGGATGGGGGTGGGGGCGGTTAGTGAGGAAGGGGGGAGGTAAGGTTAGAGATGGATGGGGAGGAAAGTAAAGCGAGGTTAGGAAAAGTGCCAGGTTAGGGCAAGTGTGAGGTTTTGGCACTTGTTAAGGCAAGGGATGGCAATGCAAGGCAAGTCAAGGTTAGAGAAGGCAAGGCACGTACGTAAAGCAAGGCGTGGCGAAGCCAACAAAAAGGTTAGGCAAGACATGGCAAGGTTAGGTAAGGCATGGCAAGGTTAAGTGAGGCATGGCAAGATTAGGTAAGGCAAGGTTAGACAAGGCAAGGTTGGACAAGGTTAGACTAGGCAAGGTTAGGTGAGGCAAGCTTAGGAAAGGCAAGGTTAGGTAATACAAGTAAGGCAGGGCATAACAAGCCAAGGTTAAGCAAGACATGGCAAGGGAAGGTTAGGCTAGGCAAGGTTAGGCAAGGCAAGGTTAGGAAAAGTTAGGCGAGGTTAAACAAGGCAAGGTTAGACAAGGCAAGGTTAGGCAAGGTTAGACTAGGCAAGGTTAGGTGAGGCAAGCTTAGGCAAGGCAAGGTTAGGTGAGCCAAAGCAGGACAGGGTTAGGTAATACAAGTAAGGCAGGGCATAGCAAAGCAAGGTTAAGCAAGGCAAGGCAAGGTTAGACAAGGCAAGGTTAGACATGGCAAGGTTACGCAAGGCAAGGTTACGCAAGGCAAGATTACACAAGTCAAGTCAATGAAAAGTAAGGCAAGGTTAGGCAAGGTAAGGCCAGACAAGATTAGGCAAGGCAAGGCAAGGTTACGCAAGGCAAGATTACACAAGTCAAGTCAATGAAAAGTAAGGCAAGGTTAGGCAAGTCAAGTCAATGAAAAGTAAGGCAAGGTTAGGCAAGGCAAGGTAAGGCAAGACAAGATTAGGCAAGGCAAGGTTATGCAAGTCAAGTCAGTGAAAAGTAAGGCAAGGTCAGACAAGGCAAAACAAGGTTGTTCAAGGTAAGGCAAATCATGTCAAAGCAAGGTTATTCAAGGCAATGTTAGACAAAGCAAGTTTAGACAAGGCAAAAAAACAAGGCAAAGCACTTGCAAGGTTTGACAAGGCAAGTCAAATCAATGCAAAGCAAGACAAGACGAGGCAAGGTTAGGTACATAGGTAAGGTTAGGCAAGGCAAGACGAGGCAAGGTAAGACAAAGCAAGACAAGGCAAGGCAATGAATAGCAAGGAAAGGCAACATCGTTTGTATGATGACAGCAGAAAAGCAAGAGTGCTCTTTTTTTTTTTACATGAAGTCCCAGTCATAATTAGGAATTGTTCATCATACTATCAATCAAATGGGTGCATGGAGAAGTATGTTATAACGATAACCAGCACTATTTGACCATGACGAGTATAAATCGAGTCATATACAAAAGAACACTCTCCTCATTTTGAGTCAGGAAGGGAAAGAATTCTAGCGTAATCAAAGAAGAGTTAAGTGTTTTCAGAATGGGCAAAGATTTTTTGATTCTTTTTATTGGGGAATAAAGATCTTAATGACTAGGCTTAAATATTGCTGAGTCTTAACAAAAATTATTTCTTAGCCTTACGGTCATGCATTTAAACAAACCAGCTTTGATTTACATAGATTGGTGAGGACTTTTTTTTTCATGCGTAGGGTTATGAAGCAGTTAGTAGTAACCATAAAAGTTATTCCGTGCGCGTTACTTGTGTAACGAATATTCTAGGAAGTTACTAAAGTAAGGGAGTTCATTTAGGAAGTTACTGGGGTCTTTTGAGGTATTTCTTTTGATCACGAGAGTTCGTGGTGGCCGATTTTAACACAGCTTTGAACTAGATGTCGTCTGGATATTGTCAAATTTACAGTCTTAGACTGGTAGAATGGTTTAGATATTTTTTTAAATAATATTTGAAAAACAAATCTAATCAGGAATATGTTTGAATCTGTGATCTTATTGTCAGAAGTAATGGTGATGTCATCGGTTTCTGATGTAAATGTAGAATAATGTGGTGTATATAAAAAAAAAAGGCAATGTACTTTTGATATAATTTTATACTTCACATATGAGGAGACGTGATTGTTGCATGAAGTAGGTAATTTGTTTTGAATATAAGTTGATCTGTTATTGGAGACAGAAAATATAATGACACGCATAATGTTGGTCTTGAAATATCATACGTCTTGAACAGATAACGACATCCTTGTGTAACTCAGATAATAATGGTCACCATAATTATTCAAGCGATGCTTTTTTATTATTTGCTTTTTCAAATAAGATTTTATACCACACAGGCATTTAAAAAAATCCCTTTTATTAAGTTATAATGCAACCTTTATTTCTTTCTTCACAAAATTTTGAAAGAATTTCTTACTATGTAAGTAAAGGCGTTTATCCATTTGTTAGGGAAGTTGGTGATAAGAAATCATCAAAGATATTTTCTCCTTATTTTGCTAAGTAAGTTTTACACAACGCCAGCATTTTCCGTCCCATACAAAATTTGTTATATTTTGTGTCATCAATGGCAGATTATAAAAAAAAAGATATGGATGATGTATTCTTTATTACCTGTTCATGAGATAATCTCAAAAGGCAATTTGCTTGTGGATTAGATACAACATGTTTATAGTTCGCTTTTTGAAAAAAAAAATTTTGCATTTTCGAATTACTTTTGTGCTTTCTTAGATACGTTTATTTTGATACATTTACACTTTTTTTTATAAAAGAAATAAAGAATTTTAATTTTTTAAAAGCAATGGTTTGTGTGCTCTGATTTTCTTGATAATGGGGAAGGAAATAATTCTTCAAGATTCCTTTTTTTCTCTTTTCGTTTTTCTGTTTTAGAGTTCTGAGTTTTTAACCAATGGTGACATTTTGCGTATGCGACCTTTTTCTATATTGCCATATTCAGACTTTGGGGAATATGAAGTTTTGATTATAGTCTTGATCTGAAGCAGCACTAAAGAAAATGATTTTTCCCCCCCCCCCCCCCCCCCCCCCCCCCCCCCCCCCCCCCCCCCCCCCCCCTCCCCAACACCCCTCCTTTTTCCCCCCCTCTCCTTTTGTTCTGTGTTCCCTTTTTTTTCCCTTGTTGTTGTTCTTGTTTTTTTCCTTTTGTTTCCTCTTGTTTTTTTTGTTGTTGTTGTTGTTGTTATTCTTCTTCTTCTTCTTCTTCTTCTTCTTTCTTCTTCTTCTTCTTTGCATTCTTCTTCTTTGCATTCTTCTTCTTTGCATTCTTCTTCTTCTTCTTCGCATTCTTCTTTGCATTCTTCTTTGCATTCTTCTTCTTCTTTGCATTCTTCTTCTTCTTTGCATTCTTCTTCTTCTTCTTTGCAGTATTCTTCTTCTTTGCATTCTTCTTCTTCTTCTTTGCATTCTTCCTCGCAGATCTTCTTCTTCTCTTCTTCTTCTTCTTCTTCTTCTTCTTCTTCTTCTTCTTCTTCTTCTTCTTCTTCTTCTTCTTCTTCTTCTTCTTCTTTGCATTCTTCTTCTTCAGCTTTTCTTGTTGTTGTTGTTCTTCTTCTTCTTCATCTTCTGAAATATTCTTCGTAATCTTCTTCTTAATATATAACGTTGTGGAATATTAAAAAAAATGATATGCAGCGTTGCAAAATTAATTCGAAATTATAGTGTTGTAAAACGAAAAACTAGACATGGTTACGGAATGAAAATACACATGCGGAACAGACGAACATCAATGATTGTCTGTTTTTGATGAAAGAATACAGCTACTTTCTTACTACTAAATAGAGCACATTTCGAAGAATGATTTTTCTCCCCCCCCCCCTCTCTCTCTCCCTCTCTTTAAGGGGGGGGGGGAGGGATAGCCTGGTGGTTAGAGTGATGTATTCGTGATCTGCTGATCTGGGTTTAAATCTCGTTCAAGAGGATTTTTCCTCTGGAGTTCACATCAGTGTCGACTCCACTCTCCCCAGAAGTCCTTCGGATGAGCCTATAAACCCAGGCCACGTGTGTGAATGCGCGCAGAACATCTTGCACATACGTTAAAACCCGTTCCGCTTTTCGGAAGAGTAGGCCATTGTGTGCCAGTGGGAAGGGATGTCAAAATTGACAAAACTGCATACACACGGGGACTGGATGAAAAAATGCATATGAGTGGTTATTTCATTATCCTCGAAATAAAAGAAACTCTCTCTCTCTCTCTCTCTCTCTCTCTTTCTCTCTCTCTCTCTATCTCTTCTCTCTCTCTCTCTCTCTCTCTCTCTCTCTCTCTCTCTCTCTCTCTCTCTCTCTCTCTCTTTATAGGAATGGAGAAAAGCACTAAACGCTTCATTGGCTTTTCAATTTTCTCACAGACGCCGAATGGCACTGAAAACCCAGAATGACTAATGAGTTTAATGTCAAGATGCGCTGTAAATATCCTTCGTGTAAATGTTTAATACCATTTATAAGTTGTTCGGGACGGGATAGCTCAGTGGTCAGAGCACTCGCTTTTCCCCAAGCCAAGGTTAAACAACAATGAGCGTGGTTACCGAGTGGATGGGTGACCGTTTGCGCGTCTTGGCTTCAGTACAGTCCCTCGGTTCACTCAGCTGTAAATGGGTACCTGCCCTATTCAGTGTCAGGGACGGTTAAGCAGCGAGGGAGAGGAGATGGGCGCCGTCCTCAATATGCTGGCTCCCTAGAGAAGCTGAGGTCTCTGATGCCTTGCTCCCCTACGACCACATGGGTTATGGGGCACCTTTAACTTTTTATAAGTTGTTCCACTTTCTTTCTTTAAAGACATTTGTTTTGCCATAGGAGATAAATCAATGTTTTCAATTTAAACTATGTTTTAGTTTTTGCTCTCAGTCCCAATGTTTGTCTTCTATGCAGTTTGGAATTGCCGCATGCGCGTGATTGGTTTGAATGTAAGCGCTTTGATTTGTTTGCTTTACAAGATTCAGCGCTATAGAAAGTCTATAATAATAATTATTGTTATTATTATTATTATCATCATCACCATCATCATCATTCGAACGCGCAGACAGCAACTAATATTGTAAACATGTGTCACGCTGCTGTTAATCGCCTGACAAGTCAGGCCCAGGGCATCTAACTTTGGCATAAGAGAGAATTGTTATCTTTTAAGTCTTTATGGGGGGAAAATGGCATCAGAATGGACACATATCTCTGTCCTCTCTTGTTCATTCAGTTGCCATGACAAAGCAAGGCAAGACAAAGCAAGGCAAGGCAAGCAAGGCCAAGTTAATCTCAAACTGCATTAGAAGGCAGTGTTGCATGTCGCGAGGCACTATAACCCCAAATGTGAAACACAGACTGAGCTTTCGGGAAGAAATTAACCACCACCATTAACATTAATTTGTCAGTAAAAAGCGGTATGACTGAAATATCAACAGCGACGTAACATTTCAGGGAACAACACAAGAAAACTAAATGATATGTTAGAATTTAATAATAGGATAACAAGCACATAAGTGCTTATTCCATTATCCTTGATATAAATAAAACAAAATGAAATAAAATGTAGGCGCTTGGGAGTAGAATAATTATGGAAGGGAAGAGGGGGTGAAGATGGTGAAAGGATATAAAGATTGTATGCGTCACATATTGAGGGGTACCAGCCAGAAGGGTCTAAGTATCAACAGTTTAAATTTTCACTTTTTTTTATATGACTAGACACCAAACAGGCCTGCTTTATTATAAAAGTAGAATTTTTTTCCAGGATGGTGATTAATTATCGATTTATTGATCAGAACTCAAACTTGTCATACAAAAAATGGGCTAAGTGATGTCTTGCAGAAGGCGCTTATGGACACTACCAGCTTCGAACTGTGGCTTGGAAGTACAGGAACCAGAGAGATATGCTAAATGGGCATTCAGGCTCACTCACCTGTTTTTGTACAAATCGCTGCAACTTTAACCCTCCATGGTTATTTCCACTTGGGCCAAAGCTGTGTACAAATTTTCAAAATATGTCACTGAATGCTGAAAAATAAAAAGTTTTGAAAATTAGGGCTGCGTATCTTACATGCCTTAAACCGTTCATTAACTAGCCCCCTTGAAGCAATGTGATGATTTTTCACCAAAGTCAAGTTCAAGGAAGCTGGCTGAATCCATCTGATGTCACTTTTGTATAACAGATTTAAAAAAAAAATCATAACACTGGAGAGCCTGAAATCCCAAAGATATCACTTGTTGACATATCAAACAAATTTAGCCAACAGACACAAACTAGGCAAGCTAACGGTCAAGGAAAGCAACTGTGTTTAGAAAAATGATTGCCCTACAGGCCAGAGTACGTTCCCTTGAGTTGAACATCACTTAGTATATTTTGAAAAAAATCGTAATTATGCCGAAGCTTAACTCATTGGAGTCGCAGTGAAATGGATCCCGCCATTTTGTGGTGACGCGTGATTTTGGCTATATTTGAAAAATACAGCAAACTTACCCAACATAAGAATGACATACACATTATACATCATTGAAAAGTTTATAATGTCTTCTTATGAGATTGTTTAACAGTTTTTTAATAGATGACTGTATTTATTTTTTACAAATTTTCAAAATATGTCACTGAATGCTGAAAAATAAAAAGTTTTGAAAATTAGGCTTGGTATCTTAAAGGGCTTCAACTATTCATCAACTAGTCCCCTTGAACTAATGTGATGATTTTTCACCAAAGTAGAGCTCTCTAAAGCTGGCTGAATCCATGTGATGTTACTTTTTGTACAACAGATTTTTTTTTAATTCATAACACTGGAAAGCCTGAAATCCCAAAGATATCACTTGTTGACATATCATAAAAAAATTAGCCAACAGCTACAAACTAGGCAAGCTTATGGTCAAGGAAATCAACTGTGTTTAGAAAAATGGTTGCCCTACAGGCCAGAGTACTTTCCCTTGAGTTGAACATCACTTAGTGTATTTTGAAAACATCGTAATTCTGCCGAAGCTTAAGCTTTGGCACATCACAGTGAAGGAGAGGAGTGTGGAAGCTTAAGCTTCGGCACAACCTCAATGAGTTAACACCACAGGTAGCTGACAATCCCACAGTCAGAGATCATGACCACATCAGTGGTAAGTTTCATGGTGCAGCACATAGTAAGTGTAACCTGCAACTAAAAGTAGATCCCAAAACATGGAAGCTGCCAATCTTTTCCACATTCTAAGAGTTTATGACTGGCACCTGATCATGCAGGCAGTAACTGATGAGTATAAGGCCTACTGCATTGCACAGTCATCAGAAAAGTACCTGACTTTTACACTGAATAGCCTGTCCTTCTTTGATTCTGCACAACATCTGATGGGATCTCTAGAGTCCTTGTCTTCATCACTGAGTACTTGCCCTATAACAGAAAAATACTTCGACACAAAACTTGCACGAAAAGGAGTCTATCCATATGAGTATATGGATTCCTGGGAAAGGTTTGATGAAGAAGAGCTGCCACCAAAGAAGCTTTCTTCAGCAGACTGACGGGTAAAGGAATCAGTGATGATGACTATCAGCATGCTCAGTGGCCATGGCAAAAGATGCAGTGTCAGACGATGGATGACTACCATGATCAGTATCTTCTGGCTGATGCGTGTTTGCTTGCTGATGTCTTTGAGAACTACAGAAAGACCGGCATGAAGCACTACGGTCTAGATCCATCACATTACATCACAGCACCAGGAATGTCATGGGATGCTTTCTTGAAGTTTACTGGTGTGCAGATTGATTTGTTGTCTGACCTGCCCATGCTGCAAATGATTGAGGATGGTCTGCCTGGCGGCATCAGTATGGCATCACACAATTACTGTAAGGCCAACAACAAATATTTAGAAGACTATAATCCTAGCAAACCTTCAAACTACATCATGTACTTGGATGCAAACAACCTGTATGAGTGAGCGATGTGTCAGTCACTGCCATTGCAAAACTTTCAGATATACATTGGTCCTTTTGTCATTGATAAGGTTCTAAAAATGCTGTCACAAATGACACCAGATCAAGCACAGGGATGGATCTTAGAAGTTGATCTGATGTATCCCCATGAACTACATGATGGCACAATGACTACCCAATGGCTGCATAAAGGCTCAAAACATAACCAAAAGAACCACCGAAGCTTGTGCCAAACCTGAACAACAAGAGCAAGTATGTATGTCACTACAGACTGCTGCAGTTTTACCTACGGCGCGGGTTAATTCTTACTGCTGTTCATCGCATCATTGTGTTTGATCAACAGCGATTCATGAAACCATACATCATGAAGAATACTGATCTGAGACGGGGTGAAGGGTACGGTAGACGAGGACTGGGTGGAAGCTGCGGTAGAGGTGGACAGGTTTGAGGGTGGGGTAGAGAAGGACAGGGTGGAGGGTAGGGTAAAGAAGTACATAGTGGAGGGTAGGGTAGAGGACAGGTTTGGGTAGGGTAGAGGAGGACAGGTTTGGGTAAGGTAGAGGAGGACAGGGTAGAGGGTGCCTTAAGGTAGAGTAGGAAAGGCTCGAGGGTAGGGTAGAGAAAGAACAGGATGGAGGGTAAGGTAAAGGAGAACAGGGTGGAGTAGGGTAGAGGAGGAGAGGGTAGGGTAATGTAGAAAATGAGAGGGTGCAGTCTGAGGTAGGGAAAAGGAAGACAAGGTGAAGGGTAGGGTAGAGAAGGACAGGGTGGAGGGTAGGGTAGAGAAGGACAGGGTGGAGTAGGTTGAGGAGGACAGGGTAGAGGGTGGCGTAGAGTAGAGGAGGACAGGCTGGAGGGTAGGGTATTTATTTATTTTTTTTTTAATTCTTTCATATCGAGGACAATGGAATAAGCACTTATGTGCTCTTTTTACATCCAGTCCCCGTGTGTATGCGTTTTTGTACATTCTGTCATCTGTTCCCACTGGCACACAATGGCCTACACTTACGAAAAGCGGAACAGGATTTAACGTGTGCGCAAGAAGTTCTGCGTGCGTTCGCACACGGAGCCTCGGTTTATAGTCTCATCCGAAGGACTTTTGGGGAGAGTGGAGTCTGCACTGATGTTAACTCCTGGAGAAAATATCCCCCTGGAACGGGAATTGAGCCCGGGTCGTCAGATTGCGAGCGCAATGTTCTAACAACTAGGCTATCCCGTTCCCCAAGAGTAATGGTTTGAAACTGCTCTCTCCCTCTGAAACCTTTCAAGAAAATGCAGACTAACTGTAAACACACACACACACACACACACACACACACACACACACACACACACAACACCACACACACACACACACACACACGACACACACACACACACACACACACACACGCGCGCGCGCACACAACAAAACGCACACATACACATGTGTAGAAAAACAACAACATCAAAACAACAACAATAAGAACACACGAACAATAACAGCACAGAACAACAACAGCAACTTCTTTTAATTAGAGGATCTTCCCCACATCCTGTGTGCTAAATAATATAGAGAGATTTCACTTGAACCTAATGATCCTATGAATGCTCCTCTTTATTAGTTCCCGATGCAGTGAAGATTCTCTCCCTTGTCTCTCTGTCTGTCTGTCTCTCTGTGTCTGTCTGTCTATGTGTCTGTCTCTGGCCCTGTCTGTTTGTCTGTTGATCTGTCTGTCTGTTTGTGTCTTACTGTGTGAGTCTCTCTCTGGCTTTCTCTAGCTCTGTCTCTCGTCCCCATCTGTCTGTCTCTCTCTCGTTCTGTTTGTCTGTCTGTCTGTCTCTATCTGCCCCCCCCCCCCTCTCTCTCTCTCTCTCTGCCATCCACCCCCCTTCTCTCTCTCTCTTCTCTCTGTTTCTGTCTGCCTGTTCTCTGTCTGAATGCCTGCCCGCCTCTTTCTCTGAAAGTCTTACAAGTGCAGCTACCCACATTACCGTTTTCATTTGGTTTAGAGGGTATGGGATGATTAAATCAACCACACAGACACACACATACACACACGTACGCATATATACACATATACTTACACACACGCGCGCCTGGAGAGAAGATGGAGAAGAGAGAGAGAGAGAGAGAGAGAGAGAGAGAGAGAGAGAGAGAGTTGTGTGTGTGTGTGTGTGTGTGTGTGTGTGTGTGTGTGTGTGTGTGTGTGTTGTGTGTGTGTGTGTGTGTGTGTGTGTGTGGTGAGTGTGTGTGTGTGTGTGTGTGTGTGTGTGTGTGTGTGTGATGGGAGAGAGAGAGAGAGAGAGAGAGAGAGAGAGAGAGAGAGAGAGAGAGAGAGAGAGAGAGAGAGAGGAGACAGACAGACAGACAGACAGACAGACAGACAGACAGACAGACAGAGTATTTGATGATTCTTTTCTTTCATATTGAGGATAGGAATAAGCACTTGTGTGCTTTTTTTACATCCAGTCCCCATGCGTAACGGAATAAGCATTCATGTGCTATTTTACATCCAGTCCCTGTGTCTATGCAATCTTGTACTTTTGTCATTCGTTCCCATGGTACACAATGATCTATTCTTCCGAAAAGCGGAACAGAGAGAGAGTCATCTTGCCAATCAGCCCGACAGACAGACAGATGACAGACACAGAGACAGACAAAGGCAGGAAGAGAGAGAGAGAGAGAGAGAGAGAGAGAGAAGAGAGAGAGAGAGAGAGAGAGGAGAGAGAGAGAGAGAGAGAGAGAGAGAGAGAGAGAGAGAGAACAGAACAGAAACGTCATCAAAAACAGCACATACACAAGTTCCTCGCCAGAGATTGCTTCTTTTTTGTCTTTTTTCTTTCTTTTCCTTGTTGTTTTTTTCCTCCCTTTTTCTTTTTGTCTCCTTTCTTTTTTTCACGGGGGGAAGGGGGGTCAGGGTTCAAACTTGCACCTGAATCATGAATATTTTTCACCTTTGGCTTTTTAAGAAAAGTGTTCATCTCTGTCAGCTACGCGCGAAAAGCCAAGGCGTGTTTGAATCTTGGTCATTTCAAACCAACAGCAGCTGCAGTACAGACGGTCTGCGCTGCTGAGACAGTAGGCCCTACAGGAAAGAAGGCCTCTGAAGACTTCAACACTTTGCTGAAGACCACAGAAGAAGCAGGAGAGACGCTGACAAGTTTTCCTCCCAGCAGGTCAACTGCCCTCCCTGAAACACTGAAGGGATGACTTGAATCCTGGAGATTCCTGACAGCTCTAAGTTCACCAGAAAGCTCTCTTTGTCAAAGTCATGGAATGCATTGGTGAGTTGAAGATTGTTGTATGTGTGTGAGTCGTTGGTTTGTTTTGTTGTTGTTCTGCTGCAATCATCGTTGATTAAAGCTTACTTTGAAGATCACCAAGGTTGTTTTTTTTAATAGAGTAAATGTGCTGGTTAGTTCTGTTGTTGTTATCATCGTTGTTTAAAGCTTAAACTTTGAAGATCACCAAGATTGATTTTTTTTATGGAGTAAATAATTATCTTGTTGGTTAGGTCTATTGTCAACATCGTTGTGTACAGCTTGAACTTTGAAGATTACCAAGGTTGTTTTTTTAATAGAATAAATGTGTTGGTTGGTTGGTTAGTCTGTTGTTGTCACTGTTGTTGTCTAAAGCTTTTTCTTTCAAGATCACCAAGAGCCATGCATTTCTCTCATTTCGGATTCGCTGAGTACACAGTAAAGTTTGTATGTAGAGTACTCCACCGTATAGGCTGCAATATTCCGACTTCAGATAATTGTGTTCAGTGAAAGATGATGATCCTCATAGGATATTTTAAAGCATAGCATTTTAATGTAGGTCTTAGTACCTTTGCTTATATATCGATAACTAACAAAGATTTTGGCCTGGACCAGGGGGACATGAGAGAGGTGTTTTTTTTAGAGAGGTTAAACTACCACTATTGTGGTGAGCGTTTAAATGTCAGTTTATAGTCTCATCCGAAGGACATTCCGAGTGAGTGGAGTCAGCTCTTAATGCAACCTCCAAAGTAAGAATCCCCTTGAACAGGCGTCTCGGTGGTGACTTGATCCCTGGCGTTAAAATCGCAAGCGCAATGCTCTAACCACTAGGCTATTCCGCCTCCCCCTCCCCCACCCCTTCTCCCTCAAGTGTATTATGGATTCTGTATGCCGAATATCACCAAAAACAAGTTCAATAACGTACGCTTTTATACAACTATTTTCTCGTTTGATTCAAAGGTACTTTGATGTTTTATAGTTATTTATTCATTTATTGTGAGGATAATAGAATAAGCAAAGCACTCGTGTGTTTGTTTACATATAGTCCCCGTGTGTATGGCAGTTTTGGTAAATTTTGTCATCCGTTCCTACAGGCACACAATGGCCTACTCTTACGAAAAGCGGAACGAGTTTTAACGTGTGCACAAGATGTTCTGCGTGCGTTCACACACGGGACTTCGATTTATAGTTTCATCCGAAAGTCTTTTATGGTGGAGGGGAGTCGGCATTTACGTTAACTCCAGAGGACAAATCCCCTTGAACGAGATTCGAACCCGGGTCAGCAGATCAACATTATTTTGAAACATGTTGCCGCACACGTTACAGTGTAACGCAGCTTTGGATTTTTTTTGCACAGTTTCCTGTAACAATTGTGTACTAAGCGGAAATATTTCTGAAAGTGAAATATTTTTGGCAGGTGGGGGGGGGGGGGGGGGGGGAGGGGGAGAAGAGTCAGTGGTCAAAGCGACCGACTCTGTAATTCTGATTTTTTTAAAGAAATTTCACAGCATAGGCTGGGGCTTTGGCCAAGCCACCTAAGAGGAATTTTCGCCTGCGGCCAAAACGTTTTTCCTTCGTTTCCTCCGCTACAGCTCTGAGTGTTCACCAAAGGTGAGATTGTTGAGTAGACGACCGTTTTTGCCCAGCGTTAAGGCAGCCGCATTCTGACTTCGGGGCTGATGTCTAAGCGCGAGACAAGTGTGCATGTCTGTTTAGTCTATTTTTATCATCCGTTCTTTAGCAAGGCCCGATTGACCTACTCTTCCGAAAGGCCTAACGGGTTTTAACATGTGCGTAAGATGTTCCGCGTGTGTTCGTACACGGGACCTCGGTTTATAATCTCGTCCGGACTTTTCGGAGGGAGAAGGGAACTGAGGGGTAAAAAATCAACTTGAACGAGTGCCTCAGTGGAGGCTCAAACCCGGGCCGTTACTTCGTGAGCGCAACGCTCTAACCACTAGGCCTAACCACCCCACCCCCCCCTTCCTTATGAATTCTGTTTCCTAAGATCGCAATGAATAAGTTTAACGCCATTTCAGGCGATCGTTTCTAATTTGATTCAAAGGTAGTTCATTATAAAACAAGTTAGTGCAATGTACCTCAGCTCCCCCACCCCCCTTCCTTATGAATTATGTATTCCTAAGATCACAATGAATAAGTTTAACGCTGTTTCAGAGCTCAGTGGTTAGAGCGACTGACTTCCAATCTTGAGGAATTTCATAACACAGGTTCGGGCCTTGGTTGCACCGTCTACAAGGATTTTTTTTCTCTGGAGCTAAAATTTACGGTAACTCGGTCTCAGAAAATCATGCGGTCTTTTTGCGGCTGTCGTTTCTCGGAAAGAGCTCCAAAGTTCACCATCAGTGAGATTTTGTGTATGCGACCATTTTTTGCGCACCATTAAGGTAGCCGCATTCTGACTTCAGGGATGCTGTGTAAAAATACCATGTGAATGTGTTTTTGAGATTGTGTCATCCATCCCTACCAGCACAAATTTGTCTACTCTTTTGAAAGGAATAACACGTTTTAATGTGTGCGCCAGATGTTCTGCGTTCGTTCGCACACGTGAACAAGGACTTTTCGTGGAGTGGAGTAGGTAAGGTAAAGGTAAAGGTGTCCCATAACCTATGTGGTTGTAGGGGAGCGGGCCAGCATATTGAGAGCGGCGCCCATCTCCTCTCCCTTGCTGCTTTACCTTCCCTGACCCTAAAGAGGCAGGTATCCATTTACAGATTGGGGAACTGGGGAACTGTACTGGAGACATGGTGCGCAAACGGTCACCCATCCAAATGGTAACCACGCTCGATGCATATGCTGCTTAACCTTGGCTGGGGGAATAGGTACTGATGTTGAAATCAAAGGGAAACGTCCCCTCAAACAGGTGCCTCTGTGGTGGCTCGAACCCGGGCCGTCAGATCACAAACGCAGCACTTGAACCACTAAGGTTATCCCGCTCCTTTCTTGACTTGATTTTATTTTTGGGGTGAAAAAAGTTACTGTAGACTATGTAATGATAGTTGTGTCCATGGTCTTTGTCAGCAGATCTTCGACGATGATCGTCACTCTCCTCACCAAGATCATGGAACCCCATTCAGGGCCCTTTGTCACCAGATCTTCCCCAGTGACATCACCCCTTTGCCAGAGATCATAAAAGATCCCGGCCACGATGTTGGGGGCATGACGAACTTTCCCAAGTCCCCATGATCAGTAGAAGTGTCAGATGTAGGGGTTTTGGGGGTTTAAAGGGGGATATAAAGAAAAGTGCTTCACCGAATCCCTAAAAGGGCAGCCCTGTGCACTCACTTCCCCTGGTTCCCCGATCCCCCGGGGATCTAAAACAACCACGGCCGTCTTCCCCTTCCCACTGGATTGAAAAGGAAGTAGGTAGGAGTTTGGGGGTTGGGAAATTCGAGTGGCGTCCTTTGCCCTTCCTCCAAAAACATTTTTGGGACTGATGCGAGAGACTCCGCCCTCCGACATTTCCCCAAACCCTGTCTTCTTTTTTCTTTTCCTCTTCTTAAAAACATAGAAACAACTATGATGCTGCATAGGAGCAAAAGTGGCTGATGCCGCTCACCCCTGACGAGTAGGAGACTTCAACCGTTACGACGGCATGAGGTAGGGTTTCTCGATCCGCTGCCTTGACACTCTACCCCTCACGCCCCCAAAATTGTTTCCCAGACTGTTCTCCTTTCGGGGGTCTCTTTTCTTGCTCCAAATTCCCTAAAAAAGCCCGGTTGGGTCGATAGTTTCATGGGGATCGTTCTCAGTTCTGGGTTGTTTCAACAGTTTCTATCAGCATTAAGAGCTTGATCAACGCATCGAGAGCTTGCTCAACAAATCAAGAGCTTGTATCAAAGCATCGAGAGCTTGCTCAACGGTCAAGAGCCATCAAGCATCAAGAGTTGCAACAACGCATCAGAGCGCATCAAGCTCAAAAGCTCAAAAAACCGCAGTACAAAAAGGTTCGTCATCGAAGCAGTTCAAGGCTCGTATCGTCGGGCAGCCCTCAAGCACAACTCATGTCGGAGAGTATAAAACCGCATTGCGCAAATGTCCTTGGGGCAGCATCGTTTTGAAGCAGCTCAAGAAAATCGTCGGGCCCCATCAAAGACAACATCGTTGCGGGGCGTATAAGCGCAAATGTCGCGGGCAGTTCAAAGGGAACATCGTCGCGGAGCCGCATCAAGGCAACATCGTCCCGGGGCAGTTTTTCAAGGTAAATTGTCGTCGGAGCGTATAAGCGCAACATCGTCGCGGAAAAGCCTCAAGAGTAACACGTCGTCGGAGCAGTATCAACGCAAAATCGCCGGGAGCGCACAAGTGCAACATCGTTGGACAAATTCAAGGCAACATCCCCGCGGAGCGCATCAAATGCAAATGTGCGAAAGCAGCACAAGAAAATCGTCTCGCGGAAACAGCATCAAGAGCAACATCGTCGTCAAAGCAGCATCAAGAGCAACATCGTCGTCGGAGCAGCATCAAGAACAACATCGTCGTCGGAGCAGCATCAAGAGCAACATCGTCGTCGGAGCAGCATCAAGAGCAACATGGTCGCAACATCATTGAAGCAGTGTCAAGAAGAACGTCGCCGGAGCAGTTATCAAGCGCAACATGATCGGAGCAACAGCGTCTCTGGAGCAGCATCAAGAGCAACAGCGTCTTCGGAGCAGTATCCACAACTCAAAACTGTAAGTACACACACACATGTTGTTTTGGTTCCTCTGTTAGAGCTTCACAGTTCCCTCCCTCTCCAAGGTGAGATTGTTATGTATGCAACTGCTACCTCCCTCCCCCCCCCCAACCTTTAAGGTAGCTGCAGTCTGGCTTCGGAGGAGATGATCTAAACACACCAGTGTGTGTGCAGTTATTTGTGTTCATATCTTGTCTGCTCCTTTCCACACGCAAAGACCTGCTTTTCTTGGGTTTTAATGTGTGCGTAAGATGTTTTAAGTGTGTTCGCACATCAGACCTCGGTTTATAGTTTCATCGGAAGGGCTTTCAGGCGAGTGGAGTCTGTACTGATGTTAACTCCAGGGAAAACATTCCCTTGAACGGGTGCTGAGGTGGTGACTCCAGACGTTTAGATCACGAGCGCATAGTTTTAACCACTGTGCTATCCCGCCCCCTCAACATGTTCTAAATGTGTAGCTTCCGTTTTTAAATGTATTGGTGCTATTGTAAAGCTGCAAATGAATGCTGAATATTTTGTTTTTACAAAGCCATAAGTAACGGAATGAATCTAAAGCTTTGGCAAGTCTGCATCTTAATTTTGTCACCAAAAATATGAAAAAAATCCAAACTTTTATTCTTTTATTTCGTGGATAATGGAATAAGAACTCTGTGGTATTTTTACATCCTACTCCCGTGTGTATGCAGTTTTGTCAGTTTTGTCTTCGTTTCCACTAGTACACAATGAACTACTCTTCCGAAAAGTGAACGGGCTTTAACGTGTGGGCAAGATGTTTCTGCGTGCGTTTGCACACGGGACATCTTTTAATAGTCTCATCCGAAAAAGAGAAGTTAATCTTGAGACCCCTAAAGTCTTAACTCTTTATGACAAACACACATGTCACTTTAGTCATTTTGCTATCACATCCACCGGCACAAAGCCGTACTTTCAATACTTACCGGGCTTAATTGCAAACATTCCTATTTTAGTATAAAGCTTTGTAAAAATGTGTTGTGGGCACACAAAGATTTCTCTGCCTGTAATTCGGGATTTTCTCCCCAGGGAGAACGCGTCGCCACAAGAGCAGCGCTACACATTATTTTTCCTTTTCCTGTCTGCATAATAAAGTACGTTTCCCTATCAGTGTGGCTTTTTTCCTACAAAATGTTGCCCAGGAGAATTCTTTTTTTGCCTGGGTTCTTTTACGTGCGCTAAATGCGCGATGCACACAAGACCTTGGTCTATCATCTCATCCCAAAGAATAGTACCCAGACCAGGACCACTCACGGTCTACCCAATACCGGTAAAGTTTCGGGCACAAACAGGGATCGAACCACCTCAGTCAGACTTCTGGCTTTCTAGGCAGGTGCATTACCTCTAGACCTACCGATCCACAAATAGAAGATATAGCCTCCCCTGGATATCACTGACAACATTTTGGTCTTTTTACCAAAAGTGCTATTTTCTTCGTGCGTGCTATTTTTATTTTCGCGTCATAGTTATGAATACGTCATAAATGACGTAGAACAATTTTTTTAAAAATTTCGTTCTGGGCTAGAGCTTCAGGTTCACAAATTAGTGGTGGGATTTTGCATATGCCACCGGTTTTTTCCTTTCAACTAACTTTAGGAATGATGTCTAATTATTTTAAAAATTTCTTTCTTTTTCGAGGATAAAAGAAAAAGAATTTTTTTGCTTTCTCACACCAGCCCCGGGTGTGTATGAAAATTTGAAAATTTTCGTAATCCGTTCCCAGGGGGGAAACAAAATTGGGGGCCAAAACTCATCCAAAAGCAAAAAGGGGTTTAAACGTGAAACCAAAGGGATTTCGGGCGGGGCTAAATACGTTACCCGCGTGCCCCGCCGCTTTTCTTTTTCTGTTTAAAAATTTTGTCTCCTTTTTCCTACTGTCAGGGAAAAGGGCCCTACTCTTTAAAAAAAGGGGGAATGGGCTGTAGCGATTTGTGCAAGAGGGTTTTCGCGTGCGTTCGGACACAAACCCACGGTTTATGGGTCTCAATCTGGGGGGCCTTAGGCGAATGCAGTGGATACTTTTTAAAAACGCTCGGGGAAACAGAAACTTTTTGTTTCCCCAAAGAGTGCAAAGTTTTAAACTGAAAACAGGGGGGGGGGGGGCATCCCTTTTAAAAGATGCCTTAGTAGGGGGTTTTTTTCCGGCCCGTAAATCACAAGCCCCAATCCCAAAAATTCATCAGGAAATTCCCGCCCCCTTAAGTTTTGTTTAAAAAAATTTTGGGCAGTTTAAATTTTTTTTTTAAATTTCAAAATTTTTAAGGAATGAGAAACTTTTTTGTTTTCATCCAGTCCTTTTTTGGAAGCAGTTTTGAAAAAATTTGTCATTGTGGAAACCAACGGCACACCCAGGTTACCTTTAAAAAGGCGGGAAAGGGTTTTTAAAACTTTGACCGCAAGTTTCTGGGTGCGTTCGCACGGGGGCCCTTTGGGGTTTTAGTTCTTTCCGAAGGTTTTGATCCATTAGCCCTTTGGCCCTTAGATCACGGGTCCCCCCAAACTAGTCTTCCAATCCCCCCTCCCGCCCCCCTTTCCCCCCAATTTTCATTTTTGAATCAGTTCTTAAAAAAAATTTTTTAATCCCCCCCTCAATCTAAAAAAAAAAAACCCACCAAAAAAAAAAAACCCCCAAACAAAACCAAGAAAATTTACCGGGTAAAGCTGAATTCTGTTGCCCCTGTGAATACAAATGGGGTTTCCCAAAAGTTTTATTTTTTTCATTTTTTTATTTCGGGGAATAATGGAAAAAAGCAAAAGTGTGCTTTTTTCCCCCTGCCCCATGTGTATGGGTTTTGAAAAATTTTGTCATCTTTCCCCCCGGCACCAATGCCCTACCCCTACGAAAGGGGAAAAAAGGGATTAAACGTGGTGCGAAAGATTTTCTGAATTTGTTAAAGCTGTTTAAAAAAATAAGTCTTTGCTGCAGAACCCTTTTTGTTGTTCAAAACCCTTGGGGTTTTCATGTTTTTCTTGATAAATGTTTTTTTTTTTAGGGAAACCTCGATTTGTTTCCCGAGGGTTTCCCAAAGGGGGATTTTTTGCGTAGGCAAAACCGTTCCCCCCACCATTCATTTTGCCCCATTCCCTGTGGGTGAAGTCTTTTAAAACATCAGTTCGCGCGAAGGGGCATTTTAACATTTGTCACCCGGGCCTACCTTCCCAAAGTTGGAACTTGGTTTAATATTTCGGAAAGATGTTTTTGCGGGGGGTTCGCACAGGGAAACCAAATTTCCAAAAGGGTTTGGGGGGGGGGGGGGGTGGGGGGGTTGGGTTTTGTTTATATTCACCCAAAGGGACTTTCGGGGAGTAGAGTTGGTTTCTGGGTCTCATCGGAAAGATTTTGGGGGGGAGGGGAAAATTGGTTTCAAGTCTTAAATTCGGGGGGACTTTTCGGGGGGAAAAAAAAAATTTGGCATGGGAAACGATAAAAAGGGGCAAAAAACCCGCCACAAACGGGGGGTCTTTGTAGGGGCTTCAAAACCCGGGGCCCCACCCAGATCAGGGAGCTCAACCCCCTTCAAACCCACAAAAGGCTATCCCGTCCTGTTTTTTAAGTTTTTTATTTTTAAATCCGGGAGACTCAAAAACTTACCTATCTTAAAAAATTATACGAATTATTGTGAATCTGAAAAAAAATTAGCGGAAAATAACAAAGGGGGAAAAACATTATCTACGTGTGCAATTTCGAGATCAAGTTTCCCGTTTTTTTTTTTAAAAATATATTTATTCTTGTATATCGAGGAATATGGATTAAGCTCTCACTTTGCATTTTAAAATCCTTTTTCCGGTGGTATGTAGTTTTTTGGAAATTAATTTTATCTTTTTCCCCCCAGGCAAAACAAATGGCCTACCTTTTCAAAAAAAAAAAGGGGGAAACCCAGGATTTAACTTTGGGCAAAAGATATTCTGCGTGCTTCCAACATAGGGGGGCCTCAAATTTTATAGCCCGGGGTTGGGGAAATTTCTGGGGGGGATTTGGGAAATCTGAAATGTTTGTTAATCCGGGGGAAAAAAAACCCTTTGGGAACTGGATTCAAAACTGGGGATCCCAAATTGCGGCGCAATGTTCAAACCCAAAAACAAAGAATCCCTCCCCCCCCCCACTTTGGGAACCCATGAATTTTCTCAAATTTGCGGGGTTTTTGGGGGGGGGGGTGGGTAGGTATTTTTTAAAAAAATAGCATTGATCATTTTGAATGACAAAATTTGCTATGTTTGATAGGGAAATGTGGGAAATTGCTGGGGGTTGCTTTTTGGTGATGCTGTTTTCGGGGGTTTTTGGTGCCCAACCAAAAGTAC
>CM054165.1:15544427-15574427 GCA_028751875.1 Rapana venosa
TGGCTGCAACGTCAAAAACCAAGAGCAGCTGGGACCTGGCTTGGGTGATATCCAGAGCATGATATGGATGACCACACTTGTTGATAAGCTGGGGAACGCCCAAGAAGAAGAAGAACAACAACAACAATACCAACCAGTAAGACTGAAAGACAAAAGTCTAAAACTTCATTGAAGTCTGTATTTAAGGGGAGAAACTTTTTTTTTTCAAAAGATGAATAAAATAATAAGAAAAAATAGAAAGAAAATAAATGAAGGCATTCAGCAAATGTCACTGTCAAGTTAATAATGAGAATAATAATAATAATGTATGGAATTTATATAGCACTGAATCTTGTAAAGTAAACAAATCAAAGCCTTGCATTCAAATCATTCACACGCATGCAACCATCCATAAAATAATATCAAGATAAACAAGTATCAAATTTCTATACACAACACACTTAGGTGGGGGTGGTGGAGGTGAAGGCAGCTATTGAGAAGTAGGAACAGATAAAAGGGGAAGATCTCAAGTAGAGTATAAGTGCGTTTTGAGGCTAGATTTGAAAGAATCAAATGAAGGCTTTTGGGAAGTGGAAGAGGGAGGTCGTTCCATGTGGAGGGACCAGAAACAGAGAAAGAGCCACGGCCAACAGTGGTTTGTTTAAATCTGGGTGTTCGAAAGCACAACGTATCTACAGATGAACGAAGGGAACGGGACGGAGTGTACAGGTGAAGACAGTTACAGAGATAAAAAGGTGCAGATTTGTGGAGACATTTGAAACAAAGGGTATTAATCTTATACTTTATTCTTTGTGAGACAGGCAGCCAGTGAAGAGATCGCAAAAGAGGAGTGCAGTGATGTGTTCAGAGTTGGCAGATTAACACATCACTTGCACTCCTGTGTGTGTGTGTGTGTGTGTGTGTGTGTGTGTGTGTGTGTGTGTGTGGTGTGTGTGTGTGTGTGTGTGTGTGTGTGTGAGTGTGTGTGTGTGGGGTGTGTGTGTGTGTGTGTGTGTGTGTGTGTGTGTGTTGTGTGTGTGTGTGTGTGTGTGTGTGTGTGTGTGTGTGTTTATTTCATTCTTTTATTTCCCGAGATAATGGAATAAGCACTCATGTGCTTTTGTTCATCTACACAATGGCCTACTCTTCCGAAAAGCGGAACGGATTTTAACAAGAGCGCAAGATGTTCTGCGTGCATTTGCGCACAGGACCTCGGTTTACAGTCTCATCAGAAGAACTTTTGGGGAGAGTGGAGTCGGCACTGGTGTTAACTCCAGAGGAAAAATCCTCTTGAACGAGATTCGAACCCGGGTCAGCAGATCACGAATACATCACTCTAACCACCAGGCTATCGAGAGAGAGAGAGAGAGAGAGAGAGAGAGAGAGAGAGAGAGAGAGAGAGAGAGAGAATTGTAAAAAAAGAATGTGGATAGGAAATGTTGCATATTCAGAAAGAAGTCATTAATTCATTAATTTTATCATTATCCGATCACCTTTGTGTTTAAATTTATCTATTTGGAAGAATAGGCCGATTGCAAGGGCTTTGATTTGTTTTTACAAGAGATAGCCTATATCAATTCCATTTGTTGTTGTTGTTATTATTATTGTTATTGTTGTTGTTGTCGTCGTCGTCATCATCATCATTATTATCATCGTCATCACTACTACTACTACTGCTGCTGCTGCTGCTGCTGCTGCTGCTGCTAAAAAATAAACCAAAAAAACCACTAATGCTTTCCCTGACTAATGCTGTCAATTTTCTGTTGCCAAAAACTTGAAAGAACATTTTTTATGGAAAAAGGAAAAAAAGCCAAATCAGATATTCTATATGTACAGGTTAAAGAATCTCTGTAGTGAAAAATAGAGGGAGGAAAAAGAAAAGTTCCTGTGCCGGGAATCGAACCCGGGCCGCCTGGGTGAAAGCCAGGAATCCTAACCACTAGACCACACAGGAATCACAACAGCACACCAGAAATGTGTGAACAGGTCATTGGCTGACAACTGTCACAACACAATGATTGCAGATGGGACCTGACTTGGGTGATATCCAGAGCATGATATGGATGACCACAATTGTTGATAAGCTGGGGAATGTTCAACAACAACAACAACAACAATAACAACCAGTAAGACTGAAAGAGAAAAGTCTAAAACGTTAGTGAAGTCTGTATTTAAAGGGAAGACACTTTCTTTCTTTTTTTTGTGCAAAAGATGAATAAAATTATAAGAAAAAATATTTTAACAAAAAAATTAATGAAGGCATTCAGCAAATGTCACATCACTGTCAAGTTGGCAGATTAACACAACATCACCTGCAGACTCCTCTGTGTGTGTGTGTGTGTGTGTGTGTGTGTGTGTTTAATTTTATTTCATTCTTTTATTTCGAGGATAATGGAATAGGCACTTATGTGCTTTTTTTTTTTTATCTAGTCCCCGTGTGTAGGCAGTTTTGTCAATCGTTCCCACCGGCACACAATGGCTTACTCTTCCGAAAAGCAGAACGGGTTTTAACGTGTGCCCAAGATTTTCTGCATGCGTTTGCACACGGACCTCGGTTTACAGTCTCATCCCAAGAACTTTTGGGGAGAGTGGAGTCGGCACTGATGTTAACTCCAGAGGAAAAGTCCTCTTGAACGAGAATCGAACCCGGGTCAGCAGATCACAAATACATCACTCTAACCACCAGGCTATCCCGAGAGAGACAAATGACAAATTCTTTTATTTCGAGGATAATGAATAAGCACACATGTGCTTTTTTACATCCAGTCCCCGCCCGTTAGGGATACATCTTAATAATAATAACCCATTACTTATACAGTCTCGCAATAAAAACAAGGGAAATAACCCTTTTCAAAACAGCTCCCCCCCAACAACCCTCCCCCCCCCCCCCCAAAAGCAGCAATTAAAAGAAAATCCTAAGAATACCCCACCCCTACCCCACCCCCCAAAAAACCCTAACCAAAACAAACAAACAAACAAAAGAGAAGGAAAAACCAAAACCCAACAAAAGATGATAAAAAAGAGAAAAACAGACAAACAACAACAGCAAGAACAAGAGCAACAACAAAGCCAAGAAAATAACACAACCAAACTTAATAAGTCATAAAGATAAACATCTACACATTGTCAAATGGTACACATACTTGTTACACATAATTATAAGATATTGAAATAGGGCACTCGTTAAAAACTTAAGTACAGATGCAAGGCCAATATAAGTATTGAAAATATAAAAAATATGAATCCTTCATCAGGATATACTAGCTATAAGTAGGACGATAAAGGTGAGAGAGAAGAGGACAGAGACAGAGAGTGTGTGTGTGTGTATTTCAGAGATAAAGTATCCAATATATAAATCCCCAAACAGTATGCGATCCCAATCAAAATCATTTTAGAGTATACTTCGTTTCAAATTATATGTCATGATAAATTAAATAAATTTAATACCCATCATCCACACAATAAAAAACAAGAAACCAAATCAAGAAGGAAAATTAAAAAAACTATACAGTCGTTTAGGGAGAGAATATGGGTGGGTGAGTGAGTGAGTTGTGTGTGTGTGTGTTGTTTGTTGTGTGTTTGAAGGCGCGCGCGCGGTGACTGTGTGTGTGTGGTGTGTGTGTGGTGTGTGTGTGTGTTTGAGGTGTGTGTGTTGGTGTGTGGGGGGGGGGGCGGGGGGGTTTCAGGGTAATACTAAATATGTTAATATCACATTGCACACGATCAACACAAACACTTTTTAAATTATGTTCATGCAAATTGAATGTCTGGTAATAAAATAAGAGCAAATACCCATACACTCTCATAATAAAGAGGGGGGGAAAAAAGCAATAAGTCAATAAAAGGAACATCTACACTTTGTACGTAATGAAAACAAATTCTTTTTTTCCAGGATATATGAATAGGTATCATGTTCTTTTTACATCCAGCTCGCCGCCATGGGGTCACATTTAAAAATGCACTCGAGTACTCATACTTTCAAGCAAGAAGAAGCAAAGGAAAAAACTTTTTTAAAGAAAAAAGAGAGAAGAAAACAAACAAACAAAACAATAAAAAACAACAACAACCCAGACGAGCAAAAGACAAAAACATACCCCAGACAGCCCCCCCCCCCCCCCCCAAAAAAAAAAAAAAAAAAAAAAAAAAAAAAAAAAAATGAAAAGAAACAAACAAACAAAAAAAGAAAAAAGAAAAAAGAAAAAAAAAACAAGAAAAAAAAACCCAAAAAAAACAACAACTTCAACAACAAAAAAGCAGACATAAAACACCCTTCCTAATAAACAAACAAAAAACAAGAAAAAACAAGAACATAATCAAACAAATGAGAAAAAAACAACAACTCAAAAACAACAATAAACAAACAAAACAAAAACAACAACAACTAAACAACAACAAAAAAGCCACCGTTCCCCCTTCACACACACACCACACACACCACACCACACACACACCACAACACACGCCCACACACACAACCACCACACAACACACACACCACACACACAAACACACATACATACACCAAAACAAGAACTAACAAGCGAAAAACCCAAACAAATCACCAAAAAGAAACAAGTAACAACTACAGCAATAACAACACACACACACACACACACACACACACACACACACACACACACACACACACAACACAACACACACACACAGAGAGAGGGAGGGGGGAAACGAGAGAGAGAGAGAGGGAGCGGGGGGAAACGAGAGAGAGAGAGAGAGAGGGGGGTGGGAACGAGGTGAGAGAGAGAGAGGGAGGGGGGAACGGAGAGAGAGAGAGAGGGAGGGGGGGGTAATAAGGAGGGAACGAGAGAGAGAGAGAGGGGAGGGGTGGGAACGGAGAGAGAGAGCGGAGGGGGAGAACGAGAGAGAGAGTGGGAATTGGGGCGGGGGGAACGTTGAGAGAGAGAGAGGGGGGGGGGGGGGACGAGAGAGAGAGAGAGGGAGGGGGAACGATGAGACGTGAGAGAGAGGGTGGGGGGAACGAGAGAGAGAGAGAGGGAGGGGGGGAGGGAACGAGAGGAGAGAGAGAGGGAGGGGGGGAAACGAGAGAGAGAGGAGAGGGAGGGGGGGAACGAGAGAGAGAGAGAGGTGGGGGGGAACGAGAGAGAGAGAGAGGGAGGGGGGAACGAGGAGGAGAGAGAGGGAGGGGGGGAACGAGAGAGTGAGAGAGAGGGAGGGGGGGAACGAGAGAGAGAGAGAGGGAGGGGGGGAACGAGAGCGAGAGAGAGGGGAGGGAGGAATCGAGAGAGAAGAGAGGGAGTGAGGGAACGGAGAGAGAGGGGGGGAGGGGGGAACGAGAGAGAGAGAGAGGGAGGGGGGGAGATCGACAGAGAGAGAGAGAGGGAGGGGGTAGAGAAGGAGAGAGAGGGGAGGGGAGGGAAACGAGGAGAGGAGAGAGAGAGGGAAGGGGGGGGGGAACGAGAGAGAGAGAGAGGGGGGGGGGGGGGGGAACGAGAGAGAGAGTGAGGGGGGGGGGGGGAACGAGATGAGAGGAGAGAGGGGGGGGGACGATGAGATGAGAGAGAGGGGGGGGGGAACGAGGGGGAGAGAGAGGGGGGGGGGACGAGGGGGAGAGATAGGGGGGGGGGACGAGGGGGAGAGATAGGGGGGGGACGGGGGGAGAGAGGGGAGGAGGAGGAGGGCGGAGGAGGAGGAGGAGGAGGGGACAGGGAGAGAGAGAGGAGGAGGAGGAGACAGGGAGAGAGAGAGAGGGGAGGAGAGAGGAGAGAAGGAGGGGAGAGAGAGAGGAGAGGAGACAGAGGAGAGAGAGAGGGAGAGCGAGGGGGTGGGGGAGAGAGAGAGAGAGAAGAGGGGAGGGAGAGGAGAGGAGAGAAAATGAGGAGGAGATAGGAGGAGAGGGGGACGTGTGGCGGAGGAGAGAAGGGAGGGGGAGAAGAGAGAGAATGGGAGAGAGAATGCGGAGAGAGAGGAGTGTGTGAGTGTGTGAGTGTGGTGTGTGTGTGTGTGTGTGTGTGTGTGTGTTGTGTGTGTGAGGTGTGAGTGTGGTTTGTGGGGTTGTGTGTGGTGTGTGTGTTTTGTGTGTTTTGAGTGTGGTGTGAGTGTGTGTGTGTGTGAGGTGTGTGTGTTGGGGAATGGTACCACAGGCATTTGTCATCACCAGCGTTATCTTCCGCGTTCTTTGTGTTAAAGAAATCTTTTCAGCTGCTTGATGTGGGATTTAAAAATTGAAAAGTAAAGAAAAAAAACCGTCGACATTTTGGAAAGGAAAGAGGTAAAGCATTGAAGCCTCGCACACAAAAAACACTGTATTTTTGTTATATAAAAGAAAACGGTCCGTGTACCTTTGTATTTACCAACCTTTCGTTAGAAAAAGCCAGATAGCTCAGTGGTCAGAGCACTCGCTCTCCCCAAGTTTAGGTTAAGCAGCGTTGAGTTTGGGGAAGGACAACGTTCGTTCGTCTCGGTTTCCGTACAGTCCCCCAGTTCACCCAGTTGTAATGGTGCCTGCCGTCTTTAGGGGCAGGGGAGGTAACGCAGTCGAAGGAGAGAAGATTGGGCCGCAGCTTTAAGATGCTGGCCCTTAGAGGAGCTTGAGTTTTCGACACTCGCTCCCAACGACCGCATAGGGCTATTGGGTGGAGTATCTTACCTATTTTTTATTAGTAAAAGCATTTTCTCTTTGCTTTTACAAACTTTTTTTTAACATTTGCTCGGCCCATTACTACGTGCAAAAATTTCATTAGGGAAGGTTTTATTAATGTGTTTTTAAACAAAACTTGAACAGAAACTTTGTATTTATTTTTATGGCGTATAAGATTTTGAAAATTTGTATTGGTGTGTCTGTTACCTTATTTGTTCTCTGCTTTAGCTTTGCGAGGTAGGGACATCGCCCATTACCAGGTCATAGCCCTCCCAGCCCATGATAGATGCTCCCATCTGCAATTTCCTAGCAATCTTTGGTTTTCATACAAATAACGGAATAATGGATGATAGAATTGAGAAAAGAATAAGTGGGAGTAAATGTCGGAGGCCTCACAAAAAACACAAGGAAACCCAACAAAATGTGGTTGTATTGGCAAGACTAAAGTAAAAGATCTTAATATGTATTTCTGTTTTTTCGCATTTACCCAACCTTTGTACTGTATCTGTTATGTCCATCCGTGTTAATAGTTTGCAAGTATGGAACTTCCATTTAACATGTCTGCAGTATAAAAAAAAGTTCCAGTGTCGCAATTGTTGTGAAATAATGTATTCTAGCAGATCACTGTGATAATACAGTGTGTTACAGGTTTTCAGATTTGTTCAGCCTGTCTTATTGCCTTCACCTTTGTACCCAAATGAAACCTGGGTTGCGTAAAACTTTTAAAAGAAATGTAGTTTAGTCTGGGTTTTTTATAGTTGGTTCTAAACTTTTGCAAGCAATTGTACGAAACACTTGGCTGTATTTTTTGTTGTTGTGGGAGCTTTAAATCACTGTGTTCAAGCTGAAGAAAAACGTACCTTTCAGCAAGCAATGCTGGTGGACAGCTAGTCTTGTATTTAAGGGCTTGCCTTTTAAAAAATTTTTTCTTGTCATTCACAACTTTGACATTATGTGTTGAAACATGTATAGTTTTCTTGGACTTAATTATTTCAAGTTTTTCCTTTATTTTTGCTTTTTTCTGTGTCTTTTTGGTGGTACGTCATTGAAAGTACTGGTTGCAAAGTGAAGCAGTTGACTGCTGCCGCCTTTTTTCCCTTTTTATTTGCAAACGATAACAGTTTGGGTATTGTCATCTCGTGTATTGCCAATTGTAGCTATAGATTTTTTTTCATTCCAACATAGCCTGACTGGAAATGTATGAAGCTGAGAATACACGTTTACAACATGATTTTGATGACCTTCATTATGTGATGATAGGGGATTTACACACAAAGATGTTGGTTGTAATCAGCATTGCTTCCATTTTTCCCTGTATTTGACAGCCATGTACAAAATTGATGAATAACCTGAAAATGTTTCCATTTTTTGTTGTTGTTGTAAATTGGTGAGCACACACCACTGACACTTGGCTACCCAAACTGACTTTCTTTCCTGAAGAAAATAAGTTTGCACAATTTGTTAAAAACTTATAAGTTGTTTTGCACTTACCCATTCAAGGTGTCTGTGCTTTCTGGCTGTAAAGATTACACCGCTGGAACTGAAACGCTTTTTGTCAGTTCTGTGTTTGAAACCAATACTAGGAATGAACACACTCATTCTGGGCATTTTTTGTTCAAAAGGTATTAGAAATTCAAAAGCAAACGAAAAGTCAGTGGGTCTGTCATTGTGTCACTGCTGGTCAGAGCATTGGGAAAATCCTACCTCCCCCTTCAGCCAAAAAAGAGAGGCTGGAGTTAGGGTTGGGTAGCCGGCTCACAGCTGATAGAAAAGGGAAACGGCAGAATGACTTGTACACAGGGCTATCAAAGTTTGATGAAATGTCATACAAATCTGAAATGTTCTACAAATCTGAAATGTGATACAAATTTGAAATGTGATATACATCTGTAATGTGATACAAATCTGAAATGTGATACAAATCTGTAATGCTCTACAAATCTGCTACAAGAAAAATAAAAAAATAAAACAAAAACTTGATCAAGGTCTTAGTTCAGAGTTCTGTTAATGAATGACTGTTTAGTGTAGAGTGTGTGCCCAAGATCTCGGCTACACATCTGTCTGTCTGTCTGTCTCTGTCTGTCTGTCTGTCTGTCTCCCTCCCTCTCACTCTCTAACTCCCTCTCTCTCCCTCCCTCCATCTCTCTCCTCTCTCCATTCTCTCTCTCTCTCTCTCTCTTTTCTCTCTCTCTCTCTCTCTCTCTCTCTCTCTCCTTTTCCCTCCTTCTCCCCTCCTCCCTCTCCCTCCCTCTTTCTCTCCCCCCCCACCCTTCTCTCTCTCCCCATCTCTCTTCCCTCTCTCCCTCTCACTCTATGTGCACCAAGATCTCGGCTTCATATGACATAGAAAACTCTGTCCCCTCTGTCTCTGTCTCTGTCTCTGTCTCTCTCTCTCGCTTTTCTCTTTCTCTCTCTCTCTCTCTCACTGTGAGTATATGAACAAGATCTCAGATGCACACCACATAGAAATCTCTCTCTCTCTTTCTCACTCTGTCCCCTCTCCCCCCCTCTCCCCTCTCGCATTCCTTACATTGTAATTTACTTAATCAGTCTTACGCAAACAACTCCAATAGTTTTAGATGTATTCAAATGCCTGTAAGAAATAAACATACATGCACAAATACTAAATATTTTATTTTCCAAAATGCATGTTATGTGGCTGTGAATTAAATGCATCCGGGACAACCCTTTCTCTCTCTCTCTCTCTCTCACTCAGATAGCTATCTATCTATATATACCTATCTATCTATCTATCTATCTATCTATCTATCTATCTATCTATCTGTCTGTCTGTCTGTCTATCTGTCTACCTACCTATCCATCTATAATAAGTGAGTGTACTCTGTGTGTGTACTATACTATGCTACACTATACTATACTATACTATACTATACCATACTATACTATATCATACCTATAAAAGTGCTTTATAAATAACTTAATATTTTATTTCAGTAAGCAGAAACCAAATAACTATCCACCCACAGTCACACACTGACGTCGATACTATATTACACAGACACGTGTATGCCAAAATGAGCTCTCTGCAAAATATAAAAGCACATGATTTATGGAACCATAAGGTTATCCAATGAATATTAATACTTGCAGATTTGTAGATATAAATATAAGACAAAACTGAACTCGCGCGCACGCTAGCACACACGCACGCGTGCGCACACACCTACACACAACACACACATATACACACTACACACACACTTCCGCATAATGAAATAAAATATTAACACATGAATAAAAAAATCGCTATTATACTTGTTAAAGAACTACAAACACCAAACAAACAAATCCATCAGCAAATAGAGGGAAAGAAATAAACAACAAAACCAAAAAAAAACCAACAAAAAAAAACCCAAATAAAAATAAAAAACCAAATTTTAAAAAAGGTTTTTTTTTAAAACAAAGAAATAAACCTTTTGTTTTTACCCCCGTTCTTCTAAATGCTGTAACAAAAATTAGTTTGTGGGTTTGTAAGCTTTTATCACTGATATTTAATGGTGATTCGGGTGATATTGTATGTAATATAAAGAGTTAACAAAAACACACCCCTCACCATATAATCTATACCTATCTATTATCTATCCTATCAATCATTATCTACTTAATATATATTTATAAAGAAATTTATATAAATTAAATATTTTATATATAAAATTATAAAAAAGGGTTGTGTTGTGGAGGTTTGTAATTTTATCTTGTGTTTGTTATATTTTAGAAAAAACAAGGGTTGGAAATAAACTTGCGCCACGTAATCCGGCCGCGTTCGAAATAGCATTGTATCTGGAAAAACAAAATTAAAAAAACCCCAAATTCCACATAAAAATAATAAAATAAAAAATGCTGACCTTATTTTTGCTTTACAAGTTTTCATCTTTAAATCCTACATTAATATTATTATTAATTAAAATTTCCCCCTTTTCTTCTTCCATTTTATATTTTCTAAAATTATTATATTTAACATTTACTTAATTTTCTTTGTATTTATTTTTTTTTGTTCCTCCTCCTCCTTGCCTCCCTGTGTCCTCCTCCCTCCCAACCACCTATTTTCCCCCCATCCTTTCACCCTGTCAACCTATAAGTCTTACATCAAAAAGCTGATAAAAGGAAAAGAAAACTCTCTTTTGGGACATTGGGGTTTCTGTTTGTTTTTGTAATCCATTTAACTTGGAACAGAGACTTTTTAGGTGTTTTAATATTAAAGATCGGCTCAGTTTTGTACTGGTAGAATTAAAAAAAAAAACTGCTGAACTGATCTTTTCTGTTTGTTTGTTTGTTTTTTTTTCGTTTGTTTTTTTTGTTTTTCTGTCTGTCTTGCCTGTTATTTCCTTCTTTCTGTCTTTTCTACTATTTTTTTATTTCTCTTCATTTATTATTTTTTAAAAATAAAATTATTTTTTATCCATAATGTTTTTTTTGTTTGTTCTCTGTCTGTTGTTGTCTGTCTGTCTTCTGTCTGGGCCTCTGTCCTCTCCTCTTCCTTCCCTCTCTCCTTCCTCTCTCTCTCTCCCTTTTTTTCCATTGGGTGAAATTAAAACAAAAATAGTCTCATTCCATTATCCAATGTTAAACATTATGAATAGTTCCAATGCTGTATTAAAAAGTTTTATAAGAATTTAAATAATTAATTCTTCTTTTATTATTTCATTTTCTATATGTTTTTTCTTCTTCATTTATTGGTTTCCTAACACTATCCCATTTTTCTTTTGTGTTTCCTTTTTCCTTTCAACCACCTAGCCTCTCCTTCCCTCTCATCCTCCTCCCTTTTTTCTAGTTAAACCTGCTGTTAATACACAACGTTGACTAGCAAGGATCAGAAAAGATTCTCTCTTGACTTTTCGGATTTCTGTTTTTTGTCAATCAATTTAATTTGTAGAGATTTTTTAACTGGGTTTTTAGTTTGTTGTGATATATTTATTCAGTGATTGTGGTTTCTCCTCTGGGTTTGTAGCTGGTAGCTTTAGAATGAAAAAAAAAATGTTTGCTGAGAGCTGTAGGTTCTTTTCTGTTTTGTTTGTTTGTTTCATTTTTCGCTTTGTTTGTTTGTGTATTCTGTCTGTCTGTGTCTCTGCTGCTGTGTCTCTGTGTCTCTGTCTGTCTTTGTCAAAACTATATTTCTGTCTATCTTCTTGTCATTCTATTATTTTGTTAGGGGAATAAAACTTATTCTGTTATCCCTAGAATTATTTGTTTGTTTGTTTTTTTTCTTTTTCTTCTCTTCTCTCTCTTTTCTCTCTCTCTCTCTCTCTCTCCTCTCTCTCTCTCTCTCTCTCTCTTTCTCTCTTTCACAGAGGCTAAAGGGTGAAAAAAAGGGCAAAATTAGTGCTCTTTTCCATTATCCCGGGAATAAACCCAATATAATAATTCAAATGAAGAATAGATAGCAAGTATATAATGAATTAATAATTAATTCTTCTTTTTTTAAATTTTTTTGTTTTTTGTTTTTTCTTCACATTGATGTTTTTCCCCTACACTATCCCCCATTTTTCTTTTGTGCTCCATTCCTCCCTTCCTCAACCACCCTAGCCCTCTCCTTCCCCACTACATGCCTCCACCTCCCTTTTACCTTCTAGTTCACACCTTGCTGTTAAATACACAACGTTGACTAGACAAAGGATCAGACAAAGACTTCTCTCTTGACATTTCGGGATTTCTGTCTGTTTTTGTCAATCCATTTAAACTTGTCAGAGATTTTTTAACTGGTGTTTTTAGTTTGTTGTGATCATATTTATTCAGTGATGTACCGGTTCTCCTCTGGGTTTGTAGCTGGTAGCTTTAGAATGAAAAAAAAAAGTTTGCTGAGAGCTGTAGGTTCTTTTCTGGTTTGTTTGTTTGTTTCATTTTTCGCTTTGTTTGTTTGTGTTTCTGTTTTTGTGTCTCGGGTCTGTCTGTGTCTCTGTGTCTCTGTCTGTCTTTGTCTAACTATATTTCTGTTATCTGTCTTGTCATTCTATTATTTTCGTTAGGAGGAACTGAAAACTTATTCTGTTATCCCTATGAATTTATTTGTTTGTTTGTTTATCTCTCTCTCTCTCTCTCTCTCTCTCTCTCTCTCTCTCTCTCTCTCTCTCTCTCTCTCTCTCTCTCTCTCTCTCTCTCTCTCTTTCTCTCTTTCACAGAGGCTGAAGGTGAAACAAAAAGGGCAAAACATAAGTGCTCATTCCATTATCCCAGAAGTCAAACAATACATCAATAAATCAAATGAATGAATAGATCAGCAAGTATAGTAATGAATTAATAAATAATTCTTCTTTTATTATTTCGTTTGTATTGGGGTTTTTTTCCTCTTCACTTTGATGTTTTTCTCCTACACTATCCCCCATTTTCTTTTGTGCTCCATTCCTTTCCCTTCCTCAACCACCCTAGCCCTCTCCTTCCCCACTACATGCCTCCACCTCCCTTTTACCTTCTAGTTCACACCTTGCTGTTAAATACACAACGTTGACTAGACAAAGGATCAGACAAAGACTTCTCTCTTGACATTTCGGGATTTCTGTTTGCTTTTGTCAATCCGTTTAAACTTGGCAGAGACTTTTTAAGTGGTGTTTTTAGTTTGTTGTGATCATTTTTATTTAGTGTTGTCCTGGTTAAATTTATTTAGTGATGTCCTGGTTCTCCTCTGGTTTAGTTTTTTATTTAGAAAAAAAAGAAAAGTTGTAGCTGATAGCTTTACAATGAAAATCAGTTTGCTGAGCTGCTCTCTGTTTATTTCTAGTTTTTGTTGTTGTGTGTTTGCTTTATTGTTTCGTTTTGCATTTTGGTTTGTGCATTCTCTGTTTCTATCTCACTGTGTCTCTGTCTGTCTGTCTGCCTTGATTAGAAGGGAAAACAGATTATTCTATCATCCCTATGAACTGAGTTCTTTTCGTTCGCCTCTCTGTCTCTGTCTCTGTATCTCTCTCTTTTTTTTACATCCCTCTCTCTCTTTAGATATAAAATATATATATTATATATTTATATTATATTATATTTATATATATATTTTAATTATATATTATAATATAATACAAAATAACTGAATAGATAAGTAAGTATAGGAATGAATTAATTACTCATTCATTTTTCTCTTTTTTCATTTGTTGCTTGTATGCCTTTTTTTTCTTCCTGTTGTTGTCCACACCCCCCACCCCTCCCCAACCACTTTCTATCCATTTACTCCGAATTTGTCTTGCCTACTCCACCCCACCCCTCCATCTCCCTGTCACCTTCTAGTTCACACTTTGCTGTTCAATACACAGTGCTGACTAGACAAAGGATCAGACAAAGATTTCTCTCATGACATTTCGGGATTTCTTGTTTGTTTTTTTGTCAATCCATTTAAATTTGGCAGAGACTTCTTATCTGGTGTTTTTAGTTTGTTGCGATTATTTTTATTTATTGGTGTCCTGGTTCTCCTCTGGTTTAGTTTTATTTAGATAAAAAGTTGAAGGTGATAGCTTTAGAATAAAAAATCAGTTTGCTGAGCTGCTGTCTGTTCTTTTCTGGTTTTTGTTTGTTTTGGTATTTCGGTTTTGGATTTTGTTTGTGAATTTTCTCTGTCTGTTTGTCTGTCAGTGCTATGTCTGTCTTTGTCTGACTATGCTTCTGTCTGTCTGTCGGTATCTGTCTCTGTCTTTTGTCTGTCTCTGTCTGTCTGTGTTGCTTAGGCGGAAACAAAAGCCCTTTATTCTATTACCCCTATGAATTTGAATTCGTGTTTGTCAATCTTTAATCTCTCTCTCTCTGTCTTTCTTCTCTCTCACATTCTCTCTCTCTCTCTGTCTCTCTCTCTCTCACACACATTTTTCTCTCTTCTCTCTCTCTCCATTCTATTGTGCTCTTTCATCCCCCTCTCTGTCTCTTTCACTCTTCCCTCTCTCTTTTGTTTCCCTTTGTCTTTCTCTCAGTTTCTCTCTCTCGCTCTCTTTCTCTCACTTTCTCTCTCTCTCTTTCTCTCCCCCCCCCACTCTCTCTCTAGCTCTGTCAGTCTGTCTGATTTTCTGTTTTTCTTTCCCTATCTTTTCCACCTGTTTTGTTTTGTCTTTGGTGTGATTTGTAGTCTTCAATGTCTTCAATGCCGCCTACTAATCTTTGGAGTCTTTACTCTTGATCCGCGGACCATGAGAACAAAACAAAACAAACAAACAAACAAACACAACTTGCAGCTGAGAGGTTTAAAAGTTTTATCAAGGGTCTTGCTTTCCCCATGTCCATCATTTTTTGTAGATATATCCCATTGTGGTGATCTGCTTATGTGGTTTCTCTGTTTTTTGTTTCTATGTTTGTTTTGTTGTTTAGATGGGGGGGGGGGGGGAGGGGGTTAGGAAAATAAATGAAGTGGGTGGATGTGTGTGGTGGATGATGGAAAAGGTGTATGTGTAGGGTTTGGTTTGAGGATTGGGGTAATGTCGGTGATCTAGAGGTAAACGCCTGCTTAGAAAAAAAACTCCGGGTCGGAAGTGGCGTGTTTCCCGTTGGACCCGAAACTTTTCCCCATCCCTTAGATCATGAGTGGTGGTCTGGTGCTAGTCTTCAGATGAGACATAAACTGAGGGTCCGGTGTTACACCTAAATTTTTTAGCGTACGTAAAAAACCCATTGCAACAAGAGAGTTGTACCCGGCAAAATTCTGTGGAGAAAAGCCCCCTCTGATAGGGAAACAAAACAATTTCAGCAGGGAAAAAAAAAAAAGGGGGGCGCTGTTTGTGGTGACACGCTTACCTGGGGGAGAAACAGCCCAAATTTTAGCAGAAAATCTCTGATTTAAAGTGGTATATTTTTTAAAAAAAAATAAAAAGAAAAAAATTTCTGTGGTCTTCTGTGTACATTTTCCTTTTTTTTTGTTGTTTGTAGGTTGTGTGGTATTTGGAAAAAAAAGAGCTAAAAAAACCTCTTTAATCCACACCCAATTCACACCCACCCACTAGGAACAGGCACATAGAACAGAGACTCCACGGTTACCTGCATGTAGCACTAACTATAACAGCAGAGTGGGAGGGGGAGGGGCAGAGGAGGATGTCTGGAGGGTGAAGAGAGAAGGTGTGGGTGTGTGGGTTTTGTTAGGGAACTGTAGTGGCGTGGAAGTGCAGAAGGGCTGGAATGGGTCCTGCAATGGGTGACATTGGGTCCTACCTTCTTCGCTCTCGTATTAACATCTCCCTAAAGACAGGTCATTATAGGAGATTGTTTAGCTGACATTAGTGTTCACTCTTTGCTACATGTATGGGTTTTGGTGGGTTATTTTTACACAAGATTTGGAAGGAGAATGTCTGCAATGAAAGTAACATGTGACTGGAACAAGTATTGTATGTCTTTTCCCCAACACTACACATTTGTATTGCATTGTATTGTACTGTATACTACTTTAAGTCAGGGCAGATTTCTCTGCATGATATTTGGGCTGACCTTCCATAGCAGAGCAGCACCATCCATTAGTTTTTCTTTTCTTGCCTGGGCATGTATTTCATTTCCAATCTTAGTGGCTTTTTTTGTACAGAACTTTACCAGGAACAACTCCCTTGTTGCCATGGGTTTTTTTTACATGCACTAAATGAGTATTGCACATGGGACCTCGATTCATCATCTCATCTGAAAAAAAACTAGCACCTAGACCAAACAGGGATCAAATCACTACACACTTGAAACCCTAATTTTTTGCCTTTTAGGCAGGTGCGTTACCTGTAGACCACCAATCCACCTACTACCTTTTTTGTTCTCAATTTTTGACAATCCCCACTTTTCTGTTTCAAACCCTTATCTCTAGCCTTTCCTTCTCATCATCTCCTTTCCACCCCACACATCCTTTCATCCTAAAAGTCTCTTTATTTTAGATGCCTATCAGAAGAGTAGGCCATCTATGCTAATAAAGTAAGAATAGATGACAACATTTAAAAAACCGCATGCACTAAGAAACTGGATGTAAAAAATTTGCATTGCATTATCCTTGAAACAAAAGAAGACATAAATTAATACATTTTTGTGTTTAATTCACAGCATCCGCTGGACAAAGGATTATACAAATGCTCTCTTTTTGAAATTTCTGTATTTTGTGAATATTTAAAGCCTGAAGAACTTAACTTGTTTTTTTCATATTTTGATTACAGTGTTTTGTTGTTTATCAGTTTGTATGGAGCTGTGCCTTCTTCCTTGGAGTATTGTTTTACTTTCTCTCTCCCTCCCCCCCCCCTCTCCCCACCCCCCTATCTCTCTCTACACAGCAGGCAAATATTCAAAAACCTGATGGAAAGATACTGATAGCCTTCAGCCAATGAAATGTCACTTGATAAAACGAGGTAAATAGAACTCATGAATATTCATTACGCTGGGAGCAAAAACGACCCTGAACCAAACTTACCTATAATGAGATAAACATACTGTGATTAATTAAATGTCTTTGCAAACAAAATCAATATTGTGGAGAGGAAAAAATTGACAAACAGACAAAGAGATGAAAATAAATGAATGCATGAAATAAGAACACAACAAGAAAAGTTAGAAAGAAGGAAGGAAAGAAAGAAGGAACGAGAGAGGGAGAGAGAGAGAGAGAGAGAGAGCTAGAGAGAGAGGGGGGCGGCAGACAGACAGACCATCCACTCCAATCTGTATATCTTACTTTTCTTCCTACCTCTCTATTTCTATATCTCTATTTCTGTCCCTATATTTTATATTATATATAAAACCGAGACCCTGTGTGCAAACGCATGCAGAACATCTTGAGCACATGTTGAAACCTGTTCCGCTTTGTGTAAGAGTAGAACATTGTGTGCCAGTGGGAACAGATGACAGAATTTACAAAAGCGCATACATATGGGGACTTGATGTAAAAAAAAGTACATAGGTGCTTATTCCGTTATCCTGGATATAATTTTTTTTTTAATCCAATAATGTCTTTTTAAACCATACCCCTCCTTTTTATTATTATTATTTTTATATATTTAGAAATACATGAACTAAAGAATAAGAAAGAAAAGAATCTTGTTGACAACTCTCTCTCTCTCTCTCTCGAAGACGTGGACTGAGTGGGGACAGATGGACAGGGAAGAACTTGAAGGAAGGACCAGGGGCAATCAAAGAAGCTGCATCAACATGTCTCCTACTCCCGCTTAGACTAGAAATTATTGTTATGCCATTATTGATAAAGTCTTATTTAGTTGATTGTGAATATAATGTGTGTATGAGTGTGTTATATTTACTTGTAACCTTGTTTGTGAGTGTGCTGTCTTTTTCTTCATTTTTTTTTTCGTGTTCTCGTTGATAATTGGGGCTTGTTTGTTGTTTGTGTGTGAGTGTGTGTGTGTGTGTGTGTGTGTGTGTGTGTGTGTGTGTGTGTTGTGTGTGTGTGTGTGCGTGTGTGTGTGTGTGTATGTGTGTGTGTGAGTGTGTGTGTTTATGCATTCTTCTACAAATTCCTTTGGTTTGGATGAGACTTGTTGGGTTTATTCTATAAATATTTTCCTTAGGAAAATGGGGAGTGGAGTAGGGCATGGTGCAAGGAACGTTGTACTTATTCATTTCCCTACAACATAGTGTTAAATGCGTTTGTATATTCTCTGTTTATCTGTCTGTCTGTACTGTCTATAGCTCCGGCTCTATCTCTGTCTCTGCCTATCTATTGTCTGTTGTCTCTCTCCCTCCCTCCCTCCCTCTCCCTCTTTCTCTCTCTCTTATTGTCTCTTTGATTTTCATCTAATAATAGTAGTAGTATTTCATTATGATGCATATTTGAATCTTCATTGGAATGTATCTAAAACTGCTGATTCTTACTGTTGCATACTTTGTTTACTTGAAGGGTTTTTTTGCATTGCTGTGTGTTTGTCTATTTGTTGCTGCTAGGTTTAGTTTCGGTTCTTCTGTTTTGGTTAGTGTGTGTGTGTGTGGGGGGGGGGGGGGGGGGGGGAATGTATGTAGTTTTTCTCGACTTTTTTCTTCTTTTATTATTTTCTGGGTTTTTTCCTGTGGTTTTTTTGTTTTTGTTTTTTTGTGAGAGCATGGTGTAAAGAAGCCCTGTGCTTATCCATTTACTCTCAATAAAATTTCGAGTTCGAGTTCGAGTTCGAGTTCTCTCTCTCTCTCTCTCTCTCTCTCTCTTTTTCTTCAAACATCAAAAACAAATAAACCACCCACATAAGAGACAGAACACATGTTGACAGGTGGCAAACCAAGCACATCCAATCAAATGTCATTTTGTAGAGAACTTAACCAGCAGTGGGGGAGTATCCTAATGAATATTCATGGTTCATGCATAAAGCGGTATTATATTATCATTAGCTATACATGCTGACGATGATTGAAACCAATTAGTTTTCTGTATGGAACAACTTATTTTGGGGAGAGAAGGATGGGATAAAGAAGACAGACAGACAGACATACAGGCAGACAGACAGATTGGCGGGTATTCACATCCAGGAAAAACAACATACTGAAGACATGGAAGAAAGGGAGACAGTTCATGAAATCTCATTTATTGAATAGACAGACAACCAGACAGTAGAAATTAGACAAAGAAATAGATGCTGACAGACAGAGAGATTGGCGAGTATGCACATGTGGGGGTGGGGGTGGGGGGACAAACAAAATACTAAGTACATGGGGAAAGAGAGACAGAGACCAGGGAATCTCATTTATTGAATAGACAGACAACTAGACAGTAGAAATTAGACCAAAAAATAGATGCTGACAGACAGGCATACAGATCAGCAGGTTTAATGGTGTTTTAAAATCTGGTCATTTTAGTCACCCTTTTGCGTAAAAAAGTGATGATTATTCGTCCTTTTACTCCACCTCTCTCTCTCTTTCCATCTTATTTTGTATCTTTCCCTCTATAAGACACTTTTTGGGTTTATTTTCCCTGATTGTGTCTAACTGTCTGTCTGTTTTTCTGTCTACTGTTTTTTTTCTGTTTTTCAGTTTCTCTATCCCTCTGTTTTCTGTCTGTCCATCCGTCTGTATGTCTTACTTTTCTCCTTGCCTCTTTCTTTCTATTTCTAACAATCTCTTTAACTCCCTTTCCCCCTTTTAAAAAGAATTAAAAAAACCCAAAGAATCAGAAAAAGACAGTATTGACAATACTCTCTCTCTCTTCATTCATTCATTCATTCAAAAAATAATAAAAGAATAACTTGTGCATACATTAAAAGCTATTCCATTTTTCGGAAGAGTAGGCCATTGCATTGTGTGCTGGTGGGAACGGATGACAAAATTTACAAAACTGCATATATAAGAGGACTGCATGTATAAAAGCTTATGAGTGCTTATTTTCTTATCCTCGAAATAGAAAGAAAATATCTAAATAAGATAAATAAATAAATAAGCTAATTAATTAATTAGTCCACTCATTCATTCATCCATTTTGTGATTTCGTTTACGATTATGGTAATTGTTTCTCTTCCTTCTCAGTGCCTTAGTTCTCAGGCTGCTCTTATATTACTCTTTTACTCTGAATTCTTATTCTTCCTTCACCCCCACTCCCCGACTCCTACCTTTCTGCTTATCTACCTATATATCGACCTATCTATATATCAACCTATCTATCTATAAACCTACCTATCCTATCTATCTACCTATCTATCAACCTACCTACCCATCTATCTACCTATCTATCTGTATATCTATCTTTCCATCTACCTACCTATCTATCTATCTATCTATCTATCTATCTATCTATCTATCTATCTATCTATCTGTCTGTCTATCTATGTACCTATCTATCTATCTATCTATCTATCTATCTATCTACCTACCTACCTATCTATCTATCTACCTACCTATCTATCTATCCACCTATCTATCTATCAATCTATCTATCTATCTATCTACCTACCTATCTATCCATCTATCTATCTATCTATCTATCTATCTATCTATCTATCTATCTATCTATCTATCTATCTATCTATCTATCTATCTATCTATCTATCTATCTATCTATCTATCTATCTATCTACCTATCTATCTATCTATCTATCTATCTATCATCAGTCTGTCTGTCTATCTATCTATCAATCTATCTAGCTATCTATCCAGCTATTTATCTACCTATATATCTATCTTTTTATTTATCTACCTATCTATCTACCTATATATCGACCTATCTATCTATCTACCTATCTATCTATCCATCTATCTATCCATCAATCTACCTATCAACCTACCTACCTATCTATCTAGCTACCTATGTATCTATCTACCTATATATCTACCTATCTATCTATCCATCCATCCATCTACCTATCTATCTATCTACCTATCTATCTCCCTATCTATCAATGTATCTATCTATCCATCTATCTACCTACCTACCTATCTATCTATCTATCTATCTATCTGTATATCTATCTGTCTATCTATCTATCTACCTATGTATATATCTATCCATCGACCCACCTATCCATCTACTCACCTATCTATCTATCTATCTATCTATCTATCTATCTACCTATCTATCTATCTATCTATCTATCTATCTATCTATCTATCTATCTATCTATCCATCTATCCATTTATCTATCTATCTGTCTGTCTTACTCATTCTCTCCTGGCTCCTTCTCTCTGTCATGTTCTTGTCGTTTTCTTACCCCTTTCCTCTGCCTTTACTGGTATAGAATTTTTTGTGTTATTTTTTTCCTTTTTTGGATTTCATTCCGATCTTTTAAATGTCAATGATAAAATTCATTTTTTCGCTCTTCTTTTTTATCTTTTATTATTTGTGATCAGCCTTCTTGAGTACAATGCCAGCAGCAGTTGAGAGGTTTAAGAAGCCTTATGAAGAGTCCAGCAAACTCCGCGTCTAATGCTTTCTCTCTTTCTTTTTTGTTGTTGTCATTGCAATGCTTTGTGTTTCTCTGCTGACATAAGTTTTTGTTTTTTTTATATTTTAAAGTTTACTTTAGGGACGGGTAGGAGGTGTAAAGGAGGTAAAGCGGAGGTGGGGGTTGGGTGGGAGAGATTGTGTTGGTGGTGTTGAGAGGGTGTGGGTTAAGGTGGAGGTGAGATTCTGTCAATGTCTTCTCTCTCTCTCTCTCTCTCTCTCTCTCTCTCTCTCTCTCTCTCTCTCTCTCTCTCTCAACGACGTGGTGGGGATAGCCTGGTGGTTAGAACATTGTGCTCGTAATCTGATGACCTGGGTTCGAATTCCGTTCAAGGGGATATTTTCACCTGGAGTTAACATCAGTGCCAACTCAACTCTCCCCAAAAGTCCTCAGATGAGACTATAAACCGAGGCCTCATGTGTAAACATATGAAGAACATCTTGCGCACAAGTTAAATCCTGTTCCGGTTTTCCTAAGAGTAGGCCATTGTGTGCCGGTGGGAACAGATGACAAAATTTACAAAACTGCATACACACAGGGACTGGATGTAAAGAAGCACATGCGTGTTTATTTTATTATCCCGGATATAAAAGAATAAATAAATAAATAAATCTGTGTTCTTTAATTTCATGTCTTTTCACATTATGTGACATTAATTTTTGAATTTTTAAAAATCTTTTATATCGAGGATAATGGAATAAGCACTTATGTGCTGTTTTACATCCTGTATGTATGCAGTTTTGTAAATTCTGCCATCTACAGATAGATAGATAGATAGATAGATAGATAGATAGATTAGAATGTGTGTGTGTGTGTGCGTGCATGCATTGTGTGTGCGTGTGCGCGCGCGTGCACGCGCGCGCGCGCGCGCGCGTGTGTGTGTGTGTGTGTGTGTGTGTGTGTGCAGACTTTCCTGTTGTTGCGCTTGAGATTATCATTCTACGAAAAAGTGATAGGGATCTCTTTAATGAAGGGCTACAACCACAACCACAACCACCCACATAGAATAAACACACAAACCAGTACCTTAAGCATTATGTGTATTTAGCTGTATTACTCATTCATTTATTATTCTTTTATATCGAAGATAATGGAATAAGAACTCATTGGTTTTTTTTTTACATTAGTCCGTGTGTAGCGCTTTTGAAAATTCTGTCACTTTTTCCACGGGCCAAAATGGCCTACTCTAGGAAAAGCGGAAGAGGTTTTAACGTGTCGCAGATGTTTGGCGTTACCCCGGGGGCCTCGGTTTCAGTCTCATCCGGAAGGGGGAAACTGTGGGGGGGTAGGGGAATGGGGAATTGAAATGAAATTGGTTTTTCAAAGGGGGGGGGGGGGAAGATTTGGAGGGGAAAAAAATGGGGTTTTTAATTTTTTGGGCCCCAAAATAAATGGGTAAAGAAAAAAGGAAAATTTTAAAGGGAGTGGGGGGGGTTTTTTTTTTTTTGATTTGGGTTTTGAAAGTTTGGGAAATGGGTTAGGAGTTTGGATATTTTTTAAAGATTAAAGGAGAGGAGGGAGAAAGGGGAAAAGGGGAAGGAAAGGGAGAAAGAAAGGAAGGGGGGGAGGGGGGGGAAAGAGGAAGAGGGGGGGGGGAGAGAAAAAGAGAGAAGGGGGGGGGGGGGGGGGGGGGGGGGGGGGGTTTTGTTTTTTTTTTTTTTTTTTTTTTTTTTGGGTTGGTGGGTTTGTTTTTTTAATTTGTTTTGTTTGTTTGTTTTTTGATGTTAAGGGAAAATGGTATTTGAAAGGGAAAATTTGAAATTTGTGAAGATTTGGGGGGTAGGGGTTTATATTTAAGGAAAAAAAAGGGGGGGAGAAAAAGGGGGGGTGAGGAGAGGAGGGAGGGAGGGGGGGAGAGGGAGGGAGGGGGGGGTAGAGAGAGGGGGGGAGAGAGAGGGGGGGGAGAGCAAGGGAGCATCTCAACCTGAAAAGACTCTCATAATTACAATCACACGTTTGCTGATGTTTTTTTAAACTGTTTGTTTTTGATGCTTGCTGGGCAAAGCTTCTTTTACCAAAAAAAAAAAAAAGATACCTGGCCACAGGGAAACTCAAATTTGGTTCCCTTTTTTTCCACACAGATTTTAAAAATTTTTTCTTATCTGAATTCTGCTTTTTTTTGTTTTTTTTTTTGTTTTGTTTGTTTTTTGCTTTTTTTGTCACTTTCTTTCATCCTACACTGACCCTTTATACAAAAAAAAGCTCCACATTCTCCCTCCCCTCTGTGTTTTTCTCTTAAAAGTCCCCGCAGGTCACATCATTTGTCACTTAAAGTTGTGCGGGCCCAATTTTTCAGGCACTTAGTGGAACCAAAGTATTTTTCATAAATTACAACTTTTTAAATCTTTCTGAAAAAAAGGCAGGAGAATGGATCAAGAAGGCAGAAAAAAGGGGAGAAAAAGGGACAGGAAAAAAAAAAAACCCCGAAAAGCGAGGAAAAAAGAGAGGTTTTGAAAAGAGGGAATTCTGCAAAGGAATTTTCCCGAAGGAGGGATTTTATTTACTGACAGGCCCCTTGGCTCCCCAAGGGGAAATACGAACTGTCTGACATTCTTTTTGGCTTTGGTTTAGTGGAGTGGGGGGGAGAGGGAGGGGCGGGGGTAGGGATGGGGTCGGGGGGGGCGAAAGTGTCAAACAAGGATGGCAGATAGAGGTTGAACCCTGATCCAAATGAGCAAAAGCATGAGACGTTTAATAGCACTATTCCTCTCAAAAGGATTGATTGAATTTCCTGGGAATTTGTTCCAGACCCTTTCCCTCTGCGAGTCGCTTTTCATTGAAATTTTAAGCTGGGTCATGTGAAACTGCACTCTTAACAACCTACATACAGCACGCACGCCACACAACACGCGCACATCCATTGCGTGCGGTTTAGCCTAGTGGGTTTGAACATTGCGCTGGAAATCTGACGACCCAGGTTTGATTCCCGTTCAAAGGGGTATTTTCCCCTTTGGGGTTAACATCGGGGCAGACCCACTCTTTCCAAAAAATCCTTTGGGTAACTATAAACCAGGTCCGTTTTGCAAACGCACAAAAAAAATCTTAATCACATGTTAAAACCCCTTCCACTTTAGGGAAAATAACCTTTCGTGCCGGTGGAACGGATGACAAAAAATTTTCAAAACTGATACACACGAGTACAGAGGAAAAAAAGCACTGCGCGCTAATTCCTTTTTTCCCCAAATAAAAGAAAAATAAAAAAAGTAAAATAAACAAAACAGACACACACACACAACACACCACCACACACACCACACCACACACACACACACACACACACACACACGCACACAACATACACACACACACCTTTACACGCACACACACACACATACACACCACACACACTCCAACGCACACACACACACCCAACGCGCGCGCGCACACACACACACACCCATTGCCAGCAGTTGGAAGCCCATCTGTCTATGGAAGTGCAGTGTCAAGTTCAGCAGGTTTGACTTGATCAAGACGCATTGTGTGAAAAAGTTTTGGTGCACAATGTCCATTGTGCCTCTTTGAGGAGCTCTCTGTCTCTCTCTGTGTATTCCTATAATGAATGAAACTTTCGCATTCGCATTCGCATTCGCATTCTCTGTGTCTCTCTATGTGTCTCTCTCTATTTCTTCTCTCTGTCTGTCTCTCTGTCTGTCTCTCTGTCTGTCTCTCTTTTCCTCTTTCCTCTTTCTTTCTCTCTGTCTCTCCCTCTGTCTGTCTGTCTCTCTGTCTCTCTCTGACTGTATCTTTCTCTCACTGTGTCTCTCTCTCTGTCTCTCCCTGTCTGTCTGTCTCTGTCTGTCTCTCTTTGTCTCTCTGTCTCTCCCTCTGTCTGTCTCTATGTCTCTGTATCTGTCTCTCTCTCTGTCTTTCTATGTCTCTCTGTCTCTTTCTCTCTATCTGTGTGTATGTGTGCATGTATGTGTATGTTTGTGTTAGTGTTAGTAAGTCAAAGTCAAACTTTTATTTTCAGATGGTACATTGAATAAGCAGTGCATTTGCTTTTTTTCATCAAGCCATCTATCTAAAGAAAGAAAAAAAAGCGAGAAAAAAGAGAGATAATGTATATGCAGACATAGAATAAAAAACCTAATCTATGGTTAAGTATATAAATCAAACCAAAAAAAAACAATAACATATGCACATGTGGAATTAAAACAAAACAAAAAACCCAGAAAAATATGAGACCATACAATTCAAATAATTCAAAAATCTTGAAAAAATATCCGTCATAACACAAACAAACAAGCAACAAAGAAAAACCAAACCAAAACAAACAAAGAAGACAAAACAGAATAAAAATAAAAAACCCACACCAACTGCTTCCCCCCCCCCGCCCCCCCCCTCCCCCCCCCCCCCCCCCCCCCCCCCCCCCCCCCCATCACACACACACATACACACAAACCTTCAACCATACAAACAACTGAATAAAACAACAACAAAAAAGATGAATCAACAAGAACAACCACAACAAGGAAATAAACAATCAAAAAAACACAAATATACATACACAACAACAACAGCGACAATAACTAACATAGGACAAGAATAACAGCCAAGACAAATGAAGAACAATATAGAACTAACAAAAGACGAGAAAAAGAGTCCAAAATACCCCCTCCCCCTCCCCAAGAAAACCACCTAAACCCAAAACAAACAAAAGGCAAAATAAACCAGAACCCCACCCCACCACTACCAACAATAACAACAACAACAACCAAATGGATATAAACAGAGGAAACTGATGTATCATTTAAACACTTACATACACATACACATACACATCCTCACCCATATCCCCTTCACCACATAATATACTCATATCATAAGAAAAACAAGAATAACCAACAGCTATTGGATTCAGAGCAAAGAAGTATAACAAAGACATCCATTCCCTCCCTTTCCCCGGGTCATATACACACATGTACATGTGCTTTTTGGTTTGATGCAGAGCAACGTTAATCCTTCGATCAAAGAATAAATTCAGGCAATGTAAATCCACCCAGCAGTACTAACGCCCAGCAATGACAATTTAGCTCATCTAGTACAATGAACCAGAAAACTACAGTGACAAAACTAAATAGATCAGCATATTTATGTGTAATACAAAAGAACATAAAAAGGCCAAAACAGCAAGAAAGTAAAAAACCAAAAACCGAACAAAATTACAAAACCACAACGCACTCACAACTTGTACACACACACACACACACACACACACACACACACCACACAACACCCCACACACAAACCAGATTCAAAGTGTGCTGGGGTTGATATCATATCAACCCATATATAGATCAATGTTTACACATGTACTCTATATGAATATGAAAACTTGGATCATATCTGATTTTAATGACAAGAATAACGTCAGTGACACTTAAATCACTCTCTTAAGTTACAAGTGGTGTTCTGTACTTTTATTCATGAAATATCTTTTTAGATGTGTTTTATACTGATTTTTGCTTTTAATACATTTCAAATTTTTGGGGAGTTTATTCCATAGGTCACTGCCTGAATAGAAGAGGCTCGATTTATATAGGTTATTTCTGGGTCTTGAAAATGTTAGCAAATGATTGTGTCTATGTTGGTTAACTTTGAAAGCTTTGGTAATCTTGGGAGGTGCATTTTGATTAACAACTTTTTGCATAAACACAGCTCTATTGAATGAAAGTCGGTTTCGAAATGTCAGGACATTTATTTGCTTATAATCCTCAATTGTCAGGGTGCTTGTTTTTAACAATACAAGTTTTACTGCTCTTTTATATAAACGATGAATGAATTTCAAGTTCGTTCCACTGCATGTATCCCAAATAGTTGATGCATAGTCAATGATTGGTAGAATGTGACCGCAAAAAAATAGTTTTCGAGAATGATTATTTAGAAAGTGTTTTATTTTGGATAATTGAAGTAGCCTGTGAGCTAGGCGTTTACCTAGTGACATTATGTGATCAGTCCAAGTCATATTTTTGTCAATGGTAACACCTAATATTTTATGTGAGTCAACTTCTTCAACTATTCCGTTATCCAACAACAGAGGTTGAAACCTATCATTCATTTTTTGCCTTTTCTGTCTTGCTGATACGTACATACACTTGTTTTTTGTGCATTTAAGGACATGTGGTTTAATTGAGTCCAAATAATCAATCTGTCAATACTGTATTGAAGTCTGCGAGTTAATCTGCTGGAGTCTGAATCACTACAAAAGAGAGTGGTATCGATATCGTCAGCAAACATTTCACAGTTACATTTAATAAAACAGGGTAAATCATTTACATAGACTGAAAACAAGAGTGGTCCCAATACTGAGCCTTGTGGTACCCCATATCTAATGGGTAGTAGTTCTGATGCTTGGTTATTTACAGATACAAGCTGCTGCCTATTGGACAGAAAATTTTCTAGTAGTTGGATAACTTCAGGTCGGCAGTTTGTACAATTCTAATTTACGCAATAACAAAGAGTGGTTGATCACATCAAATGCTTTTTCAAAGTCAACAAAAAGGAGGCCAGTAAACGTGGTGTGTGTGTGTGTGTGTGTGTGTGCGTGAGAGGGAGAGAGAAAGAGAAAGAGAGAGAGAGAGAGAGAGAGAGAGAGAGAGAGAGAGAGATGGAGATAGCGATGCCGGAGAGAGAGAGGATTCTATTTCGATTTCTCCGTCTGACTTCCTTCATGATCCTCTCTCTCTCCCCTCCTCTCTCTTATTCGTCCTCTGTCTCCCTTTCTGTCTGTCTGTTGCTGTCCCCGTCAACACACACAACACACGCGCCTGCCGCGAGCTTAACATTTGATATATTTCAATAGTGATTATAGATCCAAAATTATTATATACATCGCATCTCACTGCCTTTTGATATAAAGTTGATGGCTATAAAATGCCTCTGCTTTATAAACCTCTCTCCCCACCTCCCCTCCCTCCACACCCCCGTCTCTCTCTGTCTCTCTTTAATTAAATGTTCTAAGTTATCTGACTCTGTCTCTGTATCTCTCTCTCTCTCTGTATCTCTCTCTCTCTCTCCAAATTCCAATATAAACAAATGACCATCACAAGAGGCAGGAGAGCCATATTTGGCAGATGACATGCAGAGCACAACCAATCAAATGTCATTTTATAGTGAACTCGAGTCCCGGTGTTTCTCATGAATATTAATGACGCCATAAAGCAGGATTAAAACACTATTAAATGCGCATGCTAATGATGATCTAACTAAGTCAGTTTTATACAGAGAGAAAGTCAATACCCTGAAGAGGGACAGAAAGACAGAGGGACAGACAGACAAACAGACAGACAGCTCAAAATACATTCAGATACAACTATTCTTAATGAAGAAGAAGAAGAAGAAGAAGAAGAAGAAGAAGAAGAGAGAGAGAGAGAGAGAGAGAGAGAGAAGAGAGAGAGAGAGAGAGAGAGAGAGAGAGAGAGAGAAGACAACGATGATGAAGAAGAAGAAAAAGAAGAAGAAGAAGAAGGAGAAGAAGGAGGAGGGGAAGGAGGAAGAGGAAGAGGAGGAGGAGGAGGAGGAGAAGAAGAAGAAGAAGAAGAAGAAGAAGAAGAAGAAGGAGGAGGAGGAGGAGCTCTTTAAAATATGGGTAGGGTTAGGAGTCTTTCTTTCTTTTCAAAATGCTCTTTTGATGCCACCCCCTCAAAACAAAGAGATATTAGACAAACAATTTACAATAGCTGTAATGGGAGCAGAGCCAATTGTTGACATTGTGTTTGATTGCCCATTAAATGTAGTAGATTTTGTCAAATGCCAATGTTTTTGAGAAAATTCCCTGTCTCTATTTCGATGTGTTCCAGTTTGCCTCTCTGTTTGTCTGTCTGTTAGCATGCCTGTATGTCTGTCTCTCTGTTTCTGTCTCTCTGTCTCTCTGTCAGTATGCCCATCTAACTGTTTGTGCGTCTGTATGTTTGTCCATCTCGTTCAAGAGGACATTTTCAAATCTGGAATTAATATCAGTGCCGACTCCACTCCTCCTAAAAGTCTTTCGGATGAGACTATAAGCCATGGGACCTATAAGCCAGGTCCCATGTGCAAACGCACGCAGAACATCTTGCGCACACGTTAAAACCTGTTCAGCGTTTTGGAAAAGTATGCCATTGTGTGCCGGTAGGATGATGCCGATGACATTTTTTAAAAAAGAAAACGGCAAGCAAATGGTGACTGGATGTAAACAAAATCACACGAGTGCTTATTCCTTTATCCTTGAAATAAAAGAATAAGATAGAATGAATAAATCAATAAATAGATAAATACCTAAGTCTGTTTGTCTGTCTCTCTCTGCCTCCTTGTCTCTGTCTGTCTGACTATCTGTCTCTGTCCATCTGTTTGTCTGTCACTTTGCTTGTCTCTCTCTCTGTATCTCTGTCTCCGTCCCTGTTTCTGTGTCTCTTTGTCTCTCTCTCTCTCTCTCTCTCTCTCTCTCTCTCTCTCTCTCTCTTCTCTCTGTCTGTCTCTCTGCCTCCTTGTCTCTGTCTGTCTGACTCTCTGTCTCTGTCCGTCTGTTTGTCTGTCTCTTTGCTTGTCTCTCTCTCTCTCTGTACTTCTGTCTCTGTCCCTGTTTCTGTGTCTCTTTGTCTTTCTCTCTCTCTCTCTCTCTCT
>CM054165.1:15576927-15584427 GCA_028751875.1 Rapana venosa
TGTCTGGGGGAAAGAGAGTGCTCTGACCACTGAGCTATCCCGTCCCCTATAAATATAAATATATATATATATATATAATCATTGGAACAAATTTTCAGCAACATGTACATTGACCATCCCCCACCCCACCCCACCCCCCAACGTCTAATTAATTAAAAACTTTTCCCTATTGATTCGAACAGAACGTGTCACCAAACATACACTGACTCAGCAAGCTCTCTTGTTTCCATTCATTACTTTGCCAGCATGAACCCCCCCCCCAAAAAAAAAAAAAAAAGCAAAAAAATAGGCAGACCTGCATGCATTGGTGGTTGCTTTACTCAGAACACAGGCTGCAGTCTCTCAGCCCCAAACCACACATCCTTGTTGGATCCCTTAGATAGAATGTATGGGGTCTGGCCACTGTCTGTCTCCTCAGGACACAGTGTCAAGGGGACGGGATAACCTGGATGATTTAGAGCATTGCACATTGCGCTCATCCATCTGCTGACCTAGGTTCGAGTCCCCTTCAAGGGGATATTTTCTTCTGGAGTTAACATCAGTGCCGAGTCCAATCTTCCCAGACTTTAAAAAAACTGCATACACATGGGGACTGGATGTAAAAAAGTGCCTGAGTGCTTATTGCATTATACTTGAAATAAACTATAAGATAAAAATAAAATCAAATCATATATACCTTATATACATATGTATACATGTATATTTGTATCTATATCTATCTATCTGTCTATCTGCCGATCGATATCTTTATCTATATGTATCTATTTATCTATCCATTTATCTGTCTATATATATAAATATATATGTATATATATATATATATCTGTCTCTATATCTGTATATATCTATCTATGTGTATCTCGATAAATATCTATATCTATATGCATAAAAGGTAAAGGTAAAGGAGTCCCATAACCTATAAGGTCGTAGGGGAGCGAGGCGTCACTTCTCTAGGGCCAGCATATTGAGGGCGGCGCCCATCTCCTCTCCCTCACTGCTTTTACCTTCCCTGACCCTAAAGAGGGCAGGCACCCATTTACAGCTGGGTGAACTGGGGGAACTGTACTGAAGCCGAGGCGTGCAAACGGTCACCCATCCAACTGGTAACCACGCTCGACACTGCTTAACTTGTCTAGGGGAAAGAGAGTGCTCTGACCACTGAGCTATCCCGTCCCCTTTAAATATAAATATATATATATATATAATCATTGGAACAAATTTTCAGCAACATGTACATTGACCATCCCCCACCCCTCCCCACCCCCCAACGTCTAATTAATTAAAAACTTTTCCCTATTGATTCGAACAGAACGTGTCACCAAACATACACTGACTCAGCAAGCTCTCTTGTTTCAATTCATTACTTTGCTAGCATGCCCCCCACCCCCTTCCCCCACCAAAAAAAAGGCAGACCTGCATGCAAATGGTGGCTGTTTTACACAGAACACAGGCTGCACTGTCTCTGCCCCAAACAGCAGGTCCTTGTTGGATCCCTTAGATAGAATGCATGGGGTCTGGGCATTGTCTTTCTCCTCAGGACACAGTGTCAAGGGGACGGGATAGCCTGGGTGATTTAGAGCATTGCACATTGGGCTCATCATCTGCTGATCTAGGTTCGAGTCCCATTCAAGGGGATATTTTCCTCTGGAGTTAACATCAGTGCAGACTCCAATCTTCCCAAACTTTAAAAAAAACCTGCATACACATAGGGACTGGATGTAAAAAAGGGCCTGAGTGCTTATTGCATTATCCTTGAAATAAAAGTATGAGAAAAAAATAAAATAAAAAATATATATAACTTATATACATATGTATATATATATATTTGTATCTCTATCTATCTATCTATCTACCTATCTATCTATCTATCTATCTATCTATCTATCTATCTATCTATCTATCTATCTATCTATCAATCGATATCTTTATCTATATGTATCTATTTATCTATCCATTTATTTGTCTATATATATATATCTCTCTGTCTCTATATCTGTATATATCTATCTACGTATATCTCTATAAATATCTATATCTATAAGGTAAAGGAGTCCCATAACCTATAAGGTCGTAGGGGAGCGAGGCGTCAAAGACCTCACTTCTCTAGGGCCAGCATATTGAGGGCAACGCTCATCTCCTCTCGCTCGCTGCTTTACCTTCCCTGACCCTAAAGAGGGCAGGTACCCATTTACAGCTGGGTGAGCTGGGGGAACTGTACTGAAGCCAAGGCGCGCAAACGGTCACCCATCCAAGTGGTAACCACGCTCAACGCTGCTTAACTTGGCTGGGGGAAAGCGAGTGCTCCAACCACTGAGCTATCCCGTCCCCTATAAATATATATATACGTATATATATATATATATAATTATTGGAACAAATTTTCAGCAACATGTACATTGACCAGCACCCCCCCACACCCCCTCAACTCCAAAATCTGTTTAATTTGAAAACTTATCCCTATTGATTCGAACTGACACCATACATACACTGACTCAGCAAGCTCTTTTGTTTCCATTCATTACTTTGCCAGCATGACCCCCACCCCAACCCCCCCCCAAAAAAAAGAAAAAAAGAAAAGCAGACCTGCATGCAATGTTGGCTGCTTTACACAGAACACAGGCTGCACTCTCTCTGCCCCAAACCACACATCCTTGTTGGATCCTTTAGAGAGAATGTATGGGGTCTGGGCATTGTCCTTCTCCTCAGGACACAGTGTCAAGGGGACGGGATAACCTGGATAATTTAGAGCATTGCACATTGCGCTCATCCATCTGCTGACCTAGGTTTGAGTCCCATTCAAGGGGAAATTTTCCTCTGGTGTTAACATCAGGGCCTACTCCAATCTTTCCAAACTTTAAAAAACACTGCATACACATGGGGATTGGATGTAAAAAAGCGCATGAGTGCTTATTGCATTATCCTTGAAATAAAAGTATGAGACAAAAAATAAAAGAAAAAACATATATAACTTATATACATATGTATATATATAATCTATATCTATTTATCCATCTATCGAGTGATATCTTTATCTATATGTATCTATTTATCTATCCATTTATCTGTCTATATATATATATATATATATATCTCTGTCTCTATATCTGTATATACCTATCTACGTATATCTCTATAGATATCTATATCTATATACATAAAAGGTAAAGGTAAAGGAGTCCCGTAACCTATAAGGTCGTAGGGGAGCGAGGCGTCAGAGACCTCACTGCTCTAGGGCCAGCATATTGAGGGCGGCGCCCATCTCCTCTCCCTCGCTGCTTTACCTTCCCTGACCCTAAAGAGGGCAGGTACCCATTTACAGCTGGGTGAACTGGGGGAACTGTACTGAAGCCAAGGCGTGCAAAGGGTCACCCATCCAACTGGTAACCACGCTCGACGCTGCTTAACTTGGCTGGGGGAAAGCGAGTGCTCCAACCACTGAGCTATCCTGTCCCCTATAAATATATATATATATATATATAGTTTTTAAATTAAACAGACTTACAGGAGTTTTGGGGGTGGGAGGGGGGTGGGGGGGGGGGAGGGGGGGGGGGTTTTGCTGGTCAATGTACATGATGCTGAAATTTGTTCCATAATTATATTATAATATATATATAGGGGGGGGGGGGGGTGCTGGTCAATGTACATGTTGCCTGAAAATGTGTTCCAATAATTATATAAATATATATTATATATATATATAGATTAATTTATTATTGGAACAAATTTTCAGACATGTACATTGACCAGCAGCCCCCCCCCCCCCCCCCCCCCCCCCCCCCCCCCCCCCCCCCCCCCCCCCCCCCCCCCCCCCCCCCCCCTCCCATAAGTCTGTTTAATTTGAAAACTTATCCCTTTTGATTCGAACATGTCACCATACATACACTAACTCGCAAGCTCTCTTGTTTCCATTCATTACTTTTCCAGCATGCAGCCCCCACCCACCCACCCCCCCAAAAAAAGCAGATGTGCATGCAATGTTCGCTGCTTTACACAGGACAAGGAATGCACTCTTTCTGCCCCACACAGTGTGCCCTTGTTGGAACCCTTAGAGAGAATGTATGGGGTCTGGGCATTGTCTGTCTCCTCAGGACACAGTGATAGGGGGACTCTGTTCAGTTTGGCGAATTGGCTTTGGAAGTAGATGATGTTGATGTGGATTGTGTTATGTATGTGTGTGTGTGGGTGTGGGTTTGTAGTGTGTGTGTGTGTTGTGTGTGTGTGTGTGTGAGGGTGTGGGTGTGTTGTGTTGTGTAATGTGTGTTGTGTGCGTATGTGTGTGTTCTTGCGATGATTCTGTTTAGCAAATTGGTTTGGAGGGGGTTGTGGTGGTGGTGGTGGTGGTATATTGTTATGGATATAAGACAGGGTGTGTTCGTGTGTGTTTGCCCTTGCGCGCGCGCGTGTGTGTGTGTGTGTGTGTGTGTGTGCGTGCGTGCGTGTGCGTGCGCGTGTGTGGTGTGTTTTACTCTTTCATTGCATGTCAGTTAAAATGTATGGGGTCTGGGTGATATCTTTGTAATTGTCATGAAACAGTAACTTTTGTCATAGCTCTGTTTGGCAAATTGGTTTGAAAGGGGGATGGGGTTGGGTTCGTGATATATTATGGATGGTAGACACTGTGTGTGTGAGTGTTTATGTGTGAGAGACAGACAGACAGACACACACACACACACACACACACACCACACACAGACGTATATCAGTGATAAGCTTGAGGGAAATCAAGAGTAGTTCAAGTCTCAAGACAAATCTGTACACTCATGTAACTTGACCAAAATTGAACAAGAACAACAAACCAACCACCCACTCTCCTTCATCCCTATAGATCCTCCTTGAACATCTTCCTGTGTCCAATTCTATTCCATCAAAAGTTCCTTCCCCAAAACAAAGTTACCAAGTTTGTTTAAAGTTGAGCCATGTAATACAGGTTACACACCTGTATTAGCTTGCGGGTCATGTAGTATCTTCTATAGAGTGTGAGTCCAGGGGGGAAAAATTGGTGATTTTTTACAGATATTTATAAGTACGAAAAAATGCCTTGTGCACTTGTTTTTGGGGATAGAAGACATAGAACAATTCCAGGTAGTCACGAGAAAATTGGAAATGATCATCAAATGAGAATTGCTTGTATTCCTACAGTGTTGACCCCACACATACATATTGTTGATAAGGAAGCTAGCAGACGACAAAGGACTGAGAAGGTACAGTGTTTGCTGGAATTTAAAAAAATAATCAAACCTACCAAATTTGTGCAAAATCACATGAAGTTTGAGTCGGAAGCTAGTCCTTCATAAAAAGTGGTTTATTTTTCTGTGGATGCCTTAGTACGTGCAGTATGGGAATCATTTGGAAAAACAGAAGGAAAAGTGCTAATTTCTAATACCGGTGTGCAGCCTAACACGCCTTTGACAGAGACAAGAAGGCGGCAAAGAAGGGGGATGAGTCAGATCACTAAGCAGTCATCCCATCAAACTGGTATTGTATTTGTAAATGTATACCACATTTCAAGTCATGGCAGATTTCTCTGTGTGAAATTTGGGCTGCTCTCCCTCCCAGGGGAGAGTATGTTGCCACAAGAGCAGCGCCACCCTTTTTTTTTTTTTTTTTCCCCTGTCTGTGTGTTCATTTGTTTCTTTGTCAGTGTGCGTTTTATCAACATACTTTTGCCAATGCTGAATTCGTGTTGCACACGGGACCTCGGGGTATCGTCTTAACCGAAAGGCTAGCACCCAGACCACCATTCACGTTCTAGTGTTTTTACAATCATTCGTATCAATATATGCGCCAGTCAGTGTTGTAATTGCCCTTCATGTGACAACTACGGCATTTTGAATTAAACTGACTTGAATTGAGCGGAGGGGGTACTAATGGTAGCTCGGGTGAAAAAAATACCTCGAAAGAGCGCCTCATTGGTGATTCGAACTCGGGCCATTACATCACCTTCATACAAATTTCCTGAGATCTAACCAGTATAAAAAAAATGCCGTTACTCTCTTTTTCTATATCCTCTCTTTCGATTATTTTTTTTAAAATCGCTGTTCAATTCCATTGCTTCAAACCTCTTTGCCATGACAAACTGGACAAGTCCAGCAACCACTGTTGAGCTGAAAGTGAGTCATAGGAGAAAAAAAGTTACTAATTCAAACTTACTGAACAGCCATTCTGGCCAAAGTTTATTCAACACACAAGCAGGGAGACAGTTAGTCGACAGACCTAGTTATTCTGAGGCAGTGGGTGTTGAGAGAAAGATACAGGCAATGGAGGTGAGATGCTTTCGCAAGTTCTTTGGTATCTCATACAGAGAACACATCACTGAGGAGAAAGTGAAATCCAGAATTAAGCACACCATCCGACCAGAGCTCCTGAAAAAAACGCAAACTGAAGTGGTACGGGCACGTCACACAAACATGTGGACTGGCAAAGACTGTCCTACAGGGAACAGTACAAGGAGGGAGACATAGAGGCAGACAGAGAGAAAAAAAACCCTGATGTCAAGATGTAATAAAACGATGCCGTCCTCAATATGCTGGCCCCTGGAGAAGCTGAGGTGTCTGATGCCTTGCTCCCCTACAACCACATAGGTTATGGGAAAACCTTTTAATTTTTTGCCTTTATAAAACGTTACAATTACACAAAAATCGCATAAAGACAAAACAAATACAAGCTTTAGACACCAACACAACAAATAGAAACATTGTTGCTACTACTGCAAAATCTGCAAATTAAGAATCCTTTAGCTGTTTAGAAAAAACAACAACTCTGCTGTGACAAGCTACTTGCTATCTTTCTTTTCTACCACCTAGTAAACTCACGTTTTCCCACTGCTTAAGATCAATGTCACTGAACTAACAAACCTTTCCCAAACTTTTCACAAACTGTCCTAACTTTTGCCAGCATTCCTCAGCGCACTGCACTGCCCTTTATACAAATGATCTCCCCTTGTTTGCTAACTCTTCCTTCTCTGTTGCTGCTGCTGATGGCAGGAGGTCTGAGGTTCCAGCATTGCCTTTTCTGGTGGCCGGGGTTAGAAAGGGTTAATGAGGCGTGACATGTGTGTGTGTTTGTGTGTATGTATGTATGTATGTATGTATGTATGTATGTATGTGTGTGTGTGTGCGTGTGTCTGTCTGTGCATGTGTGAGTGTGAGTGTGTGTGTGTGGTAGATACAGGGAGGAGGGTCAGGGCTAAGTCCCTTTTTACAGGAGTTGGTCATTGCTGGGTTTTGGTAGAATGCGAGTGTGTGTGCTGTGTGTGTGTGTGTGTGTGTGTGTGTGTGTGTGTGTGTGTTGTGTTGTGTGTGTGTGTGTGTGTTTGTGTGGAGAGTGTGTGTGTATGTGCGTACGCGCGCGTGCGCCCGCGGAGGAGAAGGAGGAGGAGGAGGAGGAAAGTGTATATGTGTATTTTATTTTACAAAAATTTTATTCTTTTATTTCGGAGATAATGGAATAAGCTCTCATGTGCTTTTTTTCATCCAGTCCCCGTTTGTATGCAGTTTGTAC
>CM054165.1:15596927-15599427 GCA_028751875.1 Rapana venosa
GGGGGGGGGGGGGCGTGGTTAGGGAGGGAAGCTAGGGGGGGGGGGAGAGATAATTCAAAGAAGAATGTTAAAAGTGAAAAATGTAAACAATAATAACACTAATAAGAAGAAAAATGATGATGATGATGATGATGATGATGATGATGATGATGATGATGTAATGATAATGATGATACTCATATACTATGATACTATAATAATAATGCAATGAAGAAGACGAATGCAAAGAAGAATTGAAAAAAACAATGCAAAGAAGAATGCAACAATAAAGAATGCACAGAAGAAGAAGAAGAATTGCGAAGAAGAAGAAGAAGAAGAAGAATTGCGAAGAAGAAGAAGAATTGCGAAGAATGCGAAGAAGAAGAATGAAGAAGAAGAAGAAGAAGAAGAAGAAGAACGAAGAAGAACAAGAAAAGAAAAGAACAAGAAGCAAGAAAAGAACAAGAAGAATTGCGAAGAAGAAGAAGAAGAAGAAGCGAAAAAAGAATTGCGAAGAAGAAGAAGAAGAAGAAGGAAGAGAAGGAGAAGAAGAAGAAGAAGAAGAAAAAGGAGAAGAGAAGAAGAAGAAGAAGAATGCAAAAAAAGGGAGAAAAATGCAAACAAGAAGAAGAGTAGCAAAAAAACCCAACACAAGTATAGCAAAACAAAAACCAAAAACAAGTAAAATGCACAAAATATAATTCTTAAAAAAATACAGGAGAGAGAAAGAACAAGGACAAAAAATGTTATCTAATAGACATTTCCCCATTTTCATTTTTATTTTGGTAAAGTGTTTTATGGAGGTGTGAGTAATGGAGAGATTTACAGACCTTTTTCCAAAACTTTGCTAACACTCGGAATCTCATTTTCCTGGTAAGTGCATTCTTTCGTGTTCGTCACCTGATGAAGTTTTATTTTGCTTTTACCCTTTCTCGTGGGTATGCGTGTGCATGAGTGTGTGTGTGTGTGTGTGTGTTGTGTGTGTGTGTTGTTGTTTTGTTTGTGTGTGTGTATTTGTGTGTGTTAGTTGTTTTATTTCATTCATTTTATTCTTTTATTTCGAGAATAATGAAATAGCACTCAAGTGCCTTTTTATATTCAGTCCCCGTGTGTATGCAGTTTTGTAAATTTGGTTATCCGTTGTTACTGGCACACAATGACCTACTCTTCTGAAAAGCGGAACAGGGTTTAATGTGTTCGTAAGATGTTCTGTGTACGTTTGCACACGGGACCTCGGTTTATAGTCTCATCCTAAGGACTTTTAGGGGGAATGGAGTTGGCACTGATGTTATCTCCAGGGAAAAAATCCCCTTGAACGGGTTGCCGTGCGTGTGTGTGTGTGCGCGCGCGCGCGTGTGTGTGTGTGTGTGTGTGTGTGGTGGAGAGAGAGAGAAAGAGAGAGAGAGAGAGAGAGAGAGAGAGAGAGAGACAATGACAATGACAATGACAATGATAATGACAATAATTTATTCAAGAAAAGGCCATGGCCCTATTTGAAGGGGTATACTATACATCCTTGGTATTGGTTTGTACATTCAACACCTAAGTCCTATACTCCAACACATGTGAGAGAGAGAGCGAGAGAAAGAAAGAGAGAGGGAGAGAGAGAGAAAGAGAGGGAGAGAGGGAGAGAACGAGAGAGAATGATAATGACAATGACAATAATTTATTCAAGAAAAGGCCATGGCCCCATTTGAAGGGGTATACTATACATCCTTGGTATTGGTGTGTACATTCCACACCTAAGTCCTATACCTCCAACACATGCCAGAAAGAGAGTTAGAGAGAGAGAGAGAGAGAGAGAGAGAGAGAGAGAGAGAGAGAGAGAGAGAGAGAGAGAGGGAGAGAGAGAGAGCGAGAGAGAGAGAGAGGAGAGTAGGAGAGAGAGAGAGAGAGAGAGAGAGAGAGAGAGAGAGAGAGAGAGAGAGAGGAGAGAGAGAGAGAGGAGAGAGAGAGAGAGAGAGAGAGAATGACAGTGACATTGACATTGACAATGACAATAATTTATTCAAGAAAAGGCCATGGCCCCATTTGAAGGGGTATACTATACATCCTTGGTATTGGTTTGCACATTCCACACCTTAATCCTATACCTCCAACACATAGGTACATTTGTGTGTGTGAGAGAGAGAGAGAGGGAAAGAGAGAGGGAGAGGGAGAGAGGGAGAGAGGGAGAGAGAGAGAGAATGACAATGACAATAATTTATGCAAGAAAAAGCCATGGCCCCATTTGAAGGGATATACCATACATCCTTGGTATTGGTTTCCATATTCCACACCTTAGTCCTATACCTCCAATACATACCTACGTGAGAGGAAGATAGAGAGAGAATGCGAATGCCAAAGTTTTATTCATTGAGAGAGAGAGAGCGATAGAGAGAGAAAGCGAGAGAGAGAGCAAGAGAAGAGAGAGAGAGAGAGAGAGAGAGAGAGAGAGAGAGAGAGAGAGAGAGAGAGAGAGAGAGAGAGAGAGAGAGAGAGAGAGAGAGTATGCTTGTGTCTGAATGAGTGTGTGAGTGTT
>CM054165.1:15601927-15629427 GCA_028751875.1 Rapana venosa
GGCCCATTTGAAGGGGTATACTATACATCCTTGGTATTGGGTGTGTACATTCCACACCTAAGTCCTATACCTCCAACACATGCCAGAAAGAGAGTTAGAGAGAGAGAGAGAGAGAGAGAGAGAGAGAGAGAGAGAGGGAGAGAGAGAGAGAGAGAGATAGAGAGAGCGGAGAGAGAGAGAGTGGAGAGAGAGCGAAGAGAGAGAGAGAGAGAGAGAGAGAGAGAGAGAGAGAGAGAGAGGAGAGAGAGAGAGAGAGTGAGAGATGAGAGTAGAGAGAGAGAGAGAGAGAATGACAGTGACATTGACATTGACAATGACAATAATTTATTCAAGAAAAGGCCATGGCCCCATTTGAAGGGGGATACTATACATCCTTGGTATTGGTTTGCACATTCCACACCTTAATTCCTATACCTCCAACACATAGGTACATTTGTGTGTGTGAGAGAGAGAGAGAGGGAAAGAGGGGAGGGAGAGGGAGGAGAGGGAGGAGAGGGAAAGGGGAGAGGGGAAAAAATGACAATGGACAATAATTTATGCAAGAAAAAGCCATGGCCCCATTTGAAAGGGGGATACCATACATTTCCTTGGTATTGGTTTCCATATTCCACACCTTAGTCCTATACCTCCAATACATGCCTACGTGAGAGGAAGATAGAGAGAGGAATGGAATGCCAAAGTTTTATTCATTGGAGAGAGAGAGAGCGATAGAGAGAGAAAGCGAGGAGAGAGAGAAGAGAGAGAGAGGGGAGAGAGAGAGAGAGGGGGAGAGAGAGAGAGAGAGAGGAGAGGGGAGAGAGAGAGAGAGAGGAGCGAGAAAGAGAGGGAGAGAGGAGCAAGAGAGAGGAGAGAGAAGAGAGAGAGAAGAGAGAGAAGGGAGAGAGAGAGAGAGAGAGGAAGAGGGAAAAGAGAGAGAGAAAAGAAAGAAAAAGAGAGAGAGAGGTATGCTTGTGTCTGAATGATGTGTGAGTTTTATGCTTGGTATGCATTTTGGGTTGTGTAGTTTTTCTGTCTGTTGGCTCATTTCTTTACCTCAAATCATGGCTCTTAGTCTAATGGCTGAATTTCTTTTTCTTTTTTCTTTCTTGTATTTTGCTTTTGATAAATATTTTATAAACACCTTTCTTAGTGTGTTTGTTTTATTTGTTTCTTTGTTCTTAATTGGGAACGCTGTTCCGCTTTTTATATCTCTATTACATTTACTTGGTGACAGTAGATCACTTGCAGATATTTTTCTGTTTTGTCTGACTGTCTACCTGCCTGCCTGCCTGTCTGTCTGTCCTTGTGTGTGTGTGTCTGTCTGTTTGTCTGTCTGCCTGCCTGTCTGGGTGTCTGTCTGGATGCTGCCTGTCTGACTGTCTGTCTGGATGGCTGGCTGTTTGTCTGCCTGTCTGTCTGTCTGACTCTTTGTCTGTCTGAGTGTCTGTGTGTCTGTCTGTCTGTCTGTCTTCCTTTCTGGATGTCTGGCTGTCTGTCTCTCTGTCTGCGTGTCTGTGTGTCTGTCTGACTGTGTGTACGACTGTCATTCTGTCTGTGTATTTCTCTGACTGCCTGTCTGTCTGACTGCCTGTCTGTCTCCCTGTTTGTCTATTAGCTTTTTTCGTCCTTAATTGCATACGGATTATCAATCGTTCCTGCTTTGCCTCACCCCCTCTCCCCCATCCCGCATTCTGCGTTTTAGATAATAATGATAATAATAATAATAATAATAATAATAATGATAATGATAATAATACTTAATAAATAATAATAATTATAATGTGTGGTATTAGCGCGGAATCTTATGGATAGTGTTGATTTACATGCTTTATTTTCTTCGTGACATATTTTTGCATGATATTTGGGTATTTTATTGTTTATTTGTATTTTTGTTTTTTGTTTTTCGATTTTGGTGGTTACCTTTTTCGGTTTGCTTTTTGGTGTTTTTGTTTGTAAGATTCGTTTCAAGTGTTCATGATACACGATTTTATTACTGTTTTCTTTACCTAACTTGAAGCTGCGAAAAAGAAGAAGAATTGCGAAGAAGAAGAATTGCGAAGAAGACGAAGAATTGCGAAGAGAAAGAAGAAGAAGACGAATTCTGAGGAAGAAGAATTCTGAAGAAGAATTCTGAAGAATAAAATTTCTGAAGAAGAAGAAGAAGAAGATTTCTGAAGAAGAAGAAGAATTCTGAAGAATTCTGAAGAATTCTGAAGAAGAAGAAGAAGAAGAAGAAAGAAGAAGAAGAAGAAGAAGAAGAAGAAGAGCTGGTTTTAACGTGCTTGCAAGATGTTCTTTGTGTGTTTGCACACAGGATCTTGTTTTCTAGTCTCACCCAAAGGAATGAAAGAGAGTAGAATTAAGCTTAAAATGGTATAGAGAAACGTACAGAAAACTCATACAGACAGAAAGAGGAAAGTTATAGAAAAAGAGCAGAACGTTGGAAAATAAATATATTAAAGAAAAGAAGAAAAACGTAAAGAATCAAGTACGCGAGAAATTGAGGACATAAAACAGGGAATGCCTCAAACCCTACACACACAAAAAATCCCCAAAGAGTCCACCGTTTCACAGAATTTTGTTTAAACAGCTAAAAAAAATCCCCCAAATCTAAACTTTGCTTTGAGATTCAAAGCAGGACTTTCTTTAAACAGAAAAAACCAACAAAACATTTTCCTTAGATTCCAAACCTTGCTTTGAGAGTCAAAAGCAACTAATGTTGACTGGAAATTTTATGTTCGTTTTTGAGTCTATGTAACTGTTTCCTTAAACTTCTGTCAGATTATGAAAAAACCGATCACAGAAATATCATCAGAGCTGTTGTCTAAACTGTATACGGCTTTTCAAACTTTGTAAACTTAGCTTTGAAAGTGAAAAGGAGCTGATCCTGACTCGAAATTTTATGTTTGTCTTTGTGTTTATGTAACTGTTTCTCTATCCTTCTTTCAGAAGAGAAAAAAAAATCTCACAATCACCATCAGGACTAAAGTTTAAACGACTTAACACTTCTTCAAACTTTGTCAACTTTGCTCTGAAAGTGAGACACATCCAATCTTGGGTCCAAGCTTTGTTATTTTGCCTGCATGAATGTGGAACTGCTTCGTGGTACTTTTCACAGAAGAGAAACTTTGCATCAGAATCCATCCCCATCTTTCTTTATTCCCTCACCCCCTCCCTTCTCTCTCCCCCATCCCTTGACCTTCTCCAGTCAGCTGACTGAAGGGTCACTGTCGCTGCTTCCTCACAATGTGGTTTTAGCCACACACGCACGACGCCACACACACACACATACATCACACACCATCACCACAACACACACGTGCACACAACACACACACACACAAAACACCACGCACACATTCACTACGCACACATAAACATCACTCATTCTACTCACACACATGCATACACACATACTTGTCATTCTTTAGTTGTTGGTTTTTTAAAAATTCTATGTGTGCATATTTTTATTATCATTATTATCATATTTTTAGATAGATGGTTTGATGAAAAAAAACAACTGCACTGCTTATTCAATGTATCATCTGAAAATAAAAGTTTGACTTTGACTTTGACCTGCACACACAAAAACTCAACACACACACACACACACACATCCACCCCCTCCCTATCCCCACCCCACCACGCACTACCTCTGCCTCCCCCCCCCCCCAATTCCTCCAAAAATACTATCACCAACTCAGACACTGGAGTCAGCAATATTCCTACTCTGATCAGACATGTCAGACTTGCCAGGAGTCATCAACCAAAACCCCCACCCCAACACAAACATCCCCCCCCCACACACACAGACACATACACACGCACACACACACACGCACACACACATGTGCACCCCCCCCCCCCCACACACACACAAACACACACACACTACACACACACCCCCCATCCACACACACAAACACACACACACACACGCACACACATACACACACACATACATATCCACCCCCATTTCTCTCTCACACACATACACAGACACAGACACACACACGCACAGACACACACACACAAGACACACACACGCACACACACACATCCACACATACACACACACACTATATATATATATATATATATTATATATATAGTATACTATAATATTATATATATCACCCCCATTTGTCTCTCTCACACATACACACACACAAACACACCTAGAGCTACACCCCCCCCCACAAACCACCACACACACGCACACATACACACACATACATATCAACCCCCATATCTCTCTCTCTCACACACACACACAAACACAAACACACACACAGACACACCACAGACACACACAAACACACACACTACACCCACACACACCCTAAACACACAAACACTACAACCCCCCCCCCACCCCACACACACACACACATAGAAAATGCAATCCTGGTACCCCCAGAGTGTCTGTCATCATTTCCTCCCACACCCCACCCCTTCCCACCCCCCCTCAAAAAAAAATACAGAAAATCAAGAGACTAGTTTGGAGGCAAGGGAGTTCGTTAGTACAATCTAGCGTGTTGCGGAATGTTGGCTAAAGTTTACAGCAGTTTTTGTGTGACAATTTGGAAGGACAAGAAATACTCCAGTAAGTTCGGTGACATTGATGATACCAAGGAGTGGAAGACAGGGTAGCTGTCTAGTTTTTTTTCCTTCTTCTTCCCCTTGTGTTTGTCATTATTTTGTCTTGTTGTTGTTGTTGGTGGTAGTGGTGGTGTAGTGGTGGTGGGGTGTTGGTGTGTGTTGTGGTGTTGGTGGTGTTGGTGTTGGTGTTGGTGTTGGAGTTGTGGTGAGTATTGGTGGTGGTGTTGGTGGTGGTGGTGGATGAAGGTCGTGGTGGTGGTGTTGGCTTTGGTGGTAGTGGTGGTGAAGGTGGTGGTGGTGGTGTTTGTTTTGGTGGTGGTGAAGGTGGTGTTGTTGTTGTTGGTGTTGGTGGTGGTGATGTTGTTGTTCTTATTGGTGGTGGTGATGTTGGTGGTGTGTGTGTGGTGGGGGTGGTGTTGGTGGTGTGGTGGTGGTGTGGTTGGGTGGTGTTGGTGTTGGTGGTGGTGATGTTGTTGGTTGTTGGTGGTAGTTGGTGTGGTGTGGTGGTGTTGGTGTGTTGGTGTTGGTGGTGGTGGTGGGTGGTGTTGGTGGTTGGTGGTGTTGGTGTTGTTGTTGTTGTTGGTGGTGGTTGGTGTTGGTGGTGTGGTGGTGTTGGTGTTGTTGTTGGTGGTGTTGGTGGTGATGTTGTGGTGGTGGTTGGTAGTGTTGGTGGGGTGGTGGTGTGGAGGTTGGTGTTGGTGTTGGTGGTTGGTGATGTTGAATCATGGTGTTGGTGATTGGTGCGGTGGTGGTGAGGTGTTTGTGTGGGTTGTGAATGCGTTGTCACTATGATGGTTCTCATTTCAGTGGTGTGGTGTGTGGTGTCGTGTGGTGAGTGGTGGTGATGGGATGGTGGTTTGGTTGTGGAGGATAGTGTGTCAACATCTGCTCTTTTGTGTTAAATATTAACTCAGTGTTTAGTGCATTAGTTCTACGACATGTAGAAGTATTCACGGATGTTGCGTGACATCTACAACTTATGCTCAAATATTGATCACGGATCTCGTTATCATGGTTATGGTTGGTCACTAAGAACAAGGTTGTTTTTTTAAAAGGAATCTGTAGCTGATGTGGTTTCTCCCACAACACGGTGACCATTGTCCTGGGTTGACCCTTATGGTTGGCCAGGGCGTTGATACAAGAAACGACAGTAGAGCTGGTTTTATTATACCTTGTTTTAATCTGTATATGTAGCTGCACAATTTTAATCTGAGATTTCAAATTTGATGAGGGAACAGCCTTGATATGGCCTCTGTGGTCAGCGGGGCTATAAACAACAGGATTGCATTGTTTTATTTTTCATTTATTCATTTTATTTTATTATTATATATATCGAGGATAATGGAAGAAGCCCTTTTGTGCTTTTATTTGACATCCAGTCCCCGTGTGTATGCGGTTTTGTAAATTCTGTCATCTGTTCCTACCGGCACACAATGGCCTACCCTTACGAAAAGCAAAAATGGATTTAACGTGTGCGCAAGATGTTCTGCGTGCGTTCGCACACAGGGCCTCGGTTTAGAATTTCATCCGAAAGACTTTAAGTGAGAGTGGAGTCTGCACTGATGTTAACTCCAGGGGAAAATATCACCTTGAACGGGAATCGAGCCTGGGTCGTCAGATTGCGAGCGCAATGTTCTAACCACTAGGCTATCCCCCCCCCCGTGGATTTAGTTAAGCATACTGCCTACTTGTCTTCCTGTTTGCTATTTCACTAGTGATCTGTACTTCTTGAAAACAAGGAGACTATATAAATCACGTCCCTATATTTATCTTATAACTCTCTTTCCCACCACCCCTCACCCCTCTACTTCGGCCTAACCAAATAAAAATGGCAGTCAGTTCTTCACATTTCTTGGTTTTGCTGACAAACTGCTTTTCAACTTGTGAAACTTGATACCATTTCGATTTGCATAGCTGTAAAGAGGAGGAGGGGAAGAATGGGATGGTTGTGCCCAATATCATTGCATTTATCAGGACGGACTTATCTACACCAAACCCATAGTGTCAAAAATTCACTAGTGGTCTGTACTTCTTGAAAAAAAGGAGATTGTATAAATCACGACCCGTTTTTTTAATCCTAAATCTCTCTTTCTCAACTTCTTTGCCTAACCGAACAATCCCCTTGTATTCTTACATTGGTGTGTGTGGATATGTTTTTTTTATTTTTTTCATTTTATTCTTTTATATCGAGGATAATGTGCTCTTTTACATCCAGTCCCCGTGTGTATGCGGTTTGTGAATTTTGTCATGTATTCCTACCTGCACACAATGGCCTACTCTTACAAAAAGCGGAACAGGATTTAACGTGTACGCAAGATGCTCTGCGTGCGTTCGCACACGGGGCCTCGGTTCATAGTCTCATCCGAAGGACTTTGGGGAGAGTGGAGTCGGCACTGATGTTAACTCTGTATGTGTGTGTGTGTGTGAGTGTGTGTGTGTGAGTGTGTGTGTGTGTGTGTGTGTGTGTGTGTGCGCGCGCGCGCGTGTGTGCGTGTGTGTGAGTGTGTGTGTCTGTGATAGTGTGTGTGTGTGATTAATTTTTCTTCTTTGTTTGTTATTTTTGTTTTTGAAGCTATCTTGGACTGTTCATACCTATTTTGAAATGCATTTTTCTTGTGTCTTTGGAGATGATTACACGTATCAATGTGTCTGTCAGTATTGTAATTCTCCTTCATGGGATAATTATAGTGTTTTTGACTTGACTTGAAAAAAACCAACAGCATTGACTTCTTTACAGTTCTTGGATTTACTAACGAATTACTTTTCAAATTGTGTAACTGGATACCATTTCAATTTCACCTTCATCTTCTTCACCTATTCCGTAGTCCCCTGGACCGTGGGGAAGGGGGCACCACTAAGATTATGCAACCAGCTTCCTCCACTCCCCGCGATCCTCTGCTTTCGATTTGCATAGTTTGTAAAGTGAACTTCGCTCTTCGTCTCTGTCCTATCTATCCTCTATCTGTCAGCACTTGTGGCTCAACTCGAAACGAGCTCTGTAACTTTTGCTGTGGAAAAGCTTCGGTGGAATGGATTTGAGGAGAGCGAGAAAGTTGAATGAGAGTGAGATGGAATAAAGAGAAGGGTGGTATTCTTTTCTTTTTTTTCTAGTCCTGTTCTAGGTAGGTGTCACGCGTGTATTGGATTTGTCTAGAAAGTTGAACAGTTCTTGGTGTGTTTTTTTCCCTCGCGTACTTAATGTTACTCGAGGACGGAATAGCTCAATGGTCAGAGCACTCGCTTTCTGCTAGCCAAAGGTAAGCAGCATTGAGCGTGGTAATCACTTGGACGGGTGACTGTTTGCGTATCTTGGCTTCAGTACAGTCCCCCAGTTCACCCAGCTGTAAATGGGAATCTGCACCTTAAGGATTAGCAGCAAGGGAGAGGAGATGGGCGCCGCTCTCAATATGCTGGCCCCTGGAGAAGCTGAGGTCTCTAATGCCTTGCTCCCCTACGACCACATAGGTGATGGGTCGCCTTTACTTTTTCACTTAATGTGAAAGGCAACTAGTCTTCATTGATATATCTGTATCTGTTTTAACATAGTTATGTTTGCCTGACTGTCTGCGTGTATATTCTGCTGCCTGTCTATCTCCATCCCTCGTAGAATAATTAGTTAAACAATGTTTGCTTTTAATCTGATTGTTCTCATGTATGTAGTTCTTTAGATATCTTTGTGTTTTGACTAATTTCTGTTTTCTTAAGAAATGTTTTTATGTGTTGATCTGGATAGCTTGTGTATCAGCAGTAAACCACAATATTTGCCTTTTCTTAATCAAGGGGAGTTTTATGATTTGACAGAAGAGTTACAAAGTAATATTAAAGTGCATATAAGAACACGGTTTTGAATAATACAGTGTGTGGATAGTTTATGTCAGGTGTATGCAAAAGCATTTTTCAAAGAGATTGGAGAAACCTGCAAAAAAATATGACAAAGTACAATGTTAACTTCTTCTCTCGTTCGCTTTTTACACCGTCAGATGTGTTTGGGAGAAATTGTTGCAAGTCCTTTCCAGCTCCTCTCGTGGGCCGTACAGCTTGGTTTGCAGGGTTATCTCTGTAGTCGGCCACACAATCTTCCTCAGGTCGCTGAATAGCGTGCACATCTGACGGATGTGCTCGCCAGTATGGTTTTCAATACAACGGTAACACCATCAAAACTTACCTCAAAAACAGGCAGTGAATTAGATATATCTGATTTCCCAAAACTGTTTCTACATCTGACAAAACAATGTATTTTCACAAAAGCAGGGGAAAAATATGTTTTACAACCTAAGCCTAGTTAACAACTTTGTAGCAAAAAAGATGTTCGACACTCCTTTGTAACTGACAGTTATCTTGTTACAGTTAGTTACGATGTCTGCTGGGTATTGCCATTTATTTATGTATTTATTTATTTATTTACGTATTCACTTATTCATTTATGTATTTATTTATTCATTTATTTTATCAAGTACTTTGTGAAGTATATCAGGTTAGCTATGCTTACAATGCCTGAAACCCTATCAAGCTCGTATTCTAAACCTCTTTTTGACAAAAATTGCACAAGACACGCTACAGTTTTATCTACAAACTCTCCTACCCTCGCTTTTCACTTCTATTTGTTCTTTTATATGGAGGATATAGGAATAAGCACTTATGTACTTTTTTACATCCAGTTCCTGTGTGTATGCGGTTTTGTAAATTTTGTCATCCGTTCCAACCGGCACACAATGGCCTACTCTTACAAAAAGCGGAACAGGATTTAACGTGTGCTCAATATGTTCTGCATGCATTCGCACACGGGGCCTTGGTTTTTAGTCTCATCCGAAGGAATTTTGGGAAGAGTGGAGTCTGCACTACAACCGCCTAGCTAATATCCAGTTTGGTCTTTTTTAGCAAGCTTGCTGACTTTAACCGTTAGACTTTCAGACTCACAAAACATGACAGCATTGTGGCCAAAGGAGGCACTAGTTTAGTCAGACGTCTTCCCTCGTCCTTCCCCCCCTCCCCCCATCTCCTCCCTCCCCCTCCCCAATCTCCTCCTTTGTTCCAGCTCCTGTTGTTGCTCAGCCGAGAAGGTGAATGTTCTCAGGGCAGCTGCTTTGAATGATCGAATTTCGAGGCCAAGTCAGTGGAGGACGTAAAACAGACATCCTCTTGTTTTTGCAAAGTTCCAGGAAAGTTGGTCTAATCTGTCAAGGGAACTAGTTGTGTTGGTTTAAGTGGTAGGTAGTATATCTATATATCTGTGGACTTGGGGTTGTTTGAGCTGTACTTGTGTTACAGTACTGAATTTGCAAGAGTACCAAGTACAATTATTCTTCAGGTGGTTCTGCTCTCTTTTAAGATAATGTTGCCATGATATGGAATTATTTTATGCATGACTGTGTTTCTGTACCACTGGGTGTCGCTATTCTATGAAGACCTTTACCGATAACAACTCTCCCCCCCCCTCCCTGTGGGGATCCCGGGGGCCTGTCAGTATAAATAGCATCTCCATGTTTTGGAAATTCTACATTAGAATTTTCATCTTTTCTATCACTCTCTCTCTCTCTCTGCTTCTGCTTTTTTCCTTTCCTTCCTGTTACCCCCTTCTTGTCTATTTTCTGCCTTCTTGGTCCATTCTCCTGCCTTTTTCTAGGAAAACTGAAATGATAACAGTTATCTCTCATGTCGAAATCGGATGGGCGGGGCCTGACATGCCAGGCGCTTAACGGAAGCGTGACGCATTTTCGCTCATATGACAGACCTCAGTAGATGTTGTTTGAGCGTTTGACAAAAAAGAAGAACAGCTCTTTTGTTGTTTGCTATAATATGCTGTAAATACATACTACAAATATGTGTGGCATTCAAGAATGGAACAATGTTATTGCATGTATGGGCGTCTGTTGTAAAGATAAGTAGGTATGCGCATAGATAAAACGTTAAACCCGTTCCGCGTTTAGGAAGAATAGGCCATTGTGTACCGGTGGGAACGGATGACACATTTTTACAAAACTGCTTGCACTCATGGACAGGATGTAAAAAAAGCAGTACAGGAGTGCTTATTCCAATATCCTCGAAATAAATGAATATATAAAATAAAAGAAATAGTGAAATAAATCTGGTTTTGATTATGTGACGGAATCGTAAAGAGCATTTAAAATGCTGAATGCAATGTGCAATAAATCTTCGGGTACCTGCTTCCAACAATAAACTTCAAGGATGGAACCTTTCTTCTGCTTGTTCGTATTTGTTGTCTTCATGTGTCCATATACATGTATGCTTATATGTATGTATGTCTATCTGTCCATTTGTCTGTCCAACTGTCTCTCAATTCCTGTCTTTGTTGGTTTGCTGTGAACACGGTTTTTGTTGTTGATTTTTTAAATTTAAAAAATGAAGCTATGTGTGTAAAATGTTTATTAGGCTACATCTATGTTTAGTTCATCTATTTTCCAAGCACAGAAAAATGTATCACACACACATATACACACGTGCGCGCGGACGCACACACACACACACCCATTCATGCGTCCGCAAACACACATGCACACACGCATACACACACGTGCGCACGCGCACACACACACATCCATCCATACAATCACACACTCACACAAACACTCACACACACTCATACACACACACTCACACCCACACTCAGACAAAATTAATACACATGCTCGCGCACACGTACACACATCCATACATGCATACGCTTACACATACACGCACACTCACATACACACACACACACATACACAAAACACACACACACACGCATGCACGCATGTACCTGCACACAAACATATGCATGCAGGCATGCAAGTAAAGAGTTGAAAAGTAAAATTCACATCAACACCTTTCTACTTCCAAGCAGTTTGTCTAGTTTATCTATTTTTCCAAGCACAGAAAAATGTACCTCACACACACACACCACACACACACACACGCAGACACGCACACACACATACACGCGCGCACACACACGCACACACATACGCACACCACACACACACACACACACACAGACACCCACCACACCCACAAACACACACACACGCACACACACGCACACACACACGCAACACACACACACACACACACACGCACGCACACACACGCACACATACGCACACACACACATACACACACACCACACACACACACACACACACACACACACACACACACACACACACACACACACACACCACATTGAGACAGAAACCAAATGTAGAGCAGATTCCCCAGACGTCTTCTCATGACTATGGATGTGACTGGTAGTTTGTCACTGGGAAATCCCCTTAGCTGAAGTCTGCAAAAACCAGAGAAAAAAACACTGCCTACTGTCAGCTGACATCTGCCTCACACGTGGTTAGTGTGGTCATTGTGTGATGCAAATGAAGTGCAGCGATCTCAGAGCTCCCACCTGTGTATTTATTCATTTATGTATTTTACAAAGCAATGTTAGGGAAAAAAAGGCATACTTCAGTTTCAGCTAGTCTCATAATAGACAATAATCTCTTCAAACCTTGTCTTCCGGGTGTGTGTACAAAAGAGCACAATGGGGGAGACAAATGTCATCTAAACACGTGATTGTGTCAACAACTTTTTTTCCGAACAGGCTGTGTGTTGTTTTTTTAATACAGCAAGCTTCTTAAGAGAGCGGAAGGAAGGTAGGACCCAATGTCAGTTGACCAGGTTGCCAGATCATACTGCTTCTTCTCACGCCATCACAAATACACTTTTGTCACTGAATCAGATTCGTCTGAACCATCGTTACTGTCGGACGTTGTGTTAGGGTTGATAATAAGTCCGATAACTCAGTTTTTGTAGCTAGTTTTTATTCAGTACTGTTATCAGACATTTTTCTGTCATTGTTTGTATTCTCTTGTTTAGATTACTTTTTCCCGTCTAAAATCGCTAAATGTGAATAGACGTTAAACTGATGATAATCATCACACATTGAGACAGAATCAAATCTAGAGCAGACTCCCAGACGTCTACTCATGACTATGGATGTGACTGGTGGTTTGTCCCAGCCACCCCCCCCCCCCCACCACACCACTCCCTCCTTACTTGAAGTCTGAAAAACCAGAGAACAAAACACTGCCTACTGTCAGCAGACGTCTGCCTCACATGTGGTCAGTTTGGTCAGTGTGGTCAGCGTGTAATGCAGATGAAGTGTAGCGATCTCAGAGCTATGCATCTGTGTATTGATTTATTGATTTCTTAATTAGTTTTATTCATTTATTTCAGGGACATTGTAATAATCAATCATGATCTTTTTTTTTTACATCAAGTCCCTCTGTGTATGGAGGTTCGTAAAATTTTTCATCCGTTCCCACCGGCACACAATAGTCTACTCTTTCCGAAAAGCGGAACGGGTTTTAACGTGTGTGTAAGATGTTCTGCGTGCGTTCACACACGGGACCTCGGGTTAAAGTCTCATCCGGAAAGACTTTTTTGAGGAGTGGATTCGGCACTGATGTTAACTCCAGGGGGAAAAATCCTCTTTAGATTCGAATCTGGGTAGCTAGTGTTTTGTGGTCGTGTGTGTGTAAGTTATTGTTGAAATTGCTGATTCGATGCTTAAGACTTGATTGGTGAACCTTAAGAGTTTGGAACCAAGTTCTAAACAAGAAAAACAAGCTTTTTTTTAAGTGAAGGAAAAGGTAGTTTGCTGGCCCAGGAAAAATGTGTCAGTATTCTGAATACTAAAATGTCCTTTGTGAAATCTTGAAACCAGGCCTCGTCTGCGCAACCGCAATTCGAACATTTGGGCAAAACGTTAAGTCCTGTTCCGCTTTCAGTAGGGAGAGTGATTGTGTCACGTGGGAAAACTGACTCAAAATTTACAAAACCGATAAGACACGGGGACTGGATGTTAAAAACAAAGCACTGAGTGCTTATTCCATTATCCTCGATATTTAAAAAAAGCACTTTGATTTGTTGCTTTACAAGATTCAGCGCCATATAAATTCCATACATTATTATTATTATGTCAGCTCATTGCTTAGGCCTACACTAAAAATGTTATGTTGTAGCAAAATGTTGTGTTGAGATTGACCGCCTTCAGCCATGACAAGCTCTCAATGCAACAACCGACAATCTCCTTTGTTAAAAGAGAAAAAAAAAATCCTTTTAAAGTCGGAGTATGACTGCCTATATGACGAGGTAGTTGAAAAAGAGTCATACACGCAAAACTTCTCATCTGGTGTACTTCCTATCTCACAGTGATTCCCTGGTGGGATGATGAGTAAGTCAAGAGTGCACTTTCTGGGTGATTCCAAGGGTGTAAAGCTGGGGATCTCACAACAACAACAACAGATGGTGTGCAGAACAAAAGATTCAACAGCATTTTGTGTGGTATCATTGCAGACAACTCCCGCCCCTCTCCCCCCTCCCCCACAAAGAAAAAGTTGTTTTCTTCTGCAAGACCATATACAGACCAAATGGTGGAAACAAACGTCAGCTCAGCACGTGATCCTATCGACAATCTTTGCCTGAGTAATCCCTCTGTTAGTGAGGTCGTTAAGAGAGCGGAAGGAAGGTAGGACCCAATGTCAGCTGACCAGGTTTCCAGACCATACTGCTTCTTCTCACGCCATTCTGCAGTTCCCTGTCGGGCAACAGATACCTAACACACCCACACCTTCTCTCTTCACCCTCCTCCCACTCTGCTATTGTATAGCTAGTGCAAGTTACCATGAAGGCACTGGTTTATGCACGTGCTCCTAGTGAGTAGTAAAAACTGTGACACTGGTAAATTAAAGAGATTCCTGCACTTTTTGTGTGTGATAGATTGACAAGGACATGGGGGATCAGTCATAAAATAAGGATTAGTCCGTTGGTAAAGGAAGGTAAAGGAGCATACCTATAAGGTCAACGGAGCGAGGTTCGTAGGCTAATTACAGCAGCAATTGAACCATTCTTCTCTGCTTTACCTTCCTGACCTAAAACAGTTACCACTTAAGTTATGGGGAATGTGCAGCTATGGTCACTCAATGGTGTCAGTATGGCAAATGCTCGCCATAGACACGTGGAGACTTATGATCGGGCAAAAGCAAATCTGGCAGTTAACATTCCACTTTGCAGTGTAGGCCATTGTGGTCGGTGGAATGAATGAAAAATTAAAAACTGGTCACATGGACTGATTTTTAAAGCGAAAGTGTTCATTATCATGCTAAAATATAAAAGGATAATAATAAGAATAAGAAACAGTCTGAAGACCAAACATGGACAGAACTTTACCCCCTACCCCACTCACCCCACCCCCCTTTCCCTTTAACCCCTCCTGCCTGACCAACCCTATCAACAAAGTTACTCACTTAATTAACCTTCATCAACCTTACTCAAAATAAGCAAACCAACCAGCCAACAGGCAAGCAGAATCTCACCAGCAGTAGACTGTAATACAGTGCAAAAGCAAAATCCTGATGTATTGATTTAGCAAGATTCTTAACAAAACTTTGAGCCCTCTCATTTGCTTGCTTAGCTTGTAAGAAATGTGATGTCAAATTTAAAAAAAATGTTGAAATAGAATTTACTTGCTAACATTTGAAGAGGTAGATGAACTATTGAATAAATACAAGAGGAAAAGTGTAGAAAAAGTTTGGAAAAATGAACGAGAGAAAGAGACAGAGAGAGATATAAAGTGAGAGACAAAGATAGAGAGAGAGAGAAACAGAGAAATAGAGAGACAGAGACAGAGACAAACAGAAGGAACACTTGAAAGAGAAAAAGAAGCAAAAAGAAAATGAGATAAGGAAGAATTCATAACTTGTAGTAAACTAACTTTATGGATTGTAACAATATCAACTGCAGTTTTATTAACTCAGATTAATAGAAACATTAATAGTACATCATCAATGAAAAAAACCCCAACCAATTAAAATCTCTGATGAGTTTTAAATATTTCCAAAGACAACATTTTTAGAATAAAAAGCTATTTTTGTTTATCTAGCCAATGACCTTTACTGTGTACAAAAAACAGATAAGGAGAGAATGTGCTTGGAAAAATTATTAAGGAAAGACTGAGTGAGAGGGAAAAAAATGAAGAGACCAAAAGGCACAAAGCAATGTTAGGGAAAAATGGCATACCAATTTCAATTTCAGCTAGTTGCACTATAGACAATATTTTCAAACGTTTTCTTCCGGGAGTCTGTACAAAAGAACACAATGGTAGAGACAAATGTCAACTAAACACGTGATTGTGTCGACAATTTTCCAGAACAGGCTGTGATTTTTGTTTTTTATTTTACAGAAAGCTTCTTAAGAGAGCAGAAGGAAGGTAGAACCCAATGTCAGCTGACCAGGTTGCCAGACCATACTGTTTCTTCTCACGTCATTCTACAGTTCCCTGTTGTGCATACAGATACCTAGCACACCCACACCTTCTCTCTTCACCCTCCCTCCCCTTCCTCTACTGTTACTTTACTGGTACATGAAGGTCACTGCTTAAGTCACTGGTATGTGCACATGCTCTTCGTGGTTAGCTGTGGCTATGGCACTGTATTAAATTCTTCTTCTTCCTGGAACGCTTCAAACAGCAACTATTGTTATCCGTCTTATGAGCGAAAATGCTTGCACTGCTGTTAAGCGCCTGACAAGTCAGGCCCAGTGCGTCCAACTTCCGCATGGGAAAGAATATCTTTTAAAGTCTTTATGGAAAACAAAATGCAGGAGAATGGACCAAGAAGGCAGAAAATAGACAAGAAGGAGGTGACACGAAGAAAAGGAACGAGGCAGACAGACAGAGAGAAGGATACAAAGGAAGGAATTCCTAGAACAGAATTTCCAGAAGGTGGGGTTGCTATTTATACTGACAGGCCCCCAGGCATCCCCATGGGGATTGTCCCTATATTAAAGATATTCTGTTCACATTTCTTATGAACTGACACATGGAATGGCCTGGTGGCTAGTACACTGCGCTCGCAATCTGACAACCCGGGTTTGATTCTCATTGAATGGTATATTTTCCCCTGGAGTTAACATCAGTGCAGACTCCACTCTCTGCAAAAGTCCATCGGATGAGACTTTAAACCGTGGCCCTTGTGCGAATTCATGCAAAACATCTCGCTCACACGTTAAATCCTGTTCCGCTTTTGCTTTTCGTAAGAGTAGGCTATTGTGTGCCAGTGGGAATGGAAAACATTTACAAGACTGTATTCACACGGGGACTGGATGTAAAAAAGCACACTTATTCCATTTTCCTCAAGTATAAGAGAATGAATGAATAAAGGAATGAATAAATAAAATAAAATACAATAAAATAAAGTACAATAAGACAAAACATACACGTTAACAGTAATTAAAAAAACCCAAAACCAAAGAGACTGGAGTTTGGAAAGAAGCAGATCACCACCTCAACTAATAACCCTTCATCACCAGAAAAACCATCCCTCCTCCTCCCATACCCCCTCCGCCCCCCTCACACACACACTGTTCTTCCATATTTCCTATTCTTACCCCCCAAACAAGCAAGCAAACAAAGAAAACTTGGTCAGCAGAGATGACAACATTTTAGACATGGAGCTAACATGGTTCTGGACAAAGATTATACACCTCCTAGCTGATCGTTTTGCCTTGAAGAAAGATCATCCCAAGAAATGGAATATGTGATAATCCATTTGCAAACACTTCAAGACCAGGATAAAGGCAAGCAAACTTCAAACAGTAAAGAACATGAAAAAAATAAGTGAATGAAACACAAAGTTTGAAGAAAGGAAAAACAAACAAACAAAATTGATGGGTTAAACAAAGAAAATAATAAAAATAATATGGCCAAAGAAAATAGTACATTATATGGACTCGGAAAATAGTAAAAGAAAATGGTCAAAGAAAAAAAGTAAAATAATATGGCTAAGGAAAAATAAGAACATTATATGGCCAAGGGAAACTATTAAAATAATATGGCCAAGGAAAAAAGTGAAATAATATGGCCATTGAAAAAAAGTGAAATAATTATGGCAAAGCAAAAAAAGTAAAATAATATGGCCAAGCAAAAATAATAAAATAATATGGCCAAAGAAAATTAGTAAAATAATATGGCCAAGGAAAGAAGTAAAATAATATGGCCAAGGAAAAATAGTAAAATAATATGGCCAAGGCAAAAAGTAAAAAAAATATGGCTAAGGAAAAATAGTAAAATAATATGGCAAAAGAAAATAGCAAAATAATTTGGCCAAGGAAAAATAGTAAAATAACATGTCTGAAGAAAATAGTAAAATAATAGGGCCAAGGATAAAATAAAATAATATGGCCAAGGAAAAATAGTAAAATAGTATGGCCAAAGCAAATGGTAACATAATATTGACAAGGATAACTAGTAAAATAATATAGCCAAGGAAAAATAAAAGAATAAAACGGCCTGAGAAAATACTAAAATGATATCGGAAAGGGAAAGTAGTAAAATAATATGGCAAAGAAAAGTAGTAAAATAATATGGCCAAGGAAAAATAGTAAAATGTTAAGGCCAAGGAAAAATAGTGCACTAGTATGACCAAGGAAAAATAGTAAAATAATATGTCTGAAGAAAAATAAAATAGTAAGATAATATTGCCAAGGAAAAAAAGTAATATAATATGGATAAGGAAAAATAGTAAAATAATATGGCCAAAGAAAAAAGGTAAAATAATATGGCCAAGAAAAACTAGTAAAATAATTTGGGGAAGAAAAACAGTAAAATAATATAGCTAACGAAAACAGTAAAATAATATGGTCAAAGAAAATAGTAAAGGAATATGGCCAAAGAAAAATGGTAAAAAAATATGGCCAAGGACATCAGTAAAATAATATGGTCAAGAAAAATAGTAGAATAATATAGCTAAAGAAAATAGTACAATAGTTTGGCCAAGGAAAATTAGTATTTCTGAAGAAAATAGTAAAATAATATGGCTAAGTTAAAAAGTAAAATGATATGGCCAAGGAAAAATAGTAAAATAATCTGGCTAAAGCAAGTAGTGAAATAATATGGGAAAGGTAAACTAGTAAAATAATATGGACAAGAAAAAACAGTGAAATAATATGGCCTAAGAAAAAAGTAAAATGATATGGCCAAGGGAAAATAGTAGAATAATATGGACAAGGAAAACATAGAAAAGTAATATGGCCAAGGAAGAATAGTAAAATAATATGTCAAGGGAAAAATAGTAAAATAATATGACGAAGGGAAAATAGTAAAATAGTATAGGCAAGGAACAATAGTAAAATACTATGGCTAAAGAAAAAGTAAAACATTTTGGCCAAGGAAAAATAGTAAAATAATATGGTTGAAGAAAATAGTAAAATAATATTGCCAAGGAAAAAAGAAAATAATATGGCCAAGGAAAAATAGTAAATAATATGGCCAAAGCAAATGGTAAAATAATATGGCCTATGAAAACTAGTAAAATAATATGGCAAAGGAGAAATAGTAAAATAAAATGGCCTATGAAAATACTAAAATATGGCCAAGGAAAAATATAGTAAAGTGAGATTGGCAACGAAAATGGTAAGACAATATGGCGTAGGAAAAATGCTGTAAAATAATATGGTGAAGGAAAATAGTAAAATAATTTAGCTTAAGAAAAAAAAATACTGCAAAGGAAAAGTAGTAAAATAGTATGTTCAAGAAAAACAGTAAAAAAATATGTGTGAAGAAAATATTTTTAAAAAATGGTAAAGGAAAATAGTAAAATAATATGTGGAGGAAATAGTACAATAATATGGTAAAGGAAAATAGTAATAAATATGTCCAAGGAAAAATATAGTATAATAATATGGTCAAGAAAAGTAGTAAAATAATATGGCTATAGAAAAAAAGTAAAATAATATGGCCTAAGAAAATGGTAAAATGATATGGCCAAGGGAAAAAAGTAAAATAATATGGCCAAAGCAAATGGTAAAATAAGTTAGTGAGTGAACACTAGTAAAATAATATGGTCAAGGAAAAATAGTAAAATAATATGGCCTAATAAAAAAGGAACATGATATGGCAAAGGAAAAATATAGTAAAATGATAATGCCAAGGAAAATAGTAAAACAATATGTCCAAGGTAAAATATAGCAAAATAATATTGTGAAGGAAAATAGTGAATTAATATGGCCAAGGAAAAAAGTAAAATAATATGGACAAGGAAAATAGTAAAAAAATATAGCTAAAGAAAAAAACAATACGGTAAAAGAAAAGTAGTAAAAAAATATGTCTCAGGAAAATAGTAAAATGATATAGTAAAAGAAAATACTAAAATAAAGTGTCTGAGGAAAAATAGTAAAATAATATGGTCAAGGAATATAGTTCTAAAAAAATGTCCAAGAAAAAAATAAAGTAAGCTAAAATGGCCAAGGGAAATAGTAAAATAATATAGTCAAGGAAACAAGTAAAACACTATGTCTAAGTTAAAATATAGTAAAATAATATTGTCAAGGAAATTAGTAAATTAACATGTCCAAAGAAAATAGTTAAATAATATGATCAGGGAAAACAGTAAAATAATATGTCTGAAGAAAATAGGAAAATAATATGGTCAAGGAAAATAGTAAAATAATATGGTCAAGGAAAATAGTAAAAAAAATATTAAAAAAAAAAATAGTAAAACAAAATGTTCTGGGAAAACAGTAAAATAATATGTTCAAGGAAAATAGCAAAAATAATATGTTCAAGTAAAATAGTAAAATAATATGTCCAAGGAAAATAGTCAAAAAAATATGTTCAAGGAAAATAGTAAAATAATATGGTAAAGGAAAATAGTAAAAGAATATGGTCAAGGAAAAATATTTAAATAATAGGGCCGACGAAAAATAGTAAAATAATATGGCCAAGGAAAAATAGTAAAATAATAGGGCCAACGAAAAATAGTAAAATAATATGGCCAAGGAAAAATAGTAAAATAATATGACCGAGGAAAAGTAGTAAACTAACATGGCCAAGGAAATATAGTAAAATAATATTGCCTAAGAAATTAGTAAATGATATGGCCAAGGAAAAATAATAAAATTATATGGCCAAGGAAAATTGCTAAAATAATATTGCCAAGGGAAAATAGTAAAATAATATGGCAAAGAAAAAGTACTAAAATAATATGGCCAAGGAAAAATAGTAAAATGATATGGCTAAGTAAAGTAGTAAAATATTATGGCTAAGGAAAAATGGTAAAATAACATGGCCAAGGGAAAAATAGTAAAATAGTATGGCCTAGGGAAAAGACTGAAATAATAGGGCTAAAGAAAAAAGTAAAATTATTTGGGCAAAGAAAAAAAAGTAAAATAATATCTCAAGAAAATAGTAAAATAATATTGCCAAGAAAAAAGTAAAATAATATAGCCAAAGAAATATAGTAGAATAGTATGGCCACAGCAATGGGAAAATAATATGGCCAATGAAAACTAGTAAAAAAAAATATGGCTAAGGAAAAATAGTAAAATAAAATGGCCTAAGAGAATAGTAAAATGATATGGCCAAGTTGAAATATAGCAAAATGAGATTGCCAAGGAAAACAGTAAAACAATATGTCCAAGGAAAATTAAAGTAAAGTAATATATTGAAAAAAAATAGTAAAAATAATATGGCCAAAGAAAATAGTAAAATGATATTACTAAAGAAAAAATAATGCCGCAAAGGAAAAGTAGTAAAATATTATGGTCAAGGAAAACAGTAAAAAAAATTATATGTCTGAAAAAAATAGTTTTAAAATATGGTCAAGAAACAATAGTAAACTAATATGTCTGAAGAAAATAGTAAATTAAAATGGTCAAGAGAAAAGATAAAATAACATGTCCAAGGAAAAATATGGTAAAATATTATGGTCAAGGAAAATAGTAAAATAATATGGTCAAGGAAAATAGTAAAATAATATGGTCAAGGAAAAGAGTAAAACAATATGTCCATGGAAAAATATAGTAAACTAATATGGTCAAGGACAATTGTAAAACAATATGGTCAAGGACAAGAGTAAAACAATATGTCCATGGAAAAATATAGTAAACTAATATGGTCAAGGACAATTGTAAAACAACATGGTCAGGGAAAATTGTAAAATAATACGTCTGAAGAAACTAGTAAAACAATATGTCCAAGGAAAATAGTAAAATAATATGTCTGAAGAAAATAGTAAAAAAAATATGGCCAAAGAAAAATAGTAAAATAATAAGGCCAACAACAAATAGTACAATAATATGGCCAAGGAAAATAGTAAAATAATATGGCCAAAAAGAAGTAGTAAAATTATATGGCCAAGAAAATATAGTAAAATGATATTGCCTAAGAAATTAGTGAATACTATGGCCAAGGAAAAATAGTAAAATATTATGGCCAAGGAAAAATAGTAAAATAATATTGCCAAGGAAAAAAAGTAAATAAAAATGGCGATGAAATAGTAGTAAAATAATATGGCCAAGAAAATAATAGTAAAATAATAATGCCTAAGAAACTAGTAAAGGATATGGAAAAGGAAAAATAATAAAATAATATGGCCAAGGTAAACTAGTAAAATGATATTGCCACGAAAAAAAAGTAAAATAATATGGTGAAGAAAAAGTAGTAAAATAATATGGCCAAAGAAAGAAAGTAAAATAATATGGCTAAGGTAAAATAAAGTAAAATAATATATTAGGGGAAATAGCAAAAATAATATAGCCAAGGAAAATAGTAAAACAATATAACTAAAGAAAAAATAATACAGCAAAGGAAAAGTAGTAAAATAATATGGTCAAGGAAAACAGTAAAAAAAAAAAATATGTCTGAAGAAAATAGTTTTAAGGTATGGTCAAGGCCAATAGTAAAATAATGTGTCTGAAGAAAATAGTAAATTAAAATGATAAAGAAAAACAATAAAATAACATGTCCAAAGAAAAATATGGTAAAATATTATTGTCAAGGAAAATAGTACAAAAAATATGGCCACGGAAAAATATAGTAAACTAATATGGTCAAGGAAATTTGTAAAACAATATGGTCAAGGAAAATTGTAAAGTAATATGTCTGAAGAAACTAGTAAAACAATATGTCCAAGGAAAATAGTAAAACAATATGTCTGAAGAAAATAGTAAAAGATTATGGCCAAGGAAAAAAAGTAAAAAAATAGGGCAAACAAAAAATAGTAAAATAATATGGCCATAGAAAAATAGTAAAATAATATGACCAAAGAAAAGTAGTAAAATAATATGGCCAAGGAAATATAGTAAAATAATATTGCCTAAGAAACTAGTAAATGATATGGCCAAGGAAAAATAATAAAATAATATGGCCAAGGAAAAAAAATATATATATATTGCCAAGGAAAAATAGTAATATAGTATGGTGAAGAAAAAGTGGCAAAATAATATGGCCAAAGAAAGAAAGTAAAATAATATGGCTAAGTAAAGTAGTAAAATATTATGGCTAAGAAAAATTAGTAAAATAACATGGCCAAGGGAAAAATAGTAAAATAGTATGGCCAAGGGAAAAAAGTGAAAAAATATGGCTAAAGAAAAAGTAAAATAAATTGGCCCAGAAAAAATAGTAAAATAATATGGCCAAGATAAAATATCAAAATAGTATGGCCATAGCAAATGGTAAAATAATGGCTAAGGAAAAACAGTGAAATAAAATTGCCTAAGAGAGTAGTAAAATGATATGGCCAAGGTAAAATATAGCAAAATGTGATTGCCAAGGAAAAAAGTAAAACAATATGTCCCCCCCAAAAAAAAGTAAAAAGATATAGTGAAGGAAAAAAATAAAAACAATATGGCAAAGGAAAATAGTAAAATAATATAACTACAGAAAAAATAATACTGCAAACGAAAAGTACTAAAATAATATGGTCAAGAAAAACAGTTTAAAAAAATAGTAAATAGTAATAGATAATAATGAGGAAAATAGTTTTAAAATATGGTCAAGGACAATAGTAAAATAATATATCTGAAGAAAATAGTAAATTAACATGGTCAAGGAAAATAATAAAATAACATGTCCAAGGAAAAATATGGTAAAATATTATGGTCAAGGAAAATAGTAAAATAATATGGTCAAGGAAAAGAGTAAAACAATATGTCCATGGAAAAATATAGTAAAATAATATGGTCAAGGAAAATTGTGAAACAATATGGTCAAGGAAAATTGTAAAACAATATGTTTGAAAAAACTAGTAAAACAATATGTCCAAGGAAAATAGTCAAATAATATGTCTGATGAAAACAGTAAAATAATATTGCTAAGAATAATAGTAACATAATATGTTCATGGAAAACAGTAAAATAATATGTTCAAGGAAAATAGTGATATAATATGTTCAAGGAAAACAGTAAAAATAATATGTCCAAGAAAAACAGTGAAATAATATGTTCAAGGAAAATAGTAAAATAAAATGTCTAAAGAAAATAGTTAAATAATATGGTTGAGGAAAAAAAATGTCTGAAGAAAATAATAAAGTGATAGGTCTGTATAAAATAGTAAAATAATATGTCAAAGTAAAATAGTAAAATAATATCTTCAAGAAAAATAGTAATATTATATGTCAAAGGAAAACTGTAAAATAATATGGTCATGGAAAATAGAAAATAATATGGCTGAGTAAAATAATAAAATAATATGGTCATTGAAAATAGTAAAGTAATATGTGCAAGGAAAATAATAAAATAATATGTTTGAAGAAAATAGTAATATAATATGTCCAAGGAAAGTAAAATAATATTTTGAAGAAAATAGTAAAATAATATGTCTGAAGAAATTAGTAAAATAATGTTTGAGGCAAATAGTAAAATAACATGGTGAGGAAAAAATAGTAAAAAATAAGGCCAAAGAAAATAGTAAAATGATATGGCCTAGGAAAAATATAGTAAAATGATATTGGCAAGGAAATAAGTAAAACAATATGTCTAAGTAAAATATAAGTAAAATAATACGGTCCAGGAAAATGCTAAAAAATGTCCAAGGAAACTAGTAAAATAATATGTCTAAAAAAAAGTAAAATAGTCTGGTCAAGGAAAATTGTAAAATAATATGGCCAAGAAAAATTACAAAATAATATGGTCACAGACAATAGTAAAATAATATGTCTGAAGAAAATAGTAAAATAGTATGGTCAAGGAAAATAATAAAATAATAAGGTCAATGAAAGTGGTAAAAATAGTATGTGTGAAGATAATAGCAATAAAATATGTCAAGGAAAATAGTAAAATAAAATGTCTGCAGAAATAATTATGGTCAAGGAAAATGGTAAAATTAAATGGCCAAGGAAAAATAGTAAAATAATATGGCAAAGGAAAAATAGTAAAATAATATGGCGTAGAAAAAAAGTAAAATAGCATGTCCAAGGAAAATAGTAAAATGATATGGTCAAGGAAAGTAGTTTGATAATATATCTGAAGAAAATAGTACAATGATATAGTTAGGGAAAATACTAAAGTAATATGTCTGAAGAAAAAAGTAAAATAATTTGTCCAAGGAAAATAGTACAATAAGATGTCTGAAGAAATTAGTAAAATAATATGTCGAGGAGAAAAGAGTAAAATAACATGGCCAAGGAAAATAGTAACAAAATATATAGTCAAGGAAAATAGCAAATTTATGACTGATGAAAATAGTAAAATAGTATGTATGAAGAAAAAAGTACAATAATATGGCATAGGAAAAAAAGTAAAATAAAATGGCCAAGGAAAAGAGTTAAATAGCATTTCCAAGAACAATAGTAAAATAATATGGTCAAGGAAAAAAAAATCTCTGAAGAATATAGTAAAATATTATGTCCAAGGAAAATACTAAAATAATATGTTCAGGGAAAATAGTAAAAAAGCATGTCCAAGTAAAATAGTAAAATAATATGGTCCAGGAAAAATAGTTAAATAATTTGGCTTAAGAAAATAGTAAAATGATATGGCTAAGGTAAATTATAGTAAAATGATATTACCAAGGAAAATAGTAAAACAATATGTCTAAGGAAAAATTTACTAGAATGATATGGTGAAAGAAAAAAATAAAACAATGTATCCAAAGAAAAATATAGAAATGTGGTCAAGGAAAATAGTAAAATAGTATAACCAAGGAAAATAATAAAATAATATGGTCAAGGAAAAGGGTAGAATTAAATGGCCTTAGAAAAAAGAAAAATAGTATGGCCAAAGAAAATAGTAAACTAATATGGCCAAAGAAAAGAGTAAAATAATGTGCTCAAGAAAAACTAGTAAAATAATATGGCATAAGAAAAGAGTAAAATGATATGGCTAAGGAAAATTATAGTGAAATGATATTGCCAAGGAAAATAGTAAAACAATATGTCTAAGAAAAAATTGAGTAAAATGATATAGTGAAGGAAAAAGGTAAAACAATATGTCATAGGAAAAATATAGTAATGTGGTCAAGGAAAATAGTAAAATAGTATAACCAAGGAAGTAGTAAAATAATATGTCTGAAGAAATAGTAAAATAATATGGTCAGAAAAAATAGTGAAATAATATGTCTGAGGAAAATATTCAAATAATATGGTCAGGGCAAATAGTAAAAGAATATGTCTGAAGGAAATAGTAAAATAGAATCGTCAAGGAAAATAGTAAAATAATATGGCCAAGGAAAATAGTAAAATAATATGGGCAAGTAAAAATGGTTTAAAAAAATTTGTCTAAAGAAAATAGTAAAATTATGTGTCAAAGGAAAATGGAAAAATAATATGTCTAAGGAAAATAGTAAAATAATATGTCTGAAGAAAATAGTAAAATATATGTCCAAGGAAAATATAATAAAAAATATGTCCAAGGAAAAAAACAAAATAATATGGCCAAGGAAAAAAGTAAAATCATATGGCAAAAGTGAAATAGTAAAATAATAGGATTTCAGAAAAGAGAAAAATGATATGGCCAAGGAAAAGTATAGTCAAATGATATTGACAATGAAAACAGTAAAACAAAATGCCCAAGGAAAAATAGAGTAAAATAATATGGTCAAGGAAAATAGTAAAAAAAAATATGCCAAGAAAAAAAAATGTCTTAAGAAAATAATAAAATAATATGTCCAAGGAAAATAGTGAAATAACATGTCTGAAGAAAATAGTAAAATAACATGGTAAAAAAAGTAAAAAAATAAGGTAAAGGAAAATAGTAAAATAATATGTCTGAAAAAAGAGTTAAATAATATGGCATAGAAAAAATAGGAAAATAATATGGTCAAGCAAAACAGTAAGATAATATGATCAATGAAAATAGTAAAATGATATGGCCAAGGAAAAAGTAAAATAATATGTTCAAGGAAAAAAGTAAAATAATATGTCTGTAGAAAATAGTAAAATAATATGGTCAAGGAAAAGGGTAAAATAATAAGGCAAATAAAAAGAAGTAAAATAATATGGTCAAGGAAAAGAGTACAATATTATGGAAAAGAAAAAATAGTAAAATATTATGGCAAAGGAAAAATAGTAAAATAATATAGCCAGGGAAAACAGTAAAATAATATGGTCAAGGAAAATAGTAAAATAATATGTCTATGAAAAATAGTACAATATTTTCAAGGAAAATAGTAAAATAATATGTCTGGAGAAAATAGTGAAATAATATGTTCAAGGAAAATAATAAAATAATATGTCTGAAGAAAATAGTAAAATGATATGGCAAAGGAAAATAATAAAATGATATGCCTGAGGAAAAAGGAAAAATACTATGTCTGTAGAAAAAAGTAAAATAATATGGTCAAGTAAAAAAAGTAAAATAATGTCTGTAGAAAATAGTACAATAATATTTTGGGGAAATACTAAAATAATGTGGTCAAGGAATAATAGTAAAATAATATGGCATAAGAAAATAGTAAAATAATATGGCCAAGGAAAATAGTAAAACAATACAGTCAAGGAAAATAGTAAGATATTATCTCTGCAGAAAATAGTAATGTAATATGTCTGAAGATGATAGTAAAATAGTATGGTCAAGGAAAAATAGTAAAATAATATGTCTGAAAAAAAATAGTAAAGTTATTTGTCCAACGAAAATAGTAAAATAATATGTCTGAC
>CM054165.1:15634427-15654427 GCA_028751875.1 Rapana venosa
TTCTTCTTCGTCGTCGTCGTTTTCTTCTTATTTTACCATAATATATGGTGCTGTTTATTCTTCTTTTTTAAACACACACACACCACATATATATATACATATATATATATATATATATATATATAATATATATTATATATATATTATAAATTATATAAATATATATATATATATATAATATAATATATATATATATATTATATCCTTGCCTCCTTACTAATTCTCCTGGGAAATTCTTTATGCAGAGACAATGGATCTTGTTTCATGACATACTTATCACAACAGTTGTTCTTTCTTACCTGATGTCAACAGACGTTTGCATTGGTTATTATACTGTCTGAGGGCTTGATGAAATTGTCTTGCTGGTCTCAATCAGCAGCTGGGAAAACCTGTCAGGACTGGTCCACACTAGTCTTGTGGGATAACTCATTGGTCAGAGCACTCACTTTCCCCCAGCTAAGATTAAACAGCATCAAGCGTGGTTACCTCTTGGATGGGTGACCGTTTGCAGGCCTTGGCATCAGTACAGTCTCCCAGTTCACCCAGCTGTAAATAGGTACCTTCCCTCTTTAAGGTCAGGGAAGGTAAAGCAGCGAGGGAGAGGAGATGGGCGCCACCATCAATATGCTGGCCCCTAGAGAAGTTGAGGTCTCTGATGCCTTACTCCCCTACGACCACATAGGTTATGGGACGCCTTTACCTTTACCATACTTGTAGTTGATATGAGTCGGAACAGGGGTTAATACCCGGTCAGACCTATACCGTAAAAGAGAACAAGCTTGTGGTGACTGGGTCCTGCCTGCCTCCTCAGACGACCACAGTCCACTGTTGTGTGTGACCAATGTGAATTTTTACCCAGATTCAGAAAAAGCCTTTGAATGTCTAACTAAACCAGCTCATCTGACAGGAGCCATACTGGTATTGAAGGTCTGTGGTGTGTTCGCTGTCAGCAGTTCTGGTTACCAGAGGTTTAGGACACAAGTCTGCAAGGCGTTAGGAAACATAAGCGCTCTGGTTTGTTTGCTTTACAAGATTCAGCACTATTGTTTTGTATTATATTTCATTGAAAAAAAGAATACAGGCAATGGAGATGAGATGCTTTTGCAAACTCCTTAGTATTTCATACAGAGATCACAACACTAATGAGGAAGTGAAAGCCAGAATTTAAAACACCATCGGACCATATGAAGAGCTCCTGACTTCATTAAAAAAACGCAAACTAAAGTGGTACGGACGTCACACGAACATGTGGACTGGCCAAGACTGTTCTACAGAGAACAGTACAAGGAGGGAGACGAAGAGGCAGACAGAGAAAACGATGGGAAGACAACTTCAGAGCGAGATGAGGTGAGGTAAGGTTAGGTAAGGTGAGGTATTGTATTGTATACCACTTTAAGTAATGGCAGATTTCTCTGCATGAAATTTGTGCTGATCTCCCCAGAGACAGCGCGATGCCACAAGAGCAGCGCCACCCATTATTTTTTTTTCTTTTCCTGTCTGCAACTGTGTTTCCCCATGAGTGACATTTTTTGTGCAAAGTTTTGCCAGGAACAACTCTCTTGTTGCCGCGGGTTCCTTTAGCTTCGCTAAATAGTTATGTGTAACACATGGGACCTCAGTTTATAGCTCATCCGAAAGACTAGCACCCAGACCACTACTTTTGGTCTAGTGGATGGGGGAAAAGTTTTTGACCCTAACTGATATCAAACCACCACACACTTCAAACCCGGGGTTTTCGCTTTCTAGGCAGGGACGTTACATCTAGACCACCGATCCACTTGCCATATCAGATGACCACCACATGACCACAGTCCACTGCTGTGTGTGACCCTGCGACCCCCTCCCCCTATCAAAAAGGCCTTTGAAATTATGATGACACCAGCTCATCTGACGGAAGCCATACTAGCATTGGAGGCCTGTGGCATGTCAGCTGTCAGCAGTTCTGGTTATAAGAGAATGTGGACGTCAATTTTGAAAGCCTTAGAAAACCTAGGCCTATGGTTTGTTTGCTTTACAAGATTCAGCCGTTATTCTAATTCTATATCTATTATCGGCAGTTTGATGTGTGGATGTGTGCGTGCGTGCGTGCGTGCGTGCGTGCGTGTGTGTGTGGTGTGTGTGTGTGAATGTGGTGTGTGTGTGTGTTGTGTGTGTGTGTGTGTGTTTTGTTGTTTTGTGTGTGTGTGTGTGTGTGTGTGTGTGTGTGATGTCTTTGGGAAGCTAGTTTTGAAAATGCATATTAGATATGTTCATTTAATAACATAGGGACGGGGTAGCTCAGTGGTCGTGGGCACTTGCTTTCCCCCAGCCAGGTTTAGCAGCGTCGAGCGTGGTTACCAGTTGGATGGGCGACTGTTTGCGTACCTTTGCTTCAGTACAGTTCCCCCAGTTCACCCAGCTGTAAATGGACACCTACCTATTTAGGATCAGGGAAGATACAGCAGCTGGCCCCTAAAGAAGTGAGGTCTCTGACGCTTTGCTCCCTATGACATTTTATAATATTTCAAATCACATGATATCTAGCTTCTTTTTTCTAAATTAATTTGTAAAATTCGGCGTATGTTTGGTGTTTTATTATCAATAATGTTCTTTCCTGATGTGGTGCTTGACCAATCTAGCCTCAGCGAAATATAAAGCAAAAACGAAATAGCACTGAATAAAGCCTTTAAGATAAGACTCACAAACGCAGACAATTGCATCAACAGGGTACGTTTATTGAGCACAGCAGATGACTTCATAAAACTTTAAGTTGTGGTTACTTTAAGCGTTTCCTTTCAAAAGGCAATATTCTTAGAAATCTTGATTATACCCCAGATTTTGTACTCGAATCTGTTAAAGTTAAAACACAACTAAGCCGTTACCATCGGACCCAAAAGCTTGAACTACTTAGGGTTTTAGAAAAATTGCTGTTGTGAACATTTTCCTGTCAACGTTTGTCTTCAGTGAGACTGTAAACAGAGCCAACATTGGAAACAAACGTCAGCTGAACACAGGATTGTGCCGGTAATCTTGCAGAGTAGATCCCTCTTTTAGTGAGGTGTTTAAGAGAGCCCAAAGTAGAAACAAATGTCAGCTGACCAGGTTGCCAGACCGTACTGCTTCTTCTCACGCCATTCTGCAGTTCCCTGTAATGCAACATATACCTAACACACCCACACCTTCTCTCCTCTCCCTCCAGCCATCCTCCCCTTCCCTTCCTCCCCACTCTGCTGTTATTGTTATTGCCACGTGCTAGTAACTATCAAGTTACTGGTCTATGTACGTGGTCCTGGTGGGTGGCTGTTGCTGTGGAAGTTCTTCTTCTGCTTGTGCTTGTGCTTCTGTTTCTTTTGCTTTTTTTGCTTCTTTTGCGTCTTCTTCTGCGTCTTCTTCTGCGTGTTCTTCTGCAGCTTCTTCTTCTTCTTTTTCTGCTTCTTCTTCTTCTTCTTTTTCTTCTTTCTTCTTCTTCTTCTTCTTCTTCTTCTTCTTCTTTCTTCTTTCTTCTTTTTTCTTCTTCTTTTCTTCTTTCTTCATTCTTCTTCTTTCGCAATTCTTCTCTTCGTCTTATTCTTCCCTATTCATTATTCTTCTTTCGCAATTCTTGTTCTTGTTTTTTGTTCTTGTTCCTTCTGCTTCTTCTTCTTGTGCTTCTTTTTCTCCTTATTCTCTTTTCATTCTTCTTCTTTTGCAATTCATTTTCCTCTTCTTCTACTTGTTGTTGTTGGTTTTTTTTTTGTTGTTCCGTTCTTGTTCTTGTTCTTTTTCTTCTCTTCATTCTTCTTCTTTTCGCAATTCTTCTTCTTTTTCCTCTTTTTCTTCTTCTCCTTCTTCTTCTTCTCCTCCTTCTTCTACTTCTTGCTCTTTTTTTCCTTCTTCTTGTTCTCCTCCTCCTCCTTCTTCTTATTCTCCTCCTCCTACTTCTTGTTCTTCTCCTTGTACTTCTTGTTCTTGTTCTTCTTCTTCTTCTTTGACCACTCAGCATCAAGACCGCAAAAAGCTTACAGTGTGCTCAACAGCAGTAATATGAACTGCGTTTACATTAGACAGGCGATATTACACGAATAATGACACTTTGCTTTAGCAGAAATGTCTCCAAATGAAAGATTTCTAAACATTATTACGTGCAAACACATATATGAACAATCTTCCCCGAGTATGTTGTTGTTTGCTACCAACAACTCTGAGTGGTCCTTTTTTGGCATGCCTTGGGGTGATTGTTGTGAGATATAGAATTGGCAGCTTCTTTGTTAATAATAATAATGATAATGGTAATATATGGAATTTATACAGCGTTGGGTTTTGTAAAGCAAACAAATCAAAACGCTTGCATTCAAGTCATTCACCCACATTCATCCATTCACAAATAAAAAAATGTATACATTTACACACACACCCCACACACACACCCCACACACAAAACACACACACACACACACACACACACACACACACACACACACACACACCACACACACACAACACACACACACACACACACACACACACACACACAAGCAATGTGATAGATTTTCGAAATGCTTTCCTCTCTAACAATGTTTGTGGTTGGTATAATCGTAGAAATATGTTATCCCTTATGTACAAATTTAAACTAAACGTTTTCAGGACAAAATACATGAAAGATGTAAACTGTATTTATTGGGAGAAGATTACTAACAGTCGTGTTATTTTTGATTGTGGACATTTAAAAGCATTCTTACCTGCTGTACCAAGTTTTATCACTGGATCAGATTTTGTCTGAACCATCGTTACTGTTGGACATTGTGTTAGGATTGATAAGAAGTCCAATAATTCAGTCTTTGAAATATGTTAAAGTTAGTTTTTAGTCAGTACTGTTATCTGACATTTTTTCTGTTATTGTTTGCATTCTCTTGTTTAGATTACTTTTCCCCGTCTAAAATCGCTAAATGTAAATAGACGTTAAACTGAAGATATCACCACACACACACACACACACACACACACACATAGACACACACAAACACACACACACATAGACACACACACATAGACACACATACACACACGACGGTAAAGTTATGGAGATGGAGGAGTACTGATTGAAAGTAGGGACAGGGGTGAGGTGTAGCGATGGAGGAAGATCTTAGGTAGGAAAGAAGTGTCTTTAGCTGGATTTGAAAAGTGTCAAATGAAGGGTTTTGGTAAAGGGTCAGGGGGAGTTCATTCCAGATAGATGGGCCAGAAATAGTGTTGAACACTGTTTCTGAATGAGTACTACACCAAGTCTGAAGCCTCTCCTGTCTACAGCTCACCCTTCACTAGTAACACAGAGATAGCCAAAACAGGAGGACCACAGAACATAGGGTGATGTCAGTCTGTTGGTGCTATAAATGTTGTTAGCCTTTTTCTTGTTCCATTATTGTATTGTACTGTGATATGTTCTTGGTATTGTATTGCATTGTATTGTGCTGTGTTGATTTGTGTTGTGGTGTGTTGTGCTGATTTTATTATGCTTATTGTGCTGTGTTGGGGTTGTATAAGTTGTGTTGATTATTGTATGTAATAATGAATTGCATCAATTGTAATTTACTGCATTGCATTCTGTTAAAATTGTATTGTAATGTGCAGTAAAGTATTGGGTTGTAATGAATTGCACTGCATGTACTATACGATGCACTGTAATGTATAATACAACTTTGAAGTCACAGCAGATTTCCTGCTGAAAAATTCAACGCTCTCCCGGAGAAAGCGCATCACCACAGAGCAGCCATACCCTTTTTTATCTTGTCTTCATTTTAATCAAGCGTCATGCACGTTTTTATGGATTGATCTTGATCATCAAAAGTGGTAGATAGCATCACGACTTGCTGTCTTTGTTGTTAAATCTGGACCAAACCCATCAAAAGCAACTGGCGTGTTATCACAATATAAAAGGTAAAGGTAAAGGGTGTCCCATAACCTGTATGGTCGTAGGGGAGCGAGGAATTAGAGTCCACAACCTTTCTAGGGGCCAGCATATTGAAAACGGCGCCCATCTCCTCTCCTTGCGTTTACTTTCCTGACCCTAAAGAGGCAGGTACCCAATTAAAGAAAAGGTGGGGGGGGGGGGGGGGGGGGGGGGGGACGAAGCCAAGGTGCGCAAAACGGTAAACCATCCATCTGGTAACCACGCTCAATGCTGCTTAACCTTGGCTGAAAGAAAGCGAGTGCTCCGACTACTGAGCTATCTCGTCCCCAATCACAATAAAGAATTGATTTTTTAAAAATGGACTAAGACTTAAGAATGAGGAAAGCCCTGATCATTATCATAAGATATTGTGTTAACTGGCTGACATACCAATTTATGTCTTTTGAGCTCATCATAAGCTATAAGCTTTTTGTTACAGTGCGCTAAGATTGTTTATTCATAGTAAATTTATTATACTCTCTTATATTAACTGATTTAACCATATCTTTTTGAACAATTCACTTCTCTGAGATAAAACAACGAATTGAATTGTTCAACAGAATCTGGTTAAACCAGTTTTATAGAAAGACAGACATGGCACTTGTAAAAAAACAGGTCAATAATTTCTGGACAGTGATGACGGTATTGGTTTCAGATTATTCTTCAACAAGAAAAAGCATAATAAACATATGACGAGTTAGGCAACTACACTCCATCAGCTGAGGGATTGAGCCACCACCAAGTCACTCCTTTGAGGGGATTTTTCACCCAGGAGTTGATAACCAGTTAACTGGACTCACTCCCCCGAAAGTCCTTCAGACGATCCCATTTTGGCCCAGAACTCCCTCCCCCCTTCTTTTCCATCCATTAGACCATGAGTGGCAGTCTTGGAGCTAATCAAGTCAAGTCGAAAAGCTTTGATTTGTTTGTTTTACAAGATTCAGCGCTTTTTAAATTCCTAATATTATTATTATTATTAATTATTATATTATTATTATTATTATTTAATTATTAAAAATTATATATTTATTATTATTATTAAAAACACTTTAATAAACCCATAAAGCATTACAAACACTTTCGATGAGAAGATAAACCGACACCCATTGTTTCACAAAATAATCGCAAACACTTAAAAAAAAAATCCCACGGCAAAAGAAGTTGTCCCCTGGCAAAATTTTTGTAAAGAAAACCACTCTAATAGAAACATCTACAGTTGTAGGCAGGACAATAAAATAAAATGGGTGGCGCTGTTCTTGTGGCGACGCACTCTTCCCAGGGGAGAGAGCAGCCTGAATTTCACGCAGAAAAATCGTCTGTGGTATTCATAAATAAAAATGGAAAGAAAAGGATATTATTTGTTATGCCTCAAAATGCTACGTTAAGGCTGTCTTTGGCCGTGACAAGACCTCAACATAACAGCTGGTAATGGCTGTAAAAGAAGAAAAAAAGAAGAAGAAAGAAAAAGAAGAAGAAAAAAAAGAAGAAGAAGAAGAAGAAGAAGAAGAAGAAGAAGAAGAAGAAGAAGAAGAAGAAGAAGACTCACTCAGAGTGTTCTTAAAGTCTCACCATGATTCCCAGGTGTGATTTATTCATTTATTTATTGTATTCTTTTTTTTTGAGGTTAATGGAATAAACGCTCATGTGCTTTCGTTTACATATAGTCCCCGTGTGTATGCAGTTTTGTGAATGTTGTCATCTGTTCCCATCGGCACACAATGGCTTTTAATTCTTTCCTTTTATTCTGTAATTTCGAGGATAATGGAATAAGCACTCATGTGTTTGTTTACATCCAGTACCCGTGTGAATGCAGTTTTGTAAATTTGTCACCAGTTCCCACCGGCACACAATGGCCTAGTCTTCCCAAAAGCGGAACAGGATTTAACGTGTGCGCAAGATGTTCTGCGTGCGTTCGCACACGGGACCTCGACTTAAAGTCTCACCCGAAGGACTTTTAGTGGGGGTGGAGTCGGCATTGATGTTAACTCCAGAGGAAAAATCCTCTTGAACGAGATTCGAACCCGGGTCAACAGATCACGAGAGCAATGCGCATCACTCTAACCACCAGGTTGTCCCGTTCCCTCACAATGATGCCCAGGTGTGATGAGTCAGACAGAGTTATAATATACTTTATACATATATACAGTCATACATACATTCATTCATACATACATACATACATACATACATGCATACATACATACATACATACATGCATACATACATACATACATACATACATACATACATACATACATACATACATACATACATACATACATACATACATACATACCCCCGGGGGACTCCCGGGGTATGCTTACCAAAACGAGCATTGCAAGAATAGGATCCCTGCCCTCCAACCAGGCATGTCTAAGAGGCGACTAAGGTGGAACCCTTCCCTCCAGGTTGGGGTTGGGCACAGGGCTAACAACCCTGTCCCTAAAAAAGAAGAGCAGTTACGAAACAGCAACAAAGAATACTTTAATACTTTTGCGTGCGAAGGACCTCCCGGGGCCAGTGAGACTCGTATGAAGCTGATGGCCAAAGCCCAGAGGAAGCTACCAGCAGGATAAGGGAAGGACCTGAACACCACCAAAACTAAGATCAGACTAGGACATTGGAACTGAGGACGATGTATGAGACGGCAAGCTGGCACAGGTAACATTAGAGATGAAAGATTCAACCTCCATGTCCTAGGAGTAAGCGAGAGTAGATAGACTGGATCTGGGAAAGTGAGAACCACCACCGGGGAAACCGTCCTCTTCTGGGAGAGTGACGACCAGACCACGAGGGAGTTGCCACACCCCTAAAGAAAGGCTTTTGAGGAGCCTTATGGAGTGGAGCTATCAACAGCAGACTAATAGTGCGGGGTAAAGGGAAGGCACATCCATCCCATCCCCGTGCTAGCCCAACCAACAAACAGCATGGAGAAAAGATGGCTTTTCCCACGCTGAGACAGGACAGGGGAAAGCCCACCCCCTGCCCTCATGTCATCATGGGGGCCCTAAATGCCAAGGTGGGAAGTGACAACACCAACTTGAGAGAGTCATGGGAAAACACGGGGTGGGTAACAGAAATAACAACGGGGAGAGACTTGTGGAGTTTGGGCCCCCATGAACAACTTAGTGAAGGGGGACCTCTTCAGCCCCGGGGACCCCACAAGCGACGGGGCGTCGCCGAAGGGAGAGTATAAACCAGATTGCCCCATCTGTGATCAAGGGTTGTGGAGACGATCCTCCGGGATGTGGAAACCCAAGCGAAGGCGGATGTCGGGAGCGTACACCTGGTGACAACACATCCAGATAAAAATGAAGAAGAACACAAGACCAACCACTCAAGCCGAGATACCCGCGTTTGAGAGCCCAACTAAAAGTCTGCATTCGAAAAGTCTGAGGAACAGTTTCCCCACAGAACAGCATACATAGATCGAATGGAACAGATCTTTTAAACTGACACTGGAGCAGCTGGACAACCCTCGGCCTCAAAAGAAGAAGCCCAACAATAAAGGACCAAACAGAGACCCTCAATCCCCATCAAAGAAAAAAAAGAGACCAAAAAAAGCTTCTGCAAGAAAAAGTCTCCAGGGCACGGGAGGGAAAGATTGTACAGAGAGGGCCACAGGAAAGTGAAAAGACTGCACGCCGAACAAGAGAGAACCCATGGACCAGTGGCAGTGAGGAGAGAAAAAAGCGGGGAGAGTCTACAGATCCCCAAGAAAGTTGCCAAATTTTAGAGGAGCACGGGGGGCCGTCAGGGACAGACAGGGAAACTTTGAAAACAGAAAGAGAAAGAAGAAAAAAGGGGCTGAAACCTTCCCGGGGGAAATTCTAAACCCGACCACCACCTGACGAGACAGCCGACACCAGAAGCTAAAAAGACTTAGACATTGACGTAAACCCCCCCAAAAAAGGGAAAAAGAATAGTGGCGCCATCAAGCCCTCAAGAAGGGCAGTCACCAGGCCAGGACAACCTTGGTTTCCGAATTTTCAAGGCAGATTCTGAACTACAGATGAATACTGCAACCCTTTTCACGTGCATGGAAAAAGAAGGAAAATACCGTGATTGGACCAAGGGAGTGATAGTCAAAATCCCCAAAAAGGAACCCTGAGCGCTCAACAACTGGAAGGGGAACACCCCTTTGTTGTGCCAAGAAATCCCGGGCCCAAAGGCATCAGAAGAATACAACGCTGTGGACAATGCTTTGAGGAAGGAAAAAGCGGGTTTAGGAAGCAAAAGGATGTAAGACCAATATTCCGCTCGAAACAAAATCGAACAGTGCCAGAGTGGCAAGACAACTGTACGTAATTTTTTTGGACTTCGAAAAGGCTTTGACAGCATACACAAGGGCAGCCCTTTGGAGTATCCTACGACACATGGCATTTCCCTCGAAATGGTAACCCTTTTCAAAAGCTTTTATGCAACTTCAGGCTTGTGGGGGCCCTAGCAACACTGTCTTTGAAGTCAAAGTGGAGTAAGACAATGATGTGTGATTTCGCAGTTCTCTTCAATCTGGCCATTGATTTGGGGGATGGGAAAAACGAAGAAACACCCCCCAAAAGGGTTCGCTGGAGCCCCTTTTCAACACTAGAAGACCTTAACTTTTGGGGGACCCGGCGCTGCGTCCCACACACCCAATCCGGAGAAGACCAAAAACTCTAAACATTCGGACAGCAAGTGGGGCTTCGTATTAGCACCAAGAAAACAGAGACAATGTCGCTCAATGTGAACACACCAGCCCCTGTGAAAGTGAATGGAACTGACCTGCGCCAGACAGACAAGTTCACATACCTTGGCAGCATCATCAAACCAGGGGGCGGCACAAAAGAAGACATCCACAACAGACTGGGCAAGGCCAGGAGTGTGTTTAGAGAGATGAACAATATCTGGGGATCAACTCAGTACAGCACCAACACCAAGCTGAAGCTATACCAGAGCTGTGTTGTATCTACGCTCCTGTACGGTTCTGAGTGCTGGAGGATGACAGAAGTGGATTTTAAACCAAACTTCGATCCTTCCACACCATATGCCTGCGAAGAATTCTCCTGATCTTTTGGCCAGAGAAGATCTCCAATGAAGACCTACTACGGAGATGCAGGCAAGAAGACATGGGAACCATCATCACCAGACGACGGTGGAAGTGGATTGGGCACATCCTCCGAAGAGACCCACAGTCAATCGCAAGAACAGCATTGCACTGGACCCCAGAAGGAAGGAGAAAGAAAGGAAGACCAAAAGCAACGTGGAGAAGAACTGTAGAAAGTGAGATGAAGGCCATGCAGCACTCTTGGGGATCAGTGACTAGTTTGGCCCAGAATAGGCAGGAGTGGAAGCGCTTTGTTGCTGCCCTACACACCGCTGGGTGTAATGGCTAATGATGATGATGATACATACATACATACATACATACATACATTTATAGATACATACACGCATACATTCATACATTCATACACACATACATACATACATGCATACATATATACATACATACCTTCATACATACATACATACATACATACATACATACATACATACATACATACACATCGTCATATATACATACATACATACATACATACATACACGCATACATACATACATACATACATACATACATACATACATACATACATACATACATACATACATACATACATATATACTTACTTACTTACTTACGTACTTACATATATATAGCATATGCGATTACATGCGTGTAGATGATTTCAGTGTAAGCGCTTTTGATTTGTTGCTTTACAAGGTTCAGCTCTTTATAAATTGCATTGATTCTTCTTCTTCTTCTTCTTTTTCTTTTTAGTAGTAGTAGTAGTAGTAGTAATAGTAGTAGTAGTAGTAGTAGTAGTAGTAGTAGTAGTAGTAGTAGTAGTAGTAGTAGTAGTAGCATCAGCATCAGCAGCATCATCCCCATCATCATCATCATGATTATTATTATTATTATCATAATCATTATTATTATCAATATTGCATGGCTTGCCTAGTAATTTTATATGTATGTCCTACCACCACCACCACCACAAAAAAGCCCCCCCCCCCCCTGAAACCCACCCAAAACGCAACAACAACAAAACACACACACACACCACACAACAAAATAACAAGCAACAAACACTGGGGAGGGGGGGGGGGCAACTTACTGCTGTGTTTTTGGCTATTAAGGAGCAAAATAGCTTGTAAAAGAGATTAACTTTATTTGAAGTCTTTATGACAGATCACGGTCTATTTATTTTTTGCCAAAAAAGAACTGTTGAAGAAATAATGATAAAGGATAACTGAGTATACTTAACCAAACCAACAACAGCTTCTGTATTGTTGTTATTGTGATAATTAGTTTAATTACAATACTGATTATTATTTCTTCTTCCTCTTATTATTATTTATTATTATTATTATTTTCCTTCTTTTTCTTCCACTGCTATTATTACCTTTACCATGACATTCTTCTTCTTCTTCTTTTAACTGTTGTTGTTGTTGTTGTTGTCGTCATCGTCGTCGTCGTCGTCATCATCATCATCAATATCATCAATAATGATTATAATTTTTCATTTTTATTTGATTATTCTTTTATATCGAGGATAATGGAATAAGCACTTGTGTACTTCTTTACATCCATTCTCCGTGTGTATGCAGTTTTGTAAATTTTGTCATCCGTTCCATTAAAGATATATTAAGATATGAAATCATAATATCTTAAAATAGCAGTAGTTCCGGTAATAAGTCAGTCAGTTACTTACTCACTCATTCACTCTGTCTGTCTGTCTGTCTGTTTGTCTGTATCTTTATCTCAATCTCTCTATCTATCTACCAATGAATCTATCTATCTACCTACTTCTATCGATATACAGGATATCTTGCGCACACGTTAAACCTGATCCATATTTCGTAAGAGTAGGCCATTGCGTGCCGGTGGGAACAGATGACAAAATTTACAAAACTGCATACACACGAGGACTAGATGTAAAAAACCCACATGAGTGCTTATTCCATTATCCTTGATTAAAAAATCCCTGAATAAAGAAATAAATACCTACCTACCTATCTACCTCTCCCAAGGCGTCATATATGATTTAAACAAAAGAAGAAAACGAAAAGATGATAATTATAATCATCTGCTATGATTGTTAAACCACTAGAAAAACCCAGGTGCAGAGAGTAGAAAAATCTGTACCCTCTTCTAACCTTATCCCATGGAATGCAAGCTCACTATCTAGGGTTGTTACTCCAACATGGGGTAAGGTTGTAAAAGAGTGCCAGGAGGGTTTTGTTGTTCCCTGTCTGTTGTTCATCACCTTTTTTCGTCCCATCGCTAGTTTGGGACGGTATAGCTAAGTGGTCAGAGCACTTGTTTCACTCAGCTAAGGTTAAGCAGCATTGAGTATGGTTACCAAAGTGGATGGGTGACCGTTTGTTTGCGCGCCTTGGCTTCAGTACAGTTCCTCCGGTTCACCCAAGCTGTAAATGAGTACCTGCCCTCTTTAGGGTCAGGGAAGGTAAAGCAGCGAGGGAGAGGAGATGGGCTCGCCCTCAATATGCTAGCCCCTGAAGGTTTGTGACACATCGCTCTCCAACGACTGCAGAGGTTATGGGAACAACTTCACCTATATACCTTTACTTTAGCTACAGCTCTGAGGTGAGATTCTCGGTAAACGACCGTTCTTTTTTCTTGTACCCACTATTAAGATGCCATCAAAATGTTTTCCCTCTGTTTATCTTTATAGTGACAAAGAGATGTAAGTTGTTTCTTGAATTTGCTCTCCTATACTTTAATGCGTGTATCTCTATCACTACATAGTTTAACTTTAGGTAATCCCCCGCCACCCCCTCCCTCCCCCCCCCACCCCCCGTGGGATGCCGGGAAACCTGTCAGTATAGATAGCATCCCCACCTTCTGAAATTATGTGCAAAAAATGTTCCTCTTTTTCTGTCACTCTCTTTGTTTCTATCTTGTTTCTTTTCTTCCTGTCACTTTTTGGTCTAATTTCTTCCTTCTTGGTCCATTCTCCTGTCCAATTTTTCCAGATAGACTAAAGAGATAACAATATACGATACTGAAGTGGGATGCGCTGGGCCTGACTTGTCAGGCGCTTAACGGCAGCGTGACGCATTTTCACTTATATAACAGACAATAACTGCTGTCTGGGCGTTCCACAAAGAAGACGAATTTTGGGCAGTGTATCAATACAATAATAGTTTGTCATCATTTGAAACAGGGTAAACCTAACCCAAACGAAAACTTAAGTGTCTATAAATCAAAGGCCTTGATTGACACGTGGGTTATGGTTTGAACTGGCTTAGAATGGAACGACATACTTGCAGAAAAGCTGAGACCCGAACACTAGGAGTGGGGGAAGCTGGTTGCAAAATCCTCACAGTGGTGCCCCAGTGGTTAGCCAGACTATAGGACAGGTCACAACCAGTGGAGAGACCGCAAGAGAGGATTAGTGCGCACCCTCATTTCTTTTTCTGCTTTTTGTTTCCGAGGACAAGTCGAGTTGCAGAGTTTTGTATGCGTTGAAGGGAGTGGATGGATGATGCTGGTAGACCAGCCAGAAGTGAATAACAGTAGTTAAAAAGGCGAAAGAATGAGAGATGAGACAAGCTTGGATGTTGCATCAATAGAAAGGTAGCCCAGGGACTAAAGGTACAAAAACGTAAGCATGTCCCATGTCGTAAGGGAGCGAGGAGTCACAGACCTCCATTCTCCAGGGACCAGCATATTGAGGGCGGCGCCCATCTCCTCTCCTTCGCTGCTTTACCTTTCCTGATTCTTAAGAAGACATATACCCATTATGAATGTTTGTTCGTCGTGTTCGACGATGACCTCCAAAACAGCAGGGAAGGCAGCTGCTGTTTCGGAAATTGCGCAGAAATTTGATTATAGTGGATATGCCTTGCCCACAGTACATCCCCACTCTCTCTCAGTCAAGTGGGTAAAGGGTAGTCAGCGTTGGAGATGTTCTCCAAAGGCCAACTAGCCCACAGAGCTGCAGCACAATATAAGGACTGTGCAGGTCAAGCCTCCTAGTCAGAGAGTCATAGTCGATCACTAAAGACTAAGCTGTAAAGTGGAATTTCATGAGTGGGAAAGAAAGCCACTGGTCATACAGCCTCTCACTTTGCTGTTGCCCCCAGCGTCAATGGTAACAGCTGGGTGAACTGGTGGTCTATAGGGAAGGGTTTGAGTGCATGGTGTAAAGAAGCTGTAAAGTTTTTCAATTACCCTTAATACATTTTCACATTTTGTACTGCTATCCTTACCTCTTTGTTTCTGTCTGTATGTCTGTCTGTCTCTTTGTGAAATCATTAGCCATACTAACGGTTATATAGTTAACACAAAAAAGCCATATTTTCCTTTATGCGCTGCCTGTAGATTGAGATAACATTATATATGTAAATCAAGTGCACATCATCTAATACACACACAAACAGACACACACGCACACACACGCAAACACACATATATATATATATTATATATATATATATTATATATATAATATGTATGTATGTATATAACAATATAATATACATAATATACATACATATATATATATATATATATATTATATATAATATAATATATATATATATATAATATATAATATATATATATTATATAAAGTGGCTTTTTTCTACAGAATTTTGCCAGGGAAAAATTTCTCTCTCTCTCTCTCTCTCTCTCTCTCTCCTCTCTCTCTCTCTCTCTCTCTCTCTCTCTCTCTCTCTCTCTCCTCTCTCCCTGTCACACATAAGATGTAAAAAACATTTCTATCACTCAAATTCCTCTCTCTCTCTCTCTCTCTCTCTCTCTCTCTCTCTCTCTCTCTCTCTTATGCATGAAATCATATATATAGTGTGTGTAGGCTGTCTCGCGTTTAGTCATAAAATGTGTAAGATGCACTGTCGTGCATTATCTACAACCTCAAACTAGTATCATTTCGTACGACCCATTGCAAATAATGAGTTCATTTTGATATTACTGGTGATCTCTCATGACGTCACCCCGAAAGTTAATCAAGTCCATCAATCTCCTCGCTGAAGCTTTCTGGTTCAACGACCGTGAGTTTTTTTTGTGTATACCGCCGTTTGCCCACCCATTTAGGTAGCTGCAGTCTGACGTCCGGGGTGATGTCATGTGAGATCACCAGTAATATCAAAATGACCTAATCATTTGCAATGGGTCGCACGACATGGTACTAGATTCAGGTTGTAGACAATGCAGGACAATACATTCTTACACACTTTATGACTAAACAAGAGACAACCTACACGCACTATACATGAGTTTATGCACTAGAGAGAGGTAGGGGGAGAGGGAGAGAGAGAGAGAGGGAGGGAGAGAGAGGGAGGGAGAGAGAGGGAGAGAGAGAGGGGGAGAGAGAGATAGAGAGAGAGAGGGAGAGAGAGAGGGACAGAGAGAAAGGGGGGAGAGAGGGGGGAGAGAGAGGGAGGGAGAGAGAGAGGGGGGGAGAGAGAGAGGGAGAGAGAAGGAAGGAGGGAGAGAGATAGAGAAAGGAGAGAGAGGAGAGAGAGAGGAGAGAGAGAGGTAGAAATGGAGAGAGAGAGAGAGAGCAGAGAGAGAGAGAGAGAGAGAGAGAGAGAGAGAGAGAGAGAGAGAGAGAGAGAGAGAGAGAGAGAGAGAGAGAGAGAGAGAGAGAGAACTTGATTGATAGAAATATCATCGCATCTTATGCGTGACTTAAAAAACATCTTTCTTTAGAAGTCTTTTGCAAAACAACGTAGTATTTGTGCTTCAAGCAACAAGAATACGTAAATATAACTGATTAGAAGACATCAGCGTATTTGAAATCATCTAATACAACAACAGGTCCATCGAACATGTATGTGATTTAAGCACTTGAATTTGTTTTTGCGAGATATAGCGCTATGTAAATTCCAGTTATTCTTGTTCTTCTTGTTGTTGTTGTTGTTCTTCTTCTTCTCGTTATTATTATTATTATTATTATTAGAAAAAGATAATTGCAATTGGATCAACTTCCACCTCCCAAACATTATTGCAACACATGTGGTTTTCAAACATTTTTCTATTATAGTAAATATCGTTTAATCACAATGACTCAACTCAACTGTCTCCATCACTACAGGCCGTCGATAAGAGCTTCACTGGATGCCATCACTAGGGTTCGTCATCTCTCTCTGTCTCTGCTGAGATCTGTGATCTCCTGTAGTCCCCTAGTCTCCCAGACCGTGTTCACTGTCCACTGATCTCAAGAGATGTTGGCAATGTTTCAAAACCATTTTACTTATCAATTTTTATGCTTGCTCTGTTTTCCTCCTCAACAGCTCCCGTAATGTTTGCCTGTATCGAGATCCTATCGCGTAATAAACGAAAATATTAAAGCTGGAGTTGATGTACCAAAAGATTTGTGTGATCCACAAACACGACAGATAGAAATTCTCATGGCGTCGACCAGGATTGACCTCAGGCAGAAACAGACAAGCCAGACGGAAGAGACAAGAAGGCAGAATGCAGACGATGAGTAACACAGAGGTGCCGATCAACATTTTGGTCAGAGCTACTTCCTTAGGAGATAAGGAAGAAGATGACGACGTGTCTGTGCGCCATGCCACAATCTTCCAAAGCTTAGTTGTAGTAATTGTCGTTGTTATCACCAACACCATCATCATCACCACAGGCAGCCCCGACCCGAAGAAAACGCTGTCTAAATAGTCCACAAGCTCACCGTGATGCTTATAAAACTCGCTGAGAGTAAACACCCTCCTTTTCACACCGGTCTTCGGGTTATAAACACAAGCGAACTGGGATCTCAACTCCACAATAAAACCAATACCGATGACGAAAACAGACGCAGCAACGATGACGACAGCTGTTGCTCTCGTGCGCAACACTGTGTGATATTTCAAAGGTCGGAGAACACAGTAGCATCTTTCACAAGCGATGATAGCAGACACAATGAAGGACACGTAAGAGATGCGCATAAGACCGGTAAGATGGTTATTGATCATAAACTGAGCCACTGAAGTTGCTGTCGTTTCTCCCACAGCACCCGTCTGTCTGGCTTGCAGAAACAGCGTGTAAAACTCCTCACAGTACATCAGCATGGCGCCAGAAATGTAGATCTCGTCAGACAAAGACAGGACAAACAAGAGCAGGTTGACCCGCTCTCTGAGGCTTTGCTTGAAGAAGACGGCCATGTTGATGACGTTCGCGGGACAACCAATCAGAAACAGTACCAGAAGCATAACGGCTCTGACTTTTCTTACGTCGTCTTTAAACTCTGCCCTGACAATGTTGTCAGGATTATTTGAAGGCACAAACGGCCTGTGACTGAACCTGACTACAATGCATCCTTCAGGGACTGAGTGATTCAGAGCGGCAGTTTGCCAGTCACTGTGTACTGTGGATGTGTTCTGGGTCATCATGGCTGTGGTCGTAAACTGCAGAGAAGTCGTCATCATGAGGTCAATAGCCTCTGACGTCGTTTTATTTGCTATGAAATTTCAGTCACAGCTTTCTGCTATTCTACTAATCCTGAAAAAAAATACTGAATAAATTCTGTTTGTAAACTTTGACTGACAGATCTAGAGAGGCACACAGACCTGTATGTGTCATGGCAAACAGATCAAGATGTATAAAATTATATAAACGTTTCTTTTCAAAGGGGGCAGAAGTATAAAATAAAAAAGAAAATTATTTGTCATTCTCCAAAACATGTAACAGAGTGAAAGAAATGCAACACCTTCCACTTCTAAGGACTCTCACAGAAAAAAGGATGGTTTAAACCGTTTTGAAATCTAAACCACAACACTTCAACTCCCTCAGTTTATTACAGTATCAGTTGTTATCTATCCAAAAGAATATGTTTGCCCACCATTGATTAAGGCAGCCACACTCCGACCCCGGGATGATGTCTAAACACGACACCAATGCACGCATTTAAACAAAAAAATTGATCCTTTCCTAGCGGTACACAAGAGCCTACTCATCCAAAAGGCGGAACAGGTTTTCAACATGCGTGCAATATGTTCTCTGTGTGTGTCCGCACAAGAGACCTCGATTTACAGTCTCATCAGAGGAACTTTCTGGGGGAGTGGAGTCGGCACTGGTGTTAACTCCAGGGGAAAAAGTGTAATGCATATGCTGCTATTTATTTTAATCTAATAGAACTATCTTTAAATAAAATAGCATAATTTTTTGCTTCCTTTAGCTTTAAAAGCGTGTTTAAAAACACAACCCTACCCCTTATCCTATTACCTTGAAAACTTCGTCAGTTTCTCATTTTGTGTCTTTCTGGTATCTTGCAATTGAAATTGATATAACTTTTCAAATGTTTATGATCTTCAACCCCAATTTTTCAAGAAGAGACACTTTTTGATGTCGCATACTAATAGCATGCCAAGGGTTAAAAATTGGCTTTTGGTGCAATGTCACTCATTTTGTTGGGGATTGTCACGTACACGACATAAACACAGACAATACATGACAGATTCGTACTTCTTCACCTTCATCTATCCCGTAGTCCCGTGGACCGTGGAGGCACCTCTGAAGATTTTGCAACCAGCTTCCTCAACTCCCCGCGGTCCTCTGCTTTCAGTAGCAAATGGTTCCACTCAAGGTTAGTCCACTCTCCCTGTCCATGTTTTCTCTGTCTGCCTCTTCGTCTCCCTCCTTGTACTGTTCACAGTCTTGGCCAGTTCAGATGTGGGTATGAAGTGCCCCGACCACTTAAGTTTGCAGTTTTTTGTTGTTGTTGTTCGGTTTGTTGTTGTTGTTCGGTTTTTTGTTGTTGTTTTTTACTTAAGTCAGGTGCTCTTCATATAGTCTAATGGCGTTTTAAAATCTGTTTTTTTCCTTCCTCATTCTTGGGGCAGCCTTCAGTCTCGGAAGACCATGGCCTTGCCCTCTAGGTTCATCCAACACGCACACATACACACACACACACACACACACACACATACACACACACACACACACACACAACACACAACACACACACACACACACACACACACACACACACACACACACACACACACACACACACACACACAACATACACATATATCTATCTATGTATCTATGTATCTGTCT
>CM054165.1:15659427-15734427 GCA_028751875.1 Rapana venosa
AACTGCTGCTTGTGTCATTTTCTGGTTGTGCGTTGGCCACACTCCACGGTTTGAGTGGTTGTATGTTATTGTTTTTTTGTTGGCGAGTTTTGTGTGTGTTGTGTGTGTGTGTGTGTGTGTGTGTGTGTGTGTGTGTGTGTGTGTGTGTGTGTGTGTGTGTGTGTGTGTGTGACATTTTTTTTATATTTCTGTGAGACTGTTTTATGATATAGTAAGATTCTATATTAATTTTTTTATTTTGTTTTGTGAGAGAAGTGGTTATGATGTGTTTTTTTTGGGGGAGTATTCTGTTACGATTTAGTGTGGGGGTTTTTGTTGCCCGTTTTCTTCTTTTCTGTCTATTCGCGTTTATTATTGTCCAACTTTCTGTCATTTTCTCTCTTCTTTTCATTCTTTCTGTCTTTCTTCCTTTCAGTCTTTCTGTCTGTCTATCTGTCCGTCTTCCTTTCTTTGGGTTTCTTTTTTTCGTTTGTTTTCTTGTTTGTTCGTTTCTATCTTTCTTTCTCTTCCATTATAGTGTGTTCTGCCCTTTTCGCTTCTTAGTTTTGTTATCAGTTTTATAATTCAAATCCAAGTTTACACCTGCAAAGCTCTAAAAAAAAAGCCCAGCAACTTCACATCATATTCAAACAATGTTCAAATCAAATCGAATTTATTCGTATCGAGGATAATCAAATGATTTGATTTGATTTCGAAGATAATGAATAAGCATTGGTGTGCTTTTTTCCCTTTTTAAATCTAGTCCCTATATGAATGCATGAGGAATCTAAAAATAAAAGTCATGATAAACCAAACAATAAAACAAAAATAAACACACACACGCACGCACGCACGCACGCACACACACACACACATACAGACACACGAGCAAACAAAACAATACTAGCACATACAATAGCAAATCGAAGCAAAAACAAACAATACCCAAACTGATAAACCACATAGAATCAAAAGCTGCAGCAAAGGGGAGTTAAGTCTCGACCAGGTTTCTAGCATTATGGATTGAAAACAGCACAAACGAATCATGTCTCACATATTCAATCGGAAAAGGGAACAATAAAGGCAGATCTACATACATATTTAAACGTTAATGACATAGCAATATAAACACACACACACCATAAAATTATCGATTTACAGACAGACAAGACAGACAGACAAATAGACAGACAGACAGACGAGGAGAGAGAGAGAGAGAGAGAGAGAGAGAGAGAGAGAGAGAGAGAGAGAGAGAGAGAGAGAGAGAGATTATAAACAATTTGGTTTTAGATTGTAAATTTTTCGGTTTTTGTGTTTCATTTTTCAGATTTATAAGAACAGCAAAAACAACAATAAAAACACGACAGAAAGAAGCAACAACAAGCAAGAAGCACTACCACAACCACCACCCCCCACCACCACCACCAACAATAACAACATCAACAACAATACCAACCCCCCAAAAAAAACTGACAACAAAAAATACAGCCCAACCTACACAATATCAACAAGCAATAGCAAACAAAAATAAAACAACAACAAAACTACCAACACAAAAAACAAAAGAAAAATACAGTATAACATAAGCCCTTCAAAAGAAAAACAAAACGACTTTTTTTTTGCCTCCAAAGAGCTCTCTGGTACAAAATGTCATTTATGACCCCCCCCCCCCCTCCCTCCCAAAACACACACACACACACACACACACACACACACACACACACACACACACAACACACACACACACACACACACACACACACACCACCCACCACCACAACCACCACAACCAAATAAAGAGATAATCCTCTCCCAGTATCGATTCCCTTTAAGTATGAACAAACCACGTACAATCTAGCTTGATTCAGCGTTGAGAAAGATCAGTTTTACTGCCTGAACAAGTGAGACTGAAAGAACGCTTAAGTGCTGGATTGTATCCCTTGAACAAGGGAGACAAGAAAGAGAGCCAACGAGAGCTATCGAGGATCCACAAGCAGCGCGGAAATGACGGTAGGTAAGTGGAGAATTCTGGGTAAAAGTGTTGCCGGGATAGCTGCTGCCTGGGTTATTTCGGGGTCCGTGCATTGGCTACACTCTCCTGTTATGAAGGTTTAAGGGTTGTTTGTTTTTGGTTTGTGGGTGTGTTGGTTTTAGTTAGTTTTTGTTTGTTTTGGGAGGTTTAAAAAAAATATTTTGTGTGTTTTGTTTGTTGAATACTTAGTTGTGTTTTGTTTATTGTTTGTTTGCTTGGTTATTAATTGGTCGATTGCTTGGTTTTTGGTGGTTGTTGTTGTTGTTAATGGTTTTTATTGGGCGATGGTAAGTTTGTTTCTCTCTCGGTTTTGTTGTGTGTTGTTTTGTTGGGGTTTTTATCGGGGGGGTGGGGGTGGGCAACGAGATATTTTACCACTTTTTCACTTTGACATTGTTTTGGGGGGATGTGAGATTTGTTTCTCTCTTAGGGTTTTGTTGTTGTTGGTGGTGGTGGTGGCAGTGGCTTTTTTTGCAACGAGATATTTTACCACTTTAAGTCACTTTTAAGTCACGGCAGATTTTTCTGCACGAAGTGCTGGGCTGCTCTCTTTCCAGGGAGAGTGCATCACCACAAGAGCAGCGCCAACAATTATTTTATTTTCTTGTCCTGTCTGTGTATATATTTGTTTTCCTCTCAGAGTAGATTTTTATAACATTATTTTGCCATGGACAACTCTCTTGTTGCCATGGGTTTGTTTACGTGCATTAAATGAGTATCCCTTACAGGGCCTGAGACTGAAGAAACAAAGGCCATGAATCAAATAGAGTTTTTCTTTATTTCAATATATCAACGGTTATATGGGAAGGAAGGTGGCAGGATGGTTAAGATGTTTGCCTGCCAACAAGTAAACCGTAATGTTCTGGGTTCGATTCCCAGCCTCGCTCTTTCTTCCCAGTTTGCCTAAGAAATCGAACTGAATGTCAAAGTCCTTCGGATGAGACTATAAACCGAGGCCCCATGTGCGAACGCACGCAGAACATCTTGCGCACACGTTAAATCCTGTCCTGCTTTTCGAAAAAGTAGGCCACTGTGTGCCGGTGGGAACAGATGACTAAATTTACAAACCGCATACACGTAGGGACTGGATGTAAAAAAGCACATGATTGCTTATTCCATTGTCCTCGATATAAAAAAGCGCTTTGATTTGTTGCTTTACAAGATTCAGTGTTATATAAATTCCATACGTTATTATTATTATTATTATTATTATTATTATTATTATTATTATTATTATTATAATAATAATAATAATAATTATTATTATTATTATAATATTTTATTATTAATTCTATTCCACTTTAAGTCACGGCAGATTTCTCTGTGTGAAATTCGGGCTGCTCTCTCCCCGTTGAGACATACACGAGCACAAGAGCAGCGCCACCCATTATTTTCTTTCCTTTTCCTGTCTTCAACTGTATTTAATTCCCTATCAGAATGACTTTTTTCTCTAAAATTTTTTACCAGGGACAACTCTCCTGTTGCCGTGGGTTCTTTTACGTATGCTAAATAATTTTTGTGCAACACACAGGACTTCGATTTATCGTCTCATCCGAAAGTCTAGCACACAAAACACTACTCATGGTCTAATGGATGAGGGGGGAGGGGGGGGGGGGGAGGAGAGGAAGTTTTTGGCCCAAACGGGATCAAAACACCGCACACTTCCGACCCGGACTTTTTGCTTTCTAGGAATCCACGTTACCTCTGCACCACCGACCCACCAAGCTGTCAAGATATCAATGGTGATGAAGATGCTATAATGGTGATGCTATGGACGGCTAGATTGCTTTGGGACTACTTTGAAAGGCTTGTGCTCACCACAATTATCAGAATATATCCTGCTGTCAATCAGACCCGAGAAATACAGACACCTGCAGTACTGCCAAAAATGGTTAGCATTATGTTTTTGAAATTGTAGCAGTAAACAAACCGTTCTCTTCTTTATTATCTTTTATTTTAACGGGGGCGGAATAGCCTAGTGGTTAGAGTGATGTATTCGTGATCTGCTGACCCGGGTTTGATTCTCGTTCAAGAGGATTTTTCCTCTGGAGTTAACATCGGTGCCGACTCCATTCTCTCCAAAAGTCCTTCGGATGAGACTATGAACCGAGGCCCCGTGTGCGAACGCATGCAGAACATCTTGCGCACATGTTAAATCCTGTTCTGCTTTTCAAAAATGTAGGCCATTGTGTGCCGGTGGGAACAGATGACAAAATTTACAAAACCGCATACACACGGAAACTGGTGGTAAAAAAGCACATAAGTGCTTATTCCATTATCTTCGATATAGAAAAAGAAAAAGAAAAAAAGAAAAAAAAAGAACATGTTGGCAAGGCTGATGGATTTAAGAGTTTAATTCTTTTGTCTTTTTAAGAGAGAGAGAGAGAGAAAGAGAGAGAGAAAGAGAGAGAGAGAGAGAGAGAGAGAGAGAGAAAGAGAGAGAAAGAGAGAGAGAGAGACAGAGACAGAGACAGAGAGAACGAGAGACAGAGACAAACAGAGACAGAGAGAGAAAGAAAGAAAGAGACAGAGAGAGACCAGACAGAGATAGAGACAGAGACAGACAAAGAAAGAAATAAATAAAGAAAGAGACAATGACAATGACAATGACAAATTCTTTTATTTCGAGGATAATGAATAAGCACCCATGTGCTTTTTTAAATCCAGTCCCCGCCCTTAAGGATATGTATGATAATAAAATAAAATAAACCTATAGCAATACACTTACACAGTATACGGGAAAAAATCCCCACAAAAATCACCGAAGAGAAAAAAAAAGAAAAAAGAAAAAAAGAAAAAAAGGAAAAAAAGTAACAAGTAAGAACCAAGAGCAAAACAAAAGCGGCAACAACAACAAAGGGAGAGGTGACATCGAATAGTTCCCCCTCAACAACAACAACACAAAACCCCAAACCCAAACCAAAACAGAACCAAACAAAGCAAAACCTCCATAAAATAAAGGAGAACATACCACGTAAAAGTCATTTTCAATAACACAATAGCGATATACAAGTAAAACATTCACAATTATACACAGAGAGAGCGACAGAGAGAGAGAGAGAGAGAGAGAGAGAGAGAGAGAGAGAGAGAGAGAGAGAGAGAGAGAGAGGAGAGAGAGAGAGAGAGAGACGAGAGACAGAGACAGGCAGACAGACAGAAAGACAGAATGACAGACAGACAGACAGAGAAACTGGCTGCACTAATGCTGAGATATGGAACCAATCATGTCAGCCTGTCTGAGTGTAGACATGTGATGTAGAAGCCTGACAGTTCCACGAGGAACACATTGCCCAGACTGCTCTACACATGTACCACAATCGCGCAAGACGATCCCAGAGACAATAATCATGCGTTGTTTTGTTTGTTGTTGTTGTTTGAGATATTTACATGATTGTCAACCCTCTGTTGTAGCAGATATCTATGACTACATCATCTACCTCAACATCAACACCCTTGCTCTAGTGTCCTTGATGAAGGTGACATCACGTGTGTTGGTACTGGTGACCATACGAATAAGAATACGAAGTTTTTAATATCTCAAAAGGCAGAGAAATTCCTGTGGGTTTACAAGCAAGCATAGCTAGAAACAATCAACAAGTAAACATAAAATAAGGCAAACAATATCACTGAACCTTTTTCATCTGCATAATGGCCACCCGCATAAAAACACAAAATTATTTGGAGCATGCACGCCCACACACTTACCCCCCCTTCCCTGCACACAAACACACACACACACCATACACACACACTCACATAATACACATACATACACACACACTCGCACAAACACACCTACGCGTGCGCATACACACGCACACACACATATAAATCTAAGTTATCATAACATTTCAAGTAACAATATTTACAATATAGTACATTAAAATTAAAATAAAAAAGATAAATGAAAAACAAATATAAAGAAACAATTAAGTTAACAAATAAAATAAAGTAAAAAAAACTTTAAAAAATAAAAGAATTTTTTTAAAGAAAGGAAGGAGGTGTGCACTTAAAAAAAATCTTTTACACCTGATCAAATCTCTCTCTCTCTCTCTCTCTCTCTTCTCTCTCTCTCTCTCTCTCTCTCTCTCTCTCTCTCTCTCTCTCGTCCATTCAATCCTGATTGGTTGTAGTTGTAAAATCCTTGTTTAATATTAGAAGCTGTGTTTACTTCGGAGGGTTTGAGATTGGGTACTCTACAGCGCTTTTAAGATGGAGGGAGTTTCAAATATTTAGCAAGCACATGGGTACCACCACTCATGATTTCTTTTGCTCTGTCTTTGACACGACATTAATACAGATGTTAGCTTCATTTTTGCACAACCTACAATTTTGCCACAACATGTTACAATTCTGTTAAGCACATTTTTAATTTGACATTCAGTGTTTTATAAGGTAAGGTAAAGGTAAAGGAGTCCCATAACCTATAAGGTCGTTGGGGAGCGAGTCGTCAGAGACCTCACTTATCTAAGGCCAGCATATTGAGAGCGGCGCCCATCTCCTCTCCCTCGCTGCTTTACCTTCCCCGACCCCAAAGAGGGCAGGTACCCATTTACAGCTGGGTGAACTGGATGAACTGTACTGAAGCCAAGGCGCACAAACGGTCACCCATCCAACTGGTAACCTCGCTCGACGCTGCTTAACTTGGCTGGGGGAAAGCGAGTGCTCCGACCACTGAGCTATCCCGTCCCCGACGACTTTCAGTGTTTTATACCAGCAGATTAAATAAAAAGAAATGATGGATTTAATAAACCATCTATAGACGTTTGCAAAACTTTAACATTGACCTGAAAACTCCTGAGCTTTTTGACGAAAATGACACGAGAATGACATTTCTTATTTATCACTCTATATTGGCAGAGAAGCTTAATTTATCACCAATGTCAGTACCTAAGTACTTATATTCATGAATCCGTTCTACTTTGATACCATCAATACAAAGATCTGGTACAGGCTTTGGATTTTTTTTGGAAGTCGATTAGCATTTCCTTTACCTTTCTTACATTCAAATCCAGACAGTTTCTTTTGCACCAGGAGGAAAATGCTTGACTTTCTCAGAATATACGAGATGAGAATTGGACAGATCTACCAGAGCATAGTCATCAGATTATTTAATCAATGAAGTGATATCAGTACCAGTTTAGTCATTAGTATACAGAGTAAAAAGGATAGGAGACAAAATAGTGCCTTGATGAAAGCTAGTGGACCTTGACTTTTCAGCTGGTATTGCTTTTATAAATCAAACACACTGTGTTCGAATCAGCAGAACGTGCATAACCCATATAATAGGGTGATAGCAGACATTCAGTGAAAATAATTTGAGTGCTAGGAGATGTGGCTGGATGGTATTGAAGGCAGATGAAAAGTCAACTAAGAGTAAGCAAACAAAGAGCCAGGTTTTCCCAGAAGAGAATAGGTATTGTGCAACAAGGTAAGCGTTGCATCATTTATGCTCCTGTTTCTCTTATATGCAAAATGGAAAGGATCTATTTGGTAGAAAGTGCACAGAATAATGTGTTTTAAGAAAATTTGTTCAAAGCATTTCATATTTACTTGGATGGGAGCACAGACCTGTAATTATTTAGACACTTTGGGTGTTTTTTCTGGGAACAGGACAACTAATTGACTTTTCCAGAGACTGGATATAACATATGTTTTAAAAGACAAATGAAATAGAACACTAAAAACATGACAAAGCTGCTCAACACACACCTTCAACAACCATCCACCAACACCATCCACACCCACAGCTTTCTTCACATGCAATCTCTCAAACACAGATTTAACATCTTTAACATCAACAGTAAAGTTATCAGTAACCAGATAAGTATCACGAACTTGTTTTTTTAATGTAAATCAGACATAACACACTTTAGCTCATTTCCAAGGTGACAACCCAAGGTTCTACTAGACTACGGGGTAGGTGAGATGAGGTGAGGTGAGGAGGCATCTAGCTCATGAAGGACCGTTTCTGGGTGGTGGCTTGCATAGGATGCATGTTCTGCCATATTCAGAGATTGCACAGGGCCAAAGGGCTGTTCCATTGTGACAACTTTAGTTTGCCTTGCACAGCAACATTCGCACTTTTGTCTTTCAAGCTGATGTTATTTAACAGGGCCGTTCAGAAACTATTTTTGTGACGATTTTCTAATGGCGCTTTTGTGACAACTAATGTTTTTACTCAGATAAAACCTTGACAAATAATAATAATAATAATGATAATAATAATAATAATGTATGGAATTTATATAGCGCTGAATCTTGTAAAGCAACAAATCAAAGCGCTCAGATTTTATTTCATACCACTTTAAGTCATGGCAGATTTCTCTCCGTGAAATTTGGGCTGCTCTCTTCGTAGTGAGTATGTGGTTAAGGCAGATAATGTTTCATCAACCTTCTGAAGATTTTGTGTGTAGCTGGGTGGACCCATGGCTACAATTGTCTTAGGTTGAAACAGGGAAACCAATACCATCTTTGTGGTCAAATATGTTCAGTTTTCTCAGTTTTCTTTGTAAACTGTCATTATTATGCTTACGATATAATTATTTGCATTTTTATATTACTTTATTATCTAAATATGTTAATTTTCTGATTTTCTGATGTAACTAATTAGTTTGTATTTTATCTACTTGGTTATATTATATTTAATGTTGTCTACATGAAATGTCTCAATGATATTTTTAGTCATTTAATACTACGGCCTGAGTTTTCTCCCTGAAATGCAAGAGTTGGTCTGATCTAGGAAAGAAAATAAATAGCAAAACTGTATTAAGTAATATTGTTTGTTCATATTCATGGATATGATTGTTGAAATGATGATCTTGACTCAATTAATCTCAGCCTCAATGAGAGCTCTCTATTATTGTTGTAAATTAATATTTTGGTCTATTGCATCATAAGGTAAAGGTACTTATGTACCCTGATATTAAAGCTAGAAAAGCAGTTTTAATAATTAATTAATGAATTTTTAATAATCATAATTATTGTGTAAATGAAGAACATGTGGAATAAACTATATTTAGATAAATAAAACAGCTCATATTAAGTAGTAGTAGATTGTAAGGCATAAGGTATAGACACTGTGTGAGTCATAAGTAGTTAGCCTAACTGCTGTTCCTTGTTGTAAACAAGTTTGAATTAACCAACTAAATTTTACCTAATGTAGACATAAAATATAAACCTATGGTATGTTTTGGGTTTGGTTATGAATGAATATAAGATTGGAAGATGTTATTGTGGATAATTTGTAGTATTAGAGATCCTTATACTTTCGATCATATGAACAACTTTAAGAAGCTTGGTTGAGTGCAGCAGGCTAGAAACTTTGTTTTTGCACCACTGGTTAATTATGAATGTATCTTCTCATGGACATCAGTGGTTACAAATATCTATATGTATACAAACTGGGGTGCATATCCTTCTTTTTTACCAGTAGTTAATTATGAATATCTCCTCTCAGGGACATTTATGGTTGATAATATGTATGTGTATACAAGCTATGGTGCATATCCTTCTTTTTCTAGTCATAAAGTATTTAGTTTTGTTGAAGTCTTAATGTTTTATTTCCGAAAGTTATAGGGTGCAGCTTTTAAAAGTGGTTCTAGTCAGAGGCTTTAATCGCCAATAGTTTGCAATCAAATGATTTTTGTGTAAAACGCAATAATGCATCTTAATGCTTGTACTTTCTAGGTTTTTTTTATATGAAATATGTCTAGTTTCGTTATGCAGACAGCAAGATAATCACCACTGAAGCTTCATGATAAAACACAAAATCTCCTTTATTTGGGGCTAAATCGGCCAAAACGCTTGCGTGGTGCTGTCTTTGCAGTTTGCGTGGCCTGTATATATAAAGGGGTGGTTAAGATGGCTAGAGAGACCATCCAACCCACAGCAGTAGACATACTGAAGGGCTGAATAAAGAGGTGACAATGAAAAGCTGCTGTCTTCACCTGAGTCTTCTTTTGCCTGGTTGCTGTACACAGATGTTGCTATGAATTGCTGTTGCTGAGAATTGCATGTTCCACTCTTTCTCTACCCTGCCTCTATCCTTGCTTCTCACCATGGTCACATCTGTAAGCTCAATTCAACTAAACTGTCTCCATCGCTGCTGTCATCGATAGGAGCTCCATGCAATGCCACCAGGGTTCGCCATCTCTCTTTGTCTCTACTGAATTCTATGATCTCCTGTAGCCCTCTTCCCAGACCACTGATCTCAGTGATGTTGGTAATGTAGGATGTTGGTGGTCTGCCTCATTTCTTTCCGCCTATAGCCTTACCTTGGATAACCATTGTCATCAGATTTGTCTGTGTGGTTTTGTTAGCATCACCAACGTCTCTCAGTCTGTGCTTATCAATTTCAGCCAACATTTGTCTTTGCACTGAGAGTTCATCATGAATGCTTTCATTTGTTCTACTGTCTGATCATTGGACTCTTAGAAGTTGCCTGTAAAACAGCATTTTGGCTGCATGTTCTGGTCTCTTTCCTGTTTTTGTACTGTCCTGGTTTCTGACCCATACAGCAATGCAAACTAGATTTATGTTTTGAGATACTTAGGTATGCCTCTGTACTTCCACAGGTTGTTTTACAGATCATCTTTTGCTTGGCCATACCGATTCTAGCCTTGATGTCTTGTAGACAGGATTCACAATTCTCTTATACAGAGCCTAAAAATAATACTTGAAGTTTTTAAGTTTGATTCACAAAGTGAATTAATATTATGCAAATGCAACGCGTAGCACACTCTCATGCACTCACACATCATTCACTAGGATCAGAAGTTGGATACCCCGGGTTTGACTGACTTGTCAGGCGCTTAGTGGCAGTGTGATGCATTTCAGTTCATAGGACAGACAACAATACTTGCTGTCTGAGCATTCGACATTGTAGAAGAAGAAGCATCAGAACCACCTCACAGAGAAAAGTTCCTGATGTTGCGTTATTCAGGGGCGTGGAGGCCACAAAAGGCATGTGGCTGCCTGTATGTCGGTCCATCCATCTGTCGGTCAGTCTATCTGCCTGTCTGTCTTTTATTGCTGATCTCTGGCACCTTCCTCTTCAGCGTGTGCAGAACAAGAGATGAGCGTGCTGTCTATCTGCCTCACCTGCTCGTCATCATTGCTCAACACAGTTTGAAGGACAGAGTTGCTCTAGGATGTAAAAAAGTACATAAGTGCTTAATCCATTATCCTATAATAAATAAATACATGAATAACGCCCGCCCGCGTGCACGGTGTTTCTTAAAAAAAGAGGTTACAGGGGAAAAAGAAAAGAAAAGCCATTAGGATGCAAACACAAATACTCCCCTCTACAGCGTAAAGGCAGGCACAGAAACCTATACCCACACCCACAAACACACTCACACAAACCCACTCACCCACACATACGTTCACTTACCTATGCATGTGCGGTTACATCTAATCACACACACACACACACACACACACACACACACACACACACACACACACACACACACACCACACACACACACACACACACACACATATTGACTACACTCATCACAACAATAATCAGGGAAGTATATAAGAACATTGTGAAACTAGGTAGTCAGTGCTGTGAATTTAGAATTTGAATGACTACTGGAACAAAGAGTTTTCTTTTTTTCTGTTTGTTTTGCTGTTGGAGCACCGCAAACGGTGCTTTAAAGGCAACAAATTAATTTTTAAAACTTAGCATTGGAAAGATCAGCCAATAGGGCAGTTGCTTTGCATACAAACTGCTAGTTGCCGAACGACTTGTGATGTCTTTGTTCTTCTCCATTTTCTTTTTAGCAGATTCTAATAATTTTCTGAAGACCGTTCTTGTTTTTAAAGCTAAGATTATTGTACTAACATTTGAAAGCAAAACTTAGTACACTCTCTTTGTAAGACTTGTAGAACACAGAAAGTATATTTTTGTCAACAGAAAAGGAGTCACCCGGCTTGTATGCAAAGCTTCCTTAAAAAATACACACGTTGTTGTCCCTTTCAGACAATAGTGTCAGTGTTAGGGTTCCAGTTTAACTTTTGATCTAATAAGCTCCCAGATACTTATAGTTTGAAACGTTTCCAACATCTTGATTATTGATTATATTTTTCTCAGAAGTGTGTCTCAATCTTTTGAAATTGATACAAAGATCTTTAGAAACATTTAGCCCCAGATAGGCCTAATCACACCAACGGATGAACTCACTAAGGATTGGACATTGGTCTAGGACTGATCTAGATAAGACAGATAAAAGAGCACCATCATCTACAAATTTTACATAAAAGGAAATTTTATAGCTGCTTCTGCAGAATGTACAGAAGTGGCGAGAGGTCCCAACCCTGTGGAGAACCAGTTCAGGTAAATCTAACTGATGAAGATTTTTGTTGGCAAAAACATGCTGTGGTCTGTTGGTTAAATATTCACTTAACTAACAAACAAATTGGCTGTCTACGTCAAATTTTAAAAATATTTTGTTAACAACAATGTAAGCTGCATTGTATTGAAAGCTGAACCAAAGTCAGCAAACAATATTCTGGCATGAGAGTCAGGTGATTCTAGGTGGCTATACATATTGTTAAAAATAATGAGGTTGACATCTTCGAAACCCCTTCCTGTGCTGTACGCAAATCTACTGAGATATAATTGCTGGTCATAAAAACAGAAACATGCAGACAAAATCTGATGACGACAGTTTTCCAAGGTGAGGTTCAGGACAGAAGGAAAAGAGGCAGACCACCAACATCCTAAACTGCCAACATCACTAAGATCAGTGGTCTGAGAGGACTACAGGAGATTGTAGAACTCAGCAGAAAACAGAGAGAAAATGATGGCGAACCCTGGTGGCATTGTGTGGAGCTCCTACCTACAACAGCCATGATGGAGACACCTGACTTTCCTGTAGCCTTCTTTTTCGAAAACAATATTGTATGCCAACAGGACTGATTTTGCTTTTTCTAGCCCTTACAATTCTTATCAAGGGCCTTTTTACGTTATGAGCATTATCCAGTGTCAAGATTGGAGGAATGAACTGTGTGCTGTCTCAACAACTCAACTGTCCCCATTGCTGCTCTAGTCAGCAGGAGCTCCATGCAATGCTACAAGGGTTCACCACCTTTCTCTGCCTCTTCTAAGTTCTACAATCTCCTGCAGCCTTTCCAGACCACTGATCTCAGTGATGTTTGCAATGTAGGATGTTGGTGGTCTGCCTCATTTCCTTCTGCCATCTCTAAGCTGCCAATTCATCCAGTAATTACAGGCCAGATTAATGTCCTGACAATTCTGATGTTGAGATATTTTGGTAAGCCTATGTCTTTCGAAATGTTGTTTAAGTAAATCATCTTTTGCTAGGTCATACTGATTCTAGCCATGACATCTTTTAGACAAGAGGTATTATTCGTTTTTACAGTGCCTAGATATTTGAAATTTGAACATATTCAAGTTATGTTCTATTGATTTTGATAATCCGGGGGATGATTGTACCATTAATATGCATCACTTTGGTCTTATTGGCATTTAACTTAAGGCCGGCAGTGTTGCCCCCTGTTTTGACACTGTACAGAATTCTTCTCATGCTTGTGATATCATCAGCTATGATTGCTGTATCATCAAACTACATGAGGTTAGTGATGTTTTTGCCTCCTGTATCAATGCCCATGTCATCTTCATTTGCATTTCTCATGATCATTTATATACATATGTTGAAAAGATGGGAGCATAATATGCAACCTTGATGAACACATTTTCTTTCCATCACAAAAGGAAGTCACATTGATTATGCTTTCCATGGTGGTTGCCTCCTGTTCTGAATACATGTTTGCCATGAGCGAGATCATAATAATGCTTTGTAAAGCCTTTTTCTGGCATGATCATAAACAGATCATGATGTGTGTCAGTGTCAAAAGCCTTACCTGTAGTTGATGAAAGTTATGAATGTTTCGTCTTCAGTGTTTCTCATTTTTGCTAACAGTATCTGAAGCACAAAAAAATGTATATTATGAAACATGTACATCTAGTTAATTTAAATTATTTTCAGTAAACTTCTGGCGCGTATTGTGGACATACACACCCTTTCATGAACTTTTGATTGTGTTCAAATGTTGAGTTTTAAGCAACAGAGATAGCAGGTGTAAATATAATTTAGGAACTGACATGATTGTATGCGAATAATTAAACCAATAGTAGTGTTCTTAACATTCTTCTATCTACTTAGAAGCAAACGCTGGCTCTAACTCCATTACCATGTTCTTTTTCAACTACCCAGGATCCTGGCATGTCTAGCATCCTTTGCACATGTTTAAGTTCCATCCATCATTTGTAGAAGAGCAGGCCTTTAATAGCTACTGGTGTGGACGGCCAAGCATAAATGTGTTATTTACTTGCAGTCTGGGAGCTAGAAAAGGATAGACTCAACCAGGTGAAACTTGTCTGAGATGCTAAGAAGTTTTCATACAATATGTGAGGAACTAAAAAATTTGGAATTACTTAATGGGCAAGGGAGAAACACTCAGTGTCATTGTCATTTAAAAATATATAGGTATTAGACCATGAGTAGCACAATGCACACTTTGAAAATGTGTGTGTGTAGAGCAAATACTATGCCACCATTAGTGCCAGGAACTCCCATTTTACTGCTGCTTATTGGTCATTTCTTGTCCTGGTAGTCTTTTTCTTGAAAAGCTCCCAAAAAGTTTGTCGATACCGTGACCCCATCAGATAATACATGAAGATGTTGAGGCTGGAGTTGATGTACCAACACATCTCAGTGATCCATAAACCAACCAGATAGAAGTTTTCATGGCGACGTCCGGGGTTCATTTCTGGCATAAACAGACCAGCCAGACGGAAGAGACATGAAGGCAGAATGCAGACGATGAGTAACACAGAGGTGCCGATCAACATTTTGGTCAGAGCTATTTCCTTAGGAGATAAGGAAGAGGACGACGTGTCTGTGCGCCATGCCACAATCTGCCACAGCTTAGTTGTAGTAATTGTCGTTGTTATCACCAACACCATCATCATCACCACAGGCAGCCCCGCACCAAAGAAAATGCTTTCCAGATAATCCACAAGATCAGAGTGACGGCGGTAAAAGTCACTGGCTGAAAACGCTTCCCTTGCCACACCTGTCTCAGGATTGTACAGACATGCAAACTGAGACCTTCGTCCCACAATGGCGCCTACGGCTATTATAATAACGGTCAAACATGCGATAATGATAGCTGTTGTTCTTGTGCGCAGCATTGTGTGGTATTTCAGAGGTCTGAGAACACAGTAGCATCTTTCACAAGCAATGATAGATGAAAGAGCGAAAGAAACGTAGCAGACACGTGAGACACAGACAACATAGTTATTAACCATGAATTTTAGCACCACACTTGTTGGTACTCCAGTTCGGTCCATTCCACTCACGAACATTTGGTACAGCTCCTCACAGTACATAGCAAAGCTGCTGATCATGTACAGCTCATCAGACAAAGACAAGAAGAACAAAAGAAGGTTGACGCGATCTTTGAGGCCTTGTTTGAAAAAGACGGCCATGTTGATCATGTTGGCAGGTCCACCAATCACAAACAAGATATACAGCATAACTAACTGGAATCTACGCACATATGTTCTTAGTTCTGCACTGACAATGTTGTCAGGATTGTTTGAAGGCACAAACGGCCTGTGACTGAACCTGACTGCAATGCATCCTTCAGGGACTGAGTGATTCAGAGCGGCAGTTTGCCAGTCACTGTGTACTGTGGATGTGTTCTGCATCATCATGGCTGTGGTCATAAGCTGCAGAGAAGTCGTCATTATGACGTCAACAGTGTTTAGTCCCATTTTTATAGATAAAAGTTTTTAGTCCCGGAAGTCTATTTCGCTTTTGATCTTTTTAAAGTTAGAAACGTTTTCTTGAACAGAAAATGCTACTTTGAGTTAAAGGTCTCTAAAGAGCGAGGCTTATTTGCACTCTGACAGGTGTTAAAACAAGTGACCTTGGCTGTGCACAAAGTAGCCTTGCAAAATGTTTGTCCTCTTATGACAACAGAATGGAAGTATTGCCACTTTTACAAATAAATTCCCAACAAACTTTGGTATAAAAATGTTTACACAACTTGAAATATAGATTCCCTTTGAAGAAGATCAGTCTGCTCCATTTGGAAAAAAAATACAATCACACATTTTCATAGATCAGCTGATCCTTTATCAAAGGAGGAGCTTGTGTAGATCAGTCACACAAAATAGACAACCAGGTGAAAAATCTGAAATATCAGTTGGCTGCACAGAGAATACTAAAAAGCAATGAAACCAGCTTTAAAGACAAACTGACAGCATTTATAAGTAATATAGTTTTTAAAGACGTTGCGTTTGTAACGGGCATGTTTATTCTGATATGTTTGTTGATATCAAAACACTTACATTTTGTCATTGTTACCAGAAGCAAACTGGTTGTGTGGTTTGTATCTGTGTTTATTAACGGTGTGCTTTGTTGCTAATGGTAATTACATTTCTAGGTTTTCTAAAACGCACAATCATTTTAGTCCATAAAACTATCATTAGTAAATGGTTAATATATGTAATAATATATTGTATCGTATAGTGTACAGACAGTACAATACACATACAATATTACATATATTACAACCTTCACCACCCTTGGGGTGCCATTTATGACTTGCCAACCGACAATCTCCATCTTTTTGCTATTTTTTTATTTTGGTAATTTTTTTCACACATAAAACCATAAGACAGTTCATAGTAACCGCTAACATTTCAAAGAAAAATAAATAACTGCATTGCAAAAGAGAAATGAAAAGCAAAGACAGTCCAGAGGAGTTAATACAAACACTTTTTTCTTGTAAAAGAAGTGTTATGAAACAAAACAACAATTTAATTTTGAATAGTCCAGTGTGTTTATTGCGGTGATTAGCATGAATTTAAAATGTGTTATCTTACAGTGAATTAAGCTCCTTTTTGTGTAAATTGTTTCTAGAAGTAACATTGCACTGTTCACTTGTTTAGTTACTTATTAATATGGGTTTAGGGTAATTAATAGTAGTCTCACTATTATAACATTTCACAGATCATTCTAGTGTGATGGAACTGCATAAACGTAGAAACCAAATACAGTCTTTTTCAATTGGTCAGAGCACTCGCTATCCCCCAGCCAATGTTAAGCAGCATCGAGCGTGGTTAACAGTTGGATGGGTGACTGGTTGCGCGCCTTGGATTCAGTACAGTCCCCCAGTTCACCCAGCTGTAAATGGGTTCCTGCCCTCTTTAGGGTCAGGGATGGTAAAGCAGCGAGGGAGAGGAGATGGGCACCGCCCTCAATATGCTGACCCCTAGAGAAGTGAGGTCTCTGACGCCTCGCTCCCCTACGACCTCATAGGTTATGTAACACCTTTACCTTGCTATGACTGCAGCCGACATCAATGGTGGGCGCCTGTAGATTTCATTACAACTGCAGCCTACCATTGGTGCCGACCACGTGGGCAGTACTTTTCCCATCACACGTCATAGATCTCCTGGTTCTCACATAATGCGTCTGAAACTTGGTGATGGGGTTTCAGGCAATGTTTCAGAGGGTGCCGTTGATGAATGTGGACCACCCACAAGCACGAGGTAGGAAGGGAAGGGGGAAAAAGCACAGCCCACAAAGGCCACACTGTTAACCTTTTCTATACCATTTTAAGTCACAGCAGATTTCTCTGCTTCAAATTCGGGCTGCTCTCCCCTCGGAGAGAGAGCGTCGCCACAAGAGCAGCGCCACCCATGTTTTTCTTTTCCTATCTGTAAATGTGTTTGTTTCCGTATCAGAGTCGCTTTTTTCTACATAGTTTTTCCAGGGACAACTCTCTTGTTGCCGTGGGTTCTTTTATGTGGGCTAAGTAATTTTGTGTAACACCCGGGACCTCGGTTTATCAACTCATCCGAAAGACTAGCACCCAGACCACCACTCATGGTCTAATGGATGGGGGAAAAGTTTCGGGTCAAAACGGGGATCAAACCAACGCACACATCGGACCCGGACTTTTCGCTTTCTAGGCAGGCGCGTTACCTCTAGACCACCACGATGCACATGTGGCAGGCAGCGTCGTAGCAACAAATAGCGCCCCCCCCCCCCCCCCCCCCCCACCTTCGTAGCAGACGTTTCATGTGAGTAGTTAGTTAAAGTTTAAAGCTTTTATTTTTGGAAGTTAGGTTACCATAATAGGTAAGAACAACCTTGCTTTTGCAAGTCGTGTTATACCAAAAGTGGAAAAGAGCCACCACAACAGCAGAAATCATAGAAATATGTTCAGTTTGCAGCCTGTGTCATCATAATGCCTTTTTGTTAAATCTTCTTCTTTTTTCTGCTTCTTTTTCTTCTGCTTCTTTTTGTCTTCTTCTTCTTCTTCTTCTTCTTCTTCTTCTTCTTCTTCTTCTTCTTCTTCTTCTTCTTCTTCTCTTCTTCTTCTTCTTCTTCTTCTTCTTCTTCTTCTTCTTCTTCTTTCTCTTCTTCTGCTTCATCTTTTTTTTCTTCTACTTCTCCCATCAGCAACTCATTGTTGTCTTTTATATCAGCAAAAACACGTTGCACTGCTGTTAAGCCCCTGACAAGTCAGGACCAGTGCATCGGACTTTGTCATGGGATGAAATTGTTATATTTTAAGTCATTCTGGAAAAAAAGGCAGGAAAATGGACCAAGAAGGCAGAAAATAGACAAGAAGGAGGTGACAGGAAGGAAAGGAACAAGGCAGAAACAAAAAGAGGGATAGAAAAGAGGGAATTGCTAGGATCAGGATAGAATTTCCAGAAGGTGGGGATGCTTTGTATACTGACAGGCCCCCAGCATCCACACGGAAAAAGTTTAAATCACCAATAAAACATAGTAAAAATCTGGCTTGCCATAAAACGGTAAGTAACTTTAGTGATTCAAAAAGAAGTTCTTAAGAATTATGGAATCATTTTGAAATTTCCAAGTCCCATGAATAGCCAGCCGACATGTTACAGGTAATAATATCATCAAAACATGGAATTATAGTTATGAAAATTAAAAATAAATAAACAAGCAGAAATCCCACATTTGATTTGTGCTTGCATAATTCAAGATAACTCTGAATGAAAAAGCATACGCACAAAAGCACACATCAAGGGAAAAAAATACAGAAGTTAGTCTCTAAAAAATCTGTATTTTACAAAATAAGAGAAAATTAAACTTTCATCAGCTTTCAATTTTGGGGGAGGGGGGGGGGGGGGGGGGGGGGCGAAGAACACGCACGCACGTAAGTATGTACTGAAGAAAACCAAGTGCATGTAACTCATCTCCTGGAAGAGTTATCCTCAGAAGTCTTGGAAGTGATTCTGCTTCACTATCTCTAAAATCTTAAGGAATAAACACTTCTTAAAAACTACAGAGATGTGCTCGCTCCCATAAAAGTAAAAGAGCAATTATCTGGCCTGCCAAAGCAATAGCCAAATACTGACATTAAGAAAATCAAGGAGATAGACTGTAAAATAATGTTATAAAATGACTAGGTAAGCAAACTAGATACAATATGAAATCTTTGTGCCCATATCCGAAAAAATGCATAAGATCCCTATGATCTCCATCCAAAGTGGTCAGCTCATCTCTTGGATTACCTAAATGCTGTCAGACCAGTTAGAAACCGAGGGGTAAACGAAATTTACAAAAAAATGGCCTTTACTTGAATCTCCAGTGGCACAGCTCTCTCACTTTTGAGCAATAACACTATTCCAGCTAATTTATCATTGTAAGAATGACACACAAAAATTAAATAACTACAAAAAATTTAACACCAATGTAAATAACACACACACACACACACACACACACACACACACACACACACACACACACACACACACACACACACACACACACACACACACACTCAAAATCCTTACTAGGTTAACCGAAAAAAGTCAATTGTTATGACATAAATGTATTTATATCTATCTATCTATCTATCTATCTATTTATCTATCTATATCTATCTATCTATCTATCTTCTCTCTCTCTCTCTCTCTCTCTCTCTCTCTCTCTCTCTCTCTCTCTCTCTATATATATATATATATATATATATAGATATATATATATATATATATGTGTGTGTGTGTGTGTGTGTGTGTGTATATATATATATATATATATATATATATATATATATATATATATATATATTATATATATATATGTGTGTGTGTGTGTTGCTGAGTGTATCTGAGTGTGTGTATGTATGTATATATATATATAATATTTTATATATATATATATATATATATATATATATATATATATATATATATATATATATATATATATATATATATATATATATATATTCACTAAACACACACTCAGAAATGCTCAGCAACACACACACACACACACACACACACACACACACACACACACACACGAGCGCGCACGCATATACACACATACACACATACGCGCGCACACACGCACGTACGAACACACACACATGCACACACACACACACACACACACACACACACACACACACACACACACACACACACACACACACACACACACACACACACACACACACACACACACAGAAGAAAGCGGGCGTGTCTGCGTGTAAATATGCTTTCACCTATGTGCCTTCCTCATGAGATCACAGACAAACAGAATGCACACACGCACACAAACACAAGCATGCACGCACCCACACATACATACACACAGAAACATGCACGCAAATGCAATCACACAATACACACATATACGTACATACACACACGCGCACTCGCTCACACACATACACTCACATGTACACACGAACACACACACCAACGCGCGCGCGCGCACAAACACACAGAATTATTTAGTGATCAAAATCCATAAGCTACACACAGCTAGCAGGAAAAATCATTATAATATGTTTCAGGAAAAGAAAGTTAACCTTTTGTTAATTGTACTGTTTAGAGGTAGTTTAATTGATGTTTAAAACTAAAAAAGCCGCGAGGAGCAAGATGCACTGAGATATACAAACATAAATGATGAACTGATAAATGTGTATGTGTGTGTGTGCTCGCGCAAGAACACATAGACGCGCACATGCACATTCACCTACCAACACATTCACGCACACAGCCACACAGACAGACAGACAGGGAGACACACACACACACACACACACACACACACACACACACACACACACACACACACACACACACACACACACACACATAAACACGGGCACCGATGCACACTCACACACACACACACACACACACACACACACACACACACACACACACACACACATACATACCCACAAACGCGCGCGCATACGCACACATACACGCACGCCCGCCTGCAAACACTCGTGCGTGTATGAAAAGGCACACACTCACGTGCACACACATATGCGCGCGCGCATGTGCATGTGCAACCCTCTTATGAGGTCTGTACTATCTTGATTTTAATTGTATAGAAGGTCAATTGAAAAAGACACAATAATGTGAGATGCTAACCAGCTCTATTGTTTACCATATATATATTCATTTTAAATTTTTTATTTATTTATTTTTATATTTATTTATTTATTCATACCACTTTAAGTCACGAGATTTCTCTGCGTGAAATTCGGGCTGCTCTCCCCGGGGAGAGCACGTCGCCACAAGAGCAGCGCCACCCTTTTTTGTTTGTCTGCAACTATATTTGTTACCCTATCAGGGTGGCTTTTTTCTAAGAACTTTGCCAGGGACAACTCTCTTGTTGCCGTGGGTTCTTTCTTCGCTTTGATTTGTCTTTGCAAGGTATAGCGCTATATAAGTTCCTATTATTTTATTATTATTATTATTATTATTATTATTATTATTATTATTATTATTATTATTATTATTATTATTATTTTACGTGTGCTGAATAATTATGTGTAACACACGGGACCTCGGTTAATCGTCTCATCCGAAATACTAGCGCCCAGACCATCACTCATGGTCTAATGGATGAGAAAAAAGTTTTGGGCCCAAACGGGATGTGCAGGATAAATAAAATAACCAGATACTGTCACTGTATATTCTTCATCCTGGTTGAACGCTTACACAGCAGCTATTGGTTTTTTTTTATATGGTGATGTGTTGTACTGCTGTTAAGCGTCTGTCACATAAAACCCTACGCATAAGACTTTGGAGTGGGAGAGAATTGTTATCCTTTAAGCCTTTCTGGAAAACAAAAGATAGGAGAATGGACTATGAAGGCAGAAAGTAGACAAGGAGGTTGTGGGAGGAAGAAAAGGAAAAAGGTAGAAACAAAGAGAAGGATAGAAAAGAGGGAAATCCCAGCACAGAGTTTCCAGAAGGTGGAAGTGATGTTTATACTGACAGGCCCCCCAGTCATCGCCATGGGGGAATCATATAACACGAATGCCACATCAAAAAAAAAAAAGAAGAAATACTGGGCTGATCATGATTTCCTAGATCTTCTAGGCTTTTATTGCTTTTTAGAACATGGACTACAGAGAAGCAGATTAGAAAGTGAGGAAAGAATTTTGATTAAGAATGAAGTTGTGCAGATATTCCCAAATCTGGTGTGCTATGAATGTCCTTGTCTGTAGAGATTGTCATCTGACTGACATTATTGTCTCCCCCTGAATAAATATTTAAATGTCATATTCTACATCTGACTAAAGCCTTTTGTGTGATAATCTCTCAGAATATAAAATGTAACATATTCTATTCCTGAATAGCGAAAACAGTATGCTATTCTATGTTTGAATAACTTTAGCGGTGTTGTATTGTATTATATTCTAACTTTTAATAATTATAATGGTATCATATCTTATCTATGAATAAACCTTAAATTGTCATATTATATTTCTGAATAACAAAATAACTATAGCATGTTTTGAACACACAAGAAAACAGTTCAATATGTTTTTGTTGTTGTTTTGTTTTGTTTAATGTGTATTCACTACATGGTGATTTAGACACACTGGCATTCATACCAAAGTACCTATTATTACACACCGCATCTCTCTCTCTTTCTTTCTCTCCCCTACACGCACCCCCCCACACACACACATGAATTCTCTGAAATACCAAAAGAACTTGAAGTACAGCAAATGGATCATGGAAGTTTGGGTAGTTTAATTTTATACTTCTTATATGAAATGTGATTTTTTTACCTTTAAACATTCAGTTTATTCTTCTTTCTCTTTGGATAGCGACTGCATTGTTTTACGTTTTCTCAAAAGTGTTATGTCTTAGAGTTCTTTATATAAGCATTGCAACATGTACCATCAAGAATCTTACCACACGCATCATGCGTTTTAACTTAAAGAGTTTGGAAAATTTCTCTGGTAATAATCTTTGGCATCTGTACATCTTCCAGTTTACTATTTTGGACGATATGTTGAGCTGTTTTGTAATCCAAAATCAATTTAAAGGAATACGACTTGTACACAATGTCGGGGTAAAGGTGAGGTAGGTTGGTAATGGACAACACCTGCTCCTAATCATCCTACCTGAGAATCATCATCGTGCTCTGCAGAAGTTGTGCTGTGTTCTCGTGGTATGACTACTAGAAGCTTCTCAACACCTATAAACGATCTCTTTGTAGAAACAATCAACAATGCCTGACAGAATCATGATCATGTAGGTGCTGTTGCTGCTGTTGCTGCTGGCACAGTCAACATTTACTACAATCATGTTCTATCAAGAGGAAAATACCCAGAAGGATATAGGAGAAGAAAAAGTAGGGTGCAGTAGGTAATACAGTCCCACTTTTGTTAATACTTTGCTTAGCTGTGCAAGTATAAGTAAAGAAAACTAAAATATAAAAAGATGAATGCCTAGCTGCAGTCTTATCATCACTGGCATGAACTATTATCAAGAACGACACATTTCATGTCAACACTACTATTGAATTATGCATGTACCCCAATGGTAGCTACACAAATAAGGGCTCTGATTCTGTTACAACCAGCTGAAGTAGATTGTACCTGAACAACGTTCAACTTACTCTTACTGGATGGGGTTCATACATTGAGGTACTTAAGATCAATACGTATAAAAAAATAAACAAAAGTTCTTGAAAATATATAATGGGACAAAATGTCTCTTCTATTGCTTTAATACCACATAGCAACTTACTTAAAGAAAAGCAACAGCAGTGCTACGTATCAAGATATCCAACTGACCATGAGATAGGTATATTGCTAATGATTCCAGATCCCATTCACTTAATTCAGGAGAGTCTAAACGCTACTGTCTTGTTATTAACGTATACTATACTACCTGACAGATGGGTGAAAAGGTAGACCTTGCTATCTTAGTTAATAACTTAAGGATATAAAGCACAATCACTTACAGGTGATTAAGGACTTCCAAAAGTTTGGTAAGATGATGAATGCTTTGCTAGCTTGTGAAAATTTTGCTTGAATGTCTTTGGTATATGAGGCATCAGCTGATTTCTATAACCCAAGGTATTTGAAATGTTCAACAACTTCGAGAGGTTCCTTATAAACTTGTTATTTCCATCTGTAGATTCACCAGCATGCCTCACCTTGGCCTTCTTGGCATTGAGTTTAAATTCAGTAGTTCTGCCCTTTCCATTTACTTTGTCCCTGACTGTTTGCATATTGTCTAATATGAAAGCCTTGTCAACAGCGCATCTCAGGTTTGTAGTTTCCCACACCAATCTTAACATTGAGCTCTTTGATCTCTGCCGCACTTATTATCTGTTATGTGTACAACTTCAATAGCTGTGGAGAAAGTGTGCATCTTTACTTGACTCCTATCTGAGTTGGAAAGAAGCTGCAATGTTGTCTGTGCCATCTTATTGTAGCTGGCTAGTCTGTATTGAAATTTATTAGCAGTGTAGCAAAGTGCTTTGGGGAACATGTCTTGTTCATAATGAAAGAAGTGTTCTTGTTTCTGGTATCAAATGCTTTACTGAAATCAATAAATGTCATGTGAAGCTCCATCTTCTGCCAATATTCGATATTCTTTTTACTCTATAGCTCAGAATTTCTTTGCATCTATATCCTTTTATTTCAAGTGTAATAAACAAAAGAAGAGTTCTTGTTTTTGGTATCAAAGGCTTTACTGAAATCAATAAACGTCATGTAAAGATCCATCTTCTGCCAATATGCAACACTGTTTTTACTCTGTAGTTCAGAATTTCTTTGCATCTATATTCTTTTATTTTAAGTGTAATAAACAAAAGAAGAGTTTTTGTTTCTGGTATCAAATGCTTTACTGAAATCAATAAACGTCATGTAAAGCTCCATCTTCTGCCAATATGCATCACTGTTTTTACTCTGTAGTTGTGTAATAAACAAAAGAAGAGTTTTGTTTCGGCATTAAATGCTTTACTGAAATCAATAAATATCATATAAAGATCCATCTCTGCCAATATGCAACACTGTTTTTACTCTGTAGTTCAGAATTTCTTGGCATCTATATTCTTTTATTTCAAGTGTAATAAACAAAAGAAGAGTTTTTGTTTTCGGCATCAAATGCTTTACTGAAATCAATAAATATCACAAAAAGCTCCATCTCATGCCAATATTCGATATTGCTTTTACTCTGTAGTTCAGAATTTCTTTGCATCTATATCCTTTTATTTTAAGTGTAATAAACAAAAGAAGAGTTTTTGTTTCTGGTATCAAATGCTTTACTGAAATCAATAAACGTCATGTAAAGCTCCATCTTCTGCCAATATGCATCACTGTTTTTACTCTGTAGTTGTGTAATAAACAAAAGAAGAGTTCTTGTTTTCGGCATTAAATGCTTTACTGAAATCAATAAATATCACATAAAGCTCCATCTCATGCCAATATTCGATATTGCTTTTACTCTGTAGTTCAGAATTTCTTGGCATCTATATTCTTTTATTTCAAGTGTAATAAACAAAAGAAGAGTTTTTGTTTTCGGCATCAAATGCTTTACTGAAATCAATAAATATCACAAAAAGCTCCATCTCATGCCAATATTCGATATTGCTTTTACTCTGTAGTTCAGAATTTCTTTGCATCTATATTCTTTTATTTCAAGTGTAATAAACAAAAAAAGAGTTTTTGTTTTCGGCATCAAATGCTTTACTGAAATCAATAAATATCACATAAAGCTCCATCTCATGCCAGTATTCGATATTGCTTTTACTCTGTAGTTCAGAATTTCTTGGCATCTATATTCTTTTACTCAAGTGTAATAAACAAAAGAAGAGTTTTTGTTTTCGGTATCAAATACTTTACTGAAATCAATAAATGTCATGTGAAGCTCCATCTTCTGCCAATTCTCGACATTGTTTTACTCTGTAGTTCAGAGTTTCTTTGCATCTATATCCTTTTATTTTAAGTGTAATAAACAAAAGACGAGTTCTTGTTTCTGCTATCAAATGCTTTACTGAAATCAATAAACGTCATGTAAAGATCCATCGTCTGCCAATATGCAACACTGTTTTTACTCTGTAGTTCAGAATTTCTTGGCATCTATTTTCTTTTATTTCAAGTGTAATAAACAAAAGAAGAGTTTTTGTTTTCGGCATCAAATGCTTTACTGAAATCAATAAATATCACAAAAAGCTCCATCTCATGCCAATATCGAAAATTTCCTTTTACCCTTTTGTAGTTCAAATTTCTTTGCATCATTTCTTTTATTTAAGTGTAATTAAAAAAAAAAGAGTTTTGTTTCCCCGGGATCAAATGCTTTATGAAATCAATAATATTCACATTAGGGTCCATCTCATGTCGTTTCGATATTGCTTTTATCTGTTTGTTTCAAATTTCTTGGGATCTATTTCTTTTACCAAGTGTAATAAACAAAAAGAGTTTCTTTTTTTCGGTATCAATACTTTATGAAAAAACAATAAATGTTTATGTGAAGCTCCACTTCTGCCAATTCTTCGACTTGTTTTTCCTGAGTTCAGAGTTTCTTTGCTCTATATCCTTTTATTTTAAGTGTATTAACAAAAACGAGTTCTTGTTCTGCCCTTTAAATGCTTTACTGAAATCAATAAACTATTAAGATATCGCTGCCAAAATGCAACACTGTTTTTTTTCTCTGTAGTTCAGAATTTTTTTGCCTCTATATTTTTTTATTTCAAGTGAATAAAAAAAAAGGTTTTTGTTTTCGGTATCAAAAGCTTTTCTGAAATCAAAAATGTCATATAAAGCCCCTCTTCTTTCCCAAAACCGCATTTTTTTCCTCTGGTTCAAAATTTCTTTGCATCCTATTTTTTATTTTTAAGTGTAAAAAACACAGAATGTAATAAAACAAGAATGTTTTTCTTTTTTTTGGTTTCAAATGCTTTTTCTAATCAATAAATGTCATGTAAAGCTCCACTTTCTGCCAATATTTGATATTGTTTTTACTCTGTAGTTCAGAATTTCTTTGCATCTATATTCTTTCATTTCAAGTGTAATAAACAAAAGAAGAGTTCTTGTTTCTGGTATCAAATGCTTTACTGAAATAAAAAACGTCATGTGAAGCTTCATCTTCTCCCAATATTTGATATTGTTTTTACTCTGTAGTTCAGAATTTCTTAGCATCTATATTCTTTTATTTCAAGTGCAATAAACAAACACTCATGTACCTAATCGTCAGCTAACATGTTATTCTTTTCCTGTTTGATGTACCGATTACCCAGCCCCACACAGCTCATTACAGAAAAACACTAACACAATGTCATCTGATTCACACAGAAGAAAATCAGCACCATCTGATCTGTTCAACACCACTTTTTTAAACAGTTTGTTTCTGTCTTTTCTTTGAGATGAATCTGCACAGAACGAACAGTCAGCGTTGCTACATCATTTTTCATTGAACTTGCCCCAAACCAAGCAATCACTCTGTCATTTGGAGGATCAGGTTCTATGTGTGGTGGTTGTAGGTTGACTTCACACAGAAGATCACTTTGATATGCTCCCTCAGCACCACCCTCACTGTCTGTGTCACTGTGGTCCAAGTGTGCAGGTGTGGAGGCGTGTTGATCAAAATCATCTTGTGTGCTGTGCAGCCTGTTAGACACAAACAGTTTGTTTACATCAAGAGTTCTATCTCCTTCTTCTCTGACATGTTCTAACTGTGGTTCATGCTGTTGTCGTTGCTGTTGTTGCTGCTATTGTTGCTGCTGTTGCTGCTGCTTTACTTTGTTGGTCGCGCCGTTTCTGGCTAGGAGTCTTCCATCTGTAGTACTGAACTTGAGTGTGTTGGTTCAGCACAGGGTCAGCCATGTTTGTTGACATTTCACTGGCTGGCTTGAACCGCAACACAAAAACTGTGGAGTCCCCTTGGCCAGTGATTTTCCAGCTGGAGACGGAGTTTTTTGACAGAAGGGTGGTTAGGAACCTTTCAACAGTCACTGGGAGTCCAGTAACTGGCATGTTGACTGTAAATTTGTAATATATCACGCAGAACAAGTGAAAGACGTCTTGTCAGCTGTCTCCTCTCATCTCTCTTGTCTGTCTCCCAGAGAGAGAGAGAGAGAGAGAGAGAGAGAGAGAGAGAGAGAGAGAGAGAGAGAGAGAGAGAGAGAGAGAGAGAGAGAGAGAGAGAGAGAGAATGAATAATGAATGAATGAATGAATGAATGAATGAATGAATGAATGAATGAATGAATAGATGACTAGATGAATTTTGAATGAATCTTTCTTTATTTTTCAAGGGTAACAGAATAAGCATAGACATACTTTTTATCATCCGGCCCTTGTCCTAATTAGGGACTATCAACAAAACAAGGATGGAAAATTAAACCTACTACGACAATAACAACTTGATTTAAAGAGAGAGAGGAGTGAGAGAGAGAGAGACAGAGAGACACAGAGAAAGAGAGAGAGAGAGACAGAGAGAGAGAGCGAGACATGCACAATAACATAGGCTGTATTCCTCTAAGCCTCTCCACACGTAGGGTTATATCAACAATGTACGTTTCCTATCTAGAGTTTAACAACCCCATGATTCATGCAGGTGGTGGTCTGGGCGCTAGTCTTTTGTGTGAGACGATAAACCGAGGTCAAGTGTGTTACACGTAATTGTGAAGCGAAGGTAAAAGAGCCCATGGCAACAAGAAAGCTTTACTGGCAAAATTATGTAGAAAACAGCAACTCTGATAGGGAGACAAATACTGTCTCAGTCAGGAAAAACAAACAAAAAAGCCGGGTGGCGCTGATCTTGTGGCAACGCGTTCTCCCCCAACCCGATTTTAACGCAGAGAAATCTGCCGTGACGAAAAGTGATACAAATACATAAATAAATAAAAAAATAAATAAAAAAATAAAAAAATAAAAAAATAAATACATGAGTATACAGGACACCAATGGCTAGAACTGCCAATCTTCCAATTGCTGCCTAAGGAGAGCCTGGTTCTCGATCATTATGAGGGATACTTGCAGTGAGCCAGAAACAGCAATCTCCTCAGGTGGGACATTTTGGGAGTCAACTTGAGTAAGAAATAGCGATTTCTTGATAGGGATATTTTAGGGAGTCAACTTGAGCCAGAAATGACGATTTCTTGATAGGGATACTTTAGGGAGTCAACTTGAGTCAGAAATAGCGATTTCTTGATAGGGATATTTTAGGGAGTCAGCTTGAGTCATTAAGAGCGATTTCTCGATAGGGATATTTTAGGGAGTCAACTTGAGTCAGTAAGAGCGATTTCTTCTCTTCAAGTGTCCGGTCTGGTCCTGCAGACATCCACGATCATGGCTCTCCATTCTTCCCTGTTCTCGGTCCCTCTCATGAGCTCATTGTTGGTGCCCTCTTTATTCGTTGCGAATTTGTTTAAGCTGTCTGTGAATTTTGTGCGTTGTCCTCCTCTGCTCTTGTTTCCACAGATTTTGCCACTCCATAACAGTTTCTCTAGTCCGTCAGCTCTGATTATATGGCCGAAAAATTTGAGCTGTCTTTCTCTGATGGTGTTGAGAAGGGGTCTTTTGTACCCAGCCATTTCCATTACTTCTGCATTAGTTTTTCTTTTTGTCCATGAGATTTTTATGATTCTCTGGATGAACCACATTTCCACTGCTTCTAGTCGCTGTTCTGTGTCCTTGGCTAGGGTCCAGCACTCACATCCGTACAGAAGAATGGACCATACGTAGGCTCTCAAAACATGAATCTTTGTCTTGAGGCTTATCTTACTGTTGGTAAAAATGCATTTCATGTTGTTAAAAGTTGCCTTAGATTGACCGATTCTCTTGATTTCTGTGTCACACTTGCCGTCTGGGGTGATAGTACAACCAAGGTATTTAAAGGTGTTTACTTGTCTGATTCTCTCTCCTATTACAGGCTATGTTGCATTGTGGTATAACAGCTTCTTTGAGATCACCATGCATTCTGTCTTTCTTTGCATTGAGCTGTAATCCTTTCTTTTCGCTTTCTTCTGTTACTGTTGTTAAAATCTGTTGCAGTTTTTCTTCAGAGTCGGCGATAAGGACTGTGTCATCTGCATATCTCAGGTTGTTGATGTTGGGGCCACCTACACTAATTCCCTCATGATTCTCAATATTTCGTAGAATTATTTCACTATATACATTAAATAAATCAGGCGAGAACACACAGCCCTGCCTCACACCCCTGCAGATTGGTCTATATTGACTGATGTCATTGTCGACTCTAATGGCTGCCTCCTGTTCCGATTTTTTGATAGGGATATTTTGGGAAGTCAACTTGAGTCAGAAATAGCAATTTCTTGATAGGGATACTTCGAGGAGGCAACTTGAGTAAGAAATGGTGATTTCTTGATAGGATATTTTAGGGAGTCAGCTTGAGTCAGAAATGGCGATTTCTTGATAGGAATATTTTCGGTAGTGAAAATGAGCCAGAAATGGCAATCTCTTAATTGGGATATTTTGGAGATTGAAATTGAGCCAGAAATGAAAATCTCTTAATTGGGATATTTTGGGGATTGAAATTGAGCCAGAAATGGCAATCTCTTAATTGGTATATTTTGGGGATTGAAATTGAGCCAGAAATGGCAATATCTTAATTGGGACATTTTGGGGAGTTAAATTGAGCCAGAAATGGCAATCTCTAAATTAGGATATTTTGGGGAGTAAAAATTGAGTCAGAAATGGCAAATTCTTAATTGGGATACTTTGGGGAGTTAACTTGAGCCAGAAATGGCAATCTCTTAATTGGGATACTTTGGGGAGTGAAGTTGAGCCGGAAGTGGCAATCTCTTAATTGGGATATTTTGGGGAGTTAAATTGAGCCAGAAATGGCAATCTCTGAATTGGGATACTTTGGGGAGCTAACTTGAGCCAGAAATGGCAATCTCTGAATTGGGATACTTTGGGGAGTTAAATTGAGCCAAAAATTGCAATCCCTTAATTGGGATACTTTGGGGAGTTAAACTGAGCCAGAAATGGCAATATCTTGATTGGGATTTTTGGGGGAGTTAAATTGAGCCAGAAATGGAAATCTCTTAATTGGGATATTTTGGGGAGTTAAATGGAGCCAGAACTGACAATCTCTGAATTGGGATACTTTGGGGAGTTAAACTGGGCCAGAAATGGCAATCTCTTAATTCGGATACTTTGGGGAGTGAAATTGAGCCAGAAATGGCAATCTCTGAATTGGGATACTTTGGGGAGTTAAACTGAGCCAGAAGTGGCAATCTCGTAATTAGGATATTTGGGGGAGTGAAATGAGCCAGCACATGATGATTCTAGTCACATTGCACAGGAGTTCAATTTGTAGTTGGTAATGGGGTATTAATTTGCATTTAAAAAGAGGCTATTCAATACAGGAAATGAATTAAAATCAGACAATTCCATGAGAAGTCATTACAAATTGAAATGGTAAGCTCAAGAAAGTGACAAAATAAGTTGAGCAGTGGTCAGAATGAGGGCTTGGGTGTTTTTGTAAAAATACTTTTTTGAAAGCAAAGGGAAACAAAATTGTGACTGGACACTTCAGTACAAGGTACAAGAGTGGCTATAGTTTTATAGTCAATGAAGATCTTGGCAACCTGACCCCCCCCCCCCCGATCTGCCTGAAAACGGATCCTATCGGAAAAGTGGGTGTCCTTCAAAGCCACTCATTTCGTAGTGAAGCATCGCAATTGGCTATCTCTTAAGGTGGGACATTTTGGCGAGTCAACCTGAGCCAGAAATGGCAATCTCTAAACAGGAAACAAACATGGCAATTTCTAAAGAGTGGAGATGACAGTCCTGCTAAGATTCCACTTCAACCAGCCGCCATGGCGCAGTGGCTAGCGCCTTGGGTTAGGGAGTGAGAGGTCGCGGGTTCGATTCCCATAAGATTCATAGGGATTTTTCAGACTCCAGCTGGCTCCTACCCAGAGTAAGTATGCTGTGGGCTCAGTGGAAAGACTGGGACCACATAGTCGAGCTTCATCCAATTAACGGATGCGAGTTTGAGAATGTTGCTCAAATTACCTGACCAACACTCCAGGTGTCTGCATCTCTCGAGCCCGGTTGACGCCAGGATATATTGATAGTCAGTGTAGAGTACAACCCTGTCAAGTAGTCTCAAAACACATGCACTTCCACAGCAGCACCATTACGTCATCCTCATTGTCATTGATCATCATGCAATTAAAAAAATTGCCTCTGATTCGGTGGTCCCGGTTGCTCTGGTCTCATGGTGAACTCAGATTCGGTTTGCCCATACACTTCTGTCCCTGTGGTGAGTTTGTGTCAAAGCCATTGGGGCCTCCAAGCCTTCAGTTCAGGGGGAACTGTCGTTGGAGGGACGTTGTGGTGGTTGCCACCTCGGTTGGGCAACTCACTCAGTCTGACTAAGCTCATACTGTTGTTAACAGGGGGCTTAGTAGGTGGTGTCCTGCGTATGTTACCTCAGAACAGGCACCACTGAACACCACCAAAGTGACCCAGCAGCAGTGCAGGGCCACTCTGGCTGGTGGCCCCACGACGGCCTGATGATCATGGGCTCCCTGTGGACTTCCGACCCTGAGGATGGGACATAACGAATCTGGGTATGGTTGTGGCAGGGGGATTGGAATGAGCGGAGTGGGATCAGCAGAACAGAGAACTTCACAGAAGAGGAGGCAGCAAAAAAATCCCCTTCAATCTGAACTTTTATTTTCATTTTCATTTGCATCAGCTGCAAAAGATAGCGTACATAAACTATTAATTAGTGTGTAGAGACAGTTGAAATTAAGAGACTCCTTTGCGTACAAACATGATAAATAATTAAGCAACCCAAACATCTGGAAGTATATCCCGCTGGAAAGATTTTCTTTGTTGTTTTTAAAATCGGATCCATCAATGCAAGGCACAGTGAGGGAGGAAGAAGGAAGGAGCAAAAGGAAAGATGGGGAGGGTGGGAGATGAGGGGAAAGGAGTGAGAGACCCCTTCTTCGGAGTGGTTCAACTTTTCCTGAGCCCCTAGGTTGGCTCTGGAATGTTTTTCTTTTTTCTTCTTCTGATGTGCCTCTTCAAGGCTTTGGTATTAATTCTCCGGCTACTCATTGTCTTTAATTCTTTTCTGCTTATTGCTTTCTCTTCTTGTTCTCTTTTGCCTTTTTTTTCATCCTTTCCTTTTCTTTTTCTATCTGTCTTCTTGAGCCTTTTTGCATGTCCTGATAAATTCCCTGATTCTTGTGTGAAACATGCTTTCCTTTGAATACTTTGACTGTGCTGTGGCAAATTGCTATGGCTAAATCTCATTGTCAATTTGAACACCCTGGAACTACAAAGTGTTGATTTATTTCCATTTTTAAATGAGTGAGACAGGTGAAAGCATTCCTCCTTCTTCTCTTTTGCAGTGTTTTTATTTGGCTCTGGAATCTTCATTGTCCCCAGAACAATGATAAACAAATATAGTCTATCAAATGTACTTTCTTTTACTTTGAACTTGACAAACTAAACCCCTTTCATCCTTCATTGAAATGTTTTGTTTGTGTGTGCTGATGTTCTTCTTTCTATTAGCTTAGCATCTTCTCAATCTTCTTCTCTAAATTCCTTTTTTGTAATTATTCTTTAATTTACTCTTCTTCTTCTTCTTCTTCTTTTGCAATTCTTCTTCTTCTTCTTCTTCTTTCTTCTTCTTCTTCTTCTTTCTTCTTCCTTCTTCTTCTTCATTCTTTCTTCTGCAATTCTCTTCCTTCTTCTTCTTCTTCTTCTTCTTCTTCTTCTTCTCATTCTTCTTCTTCTTCTTTCTATCTTCTTCTTCTTCTTCTTCTTTTTTAAAGTAAATGCGTTCCCTTTTTATTTTTTTTCAAATTGTTTTTTTTTTTTTTGCCTTTTTATAGTAAATTTCCAGTTTGTTTGAAAAACTTGTTTATCAAAAATCCTGATTGATTATTTTCCATTTGTTTTACTTTTTTTGTTCTACACAAATAGATTTTGATGGTAGTTAGTTGACTTCAGTAAAGATTAGTGTAAACTATCTTTAATGTGTTTCGTATTTCTTGTGAATGAAATGTAAAAGTATTAACTAACTATGAATAATTTGGGTTTAACAATAATTGGTACACAAGAATGCCATTGCCGGTGCCTGCTTGTACTCGTGCGGGTGTATACGCAATCGTTTGTGCTTATGTATACATAATACATACATACATACATACATACATACATACATACATACATACATACATACATACATACATACATATATACAAACATACATACATAATAATATTGTGTAATATCTATATATCTATATATCTATATATATGGCAGAAAGAGAGAGAGAGAGAGAGAGGGGAGAGAGAGAGAGAGAGAGAGAGAGGAAGAGAGAGAGAGAGAGAGAGAGGAGAGAGAAAGTGCCTTTGGGCTCGCCTCGTGAGCATGTGTGTGTGTGTATGTCTTTGTCTGTGTGTGTATGTATGTGTATGTGTAGTGTAGTGTGTGTGTGTGTTGTGTGTGTGTGTGTGTGTGTGTGTGTGTGGGGTTGTGCGTGTGTGTGTTTGTCCGTCTGTGGGTGTATGTGTGTGTGTGTGTTTTATCTGTCTGTGATGATCTCAAGAGATGGCATTGCTAGTTGCTTGTGGGGTTTATGACATCACCAGCTTGCCAATTGCCAGTGGGTCACTGATTCATCAGATTGCTAGTTGCTTGTAGGACGAAGAAACGAAGGCAGCAGGAATGACATGGGCCGAGCTGAAGAGGATCTCCCCAAACCAAGTTCGTTGGAGGGGTGTTGTTGCAGCCCTATGTTCCCCAAGGAACCAAGAGGCATAAGTCAAGTAAGTCAAGTGTAGGTCTCTGACGTCATCAGCTTGCCAGTTGCCTGTGAGTTACAGACACGTCATCAGATCACATCTGGATGCTACCATCTGCAGCAAAGTGCAGGGCTAGGATACAGATGCGAAATCGTTATTATTTAAAAGAACAACAACACACCCAACAACAACAACATCAAACCACGAAACCTTCCTGTGGGATGAAGCCAAAGCAAAAAGCAATCCATAAGTAAACAGCCATTCCAAAACACAGCACAGATCAATATCATAGACAAAAGCAACCATTTCTCGCGTCTTTAAAGAACAAAGACATACATCCACAAATAGAATCTCAAATATCAAAGCAAGCAAGCATACATTCGCACACATGCACGCGGACGCAAGCTCACACACACCCCACACAAATACACACACACACACAAATATATACAATAATTTTAAAAATAATTTAATGTATGGATTATATATGCCTGAATCTTGTAAAGCAACAATCAAAGCTCAGATTTTATTTCTAGCCACTTTAAGTCACGGCAGATTTCTCTCCGTGAAATTCGGGCTGCTCTCCTCGGGAGGCGGAGAACGACGTCGTCCACTTAGCGCTGCGACACCTTTATCCACCCTATTTTTTTTTTTTTTATTTTTCTGCAGCTGTATTTGTTTCCTAACAGTGATTTTTCTAAAATTTTGCCAGGGACAACTCTTCTTTCATGGGTTTTTTGTGCGCTAAATAATACGTGTAACACGGGCCCCTTTACGTCTCATCCGAAAGACAGCGCCCAGACCCCTCCTAATGGATGGGAAAAATTCCGGTCCAAACGGGTAAACAACACCAACACTTCAGCCCAATTTTTCGCCTTTTGAAGCCTCATAATCAACCGATCCAACAAAAAATACTTCTCTTAAATAAATTAACTACTTATCTATTACTAACTACTATAAACATCTATCTATTTAAAACATACACTAATATCATATACATGTTCAAAAACTTCATTATCATAAACATAAACCCCCCGAAAAATTTTTATTGGCTAAAACACTAACTATATATAACAAAACATCTACTCTATTACCATTTTTTATCATCACACTACTAATTTCATAGACTTTTTCCCGAATTTTTCCAACGCCTTTTCCCATGCCCAAATCCCATCTCTTAACTCCCCTCCCTTTTTCCCTCTCCATTTCCCCCTTTAAACCTCTACTACCACACTCCCCCCATAAAATTTCCTCAATAACATTAATTTAAAATACATCTTTAAAAATTTAATAATATTTATCTTATATTAAATAAACTACCAGACCAAATACAACACATACGATACATATTTTTATTAAAAAAAAGGGTACACTTCTTTTTTATACTCCAACCAACCGAAAAAGATAAATCAACACAAAGTAATATTGCAGAAACCTATACCTGGGCAAAGCCAGTAACACACCATAACTAACACCTACAAACTTTCGATATTTTTATGATAATCATGTGAAATTCAATAAACTCGACCCCATAAATCTAGTTGTAAAACCCTCAAGACCCAATCTTGAGACCCGCAATTACCTCTCCTTTTCCCCTCTCCTCTCCCTCCCCACCCTCAAAGAGCAATAGCCCTTGCTAGCCCCATTGTACAAATAACCCGCTCAACTCTAATATCCCTTTCCCCTTTCTTTAAATATTGTGAAAGTTTTTTTTCTTTTCACCCAAAAAATAAAAAAAAAAAAAAAATTTTAATATCCCCTTGGGATTTTCTTTTTTCCAAAAAAATACAACAACCTAAAAATTCAAATAAAAATAGTTGAAAACAAAAAAAATTTTATATAAAAAAAAAAAAACCCCAAAAAAAAAAAACAAACCAACCACAAAAGGTTTCCCAAAACCCCTTTAATCAAAAAAAAACAGGGGTTTTTCCCCAAAAGGGCTCTCTCCAATTCTTGTCAAAAAATCCTTTCTTTTTTTAAATAATTATATATTTTATATTTTTTAAAAACATACCAGGGCTCCTATATTATAACAGAATACGATATTACTGATACTCTATAGTTGATAAACAAAAAAGGGGTTATCTATTCTTCTTGTTTCCTATATCCAACCAAACTGACAAAGAAGTAAAAGGAAACAAGGCAATGAGGAAAACCATGCAGCCGATTGTATGACCAGTATGACCTGGATGGCAGCTACCCAGTATAGTACCCACTGTTCATACTGACACCAACCTTGCCACGGCTTTTTCTGATAATTATGTGATATGAGTGCTAACTCAAGTGAAGAAATAGTAAAGGTAAAAAGGTTAAGGTGTCCTATAACCTATGTGGTCGTAGGGGAGCAAGGCATCAAAGACCTTAACTACTCTAGGGGACCAGCATATTGAGGGCGGCGTCCATCTCCTCTCCCTCGCTGCTTTTACCTTCCCTGACCCTAAAGAGGGCAGGTACCCATTTACAGCTGGGTGAACTGGGGGACTGTACTGAAACCAAGGCGCTCAAACGGTCACCCATCTACTTGTTAACCACGCTCGATGCTGCTTAACATTAACTTGGTGGAAAGCGAGTGCTCTGACTAATGAGCTGTTCAGCTCCCAGGGAAGAAAATAGAGGAGGGAAAATCCAAACAGAAACACAAAGAAATGGCTTGATAATCCATCCGGCCTATGCACGCTAATGCGGTAGTGTACTTTCACCAAGTAGATGTGACACTGCCTGTAAAAGCTTCTCACTGAAAAATACTGTGTGGAGAAAACAGAATGTCAAGAATGTTTTAGGACTTGAAAAACAAAGCTATGGGGACACCAGCTACCATGGCGCAGTGGTTAGCGTCTTAGGTCACGGACTGGAGGGTCGTGGGTTCGAATCCCATAAGAATCGTAGGGTGGTTTTTCTCAGACTCTGGCTAGCTCCTACCCAGAGTGAGTGTGCTGTGGGCTCAGTGTGAAGACTGGGACCCTGCAGTTAAGCTTCATTAACTTTAAGGATGCCAGTTTGAGAGTGTTGCTCAGATTAGCTGACCAGCACTGCAGGTGTCTGTGTCTCTTGGGCCCGGTTGACGCCGGTTTGTATTATGTTATTATAGAAAAACCACATGTCAGAGAGAGAAAATAAGCACGTGCTGAATGGACGGCTCAGATAGTATCAGATATATGTTAAAAAATCAGTCCACATCCCCATATTTAGTCCCTCGAATGAGACTATAAACCGAGGCCCCGTGTGCAAACGCACGCAGAACATCTTGCGCACACGTTAAATCCTGTTCCGCTTTTCGTAAGAGTAGGCCATCGTGTGCCGGTGGGAACAGATGACAGAATTTACAATACTGCATACACACGGGGACTGGATGTAAAAAAAAGCACATAAGTGCCTATTCCATTATCCTCGATGTAAAAGAATAAAATGAAATGAAACGAAACATCTTGAACTGGGGCCACAGCCACGCAAGTAAGCATAGATAAGGGTGGCTACACTCCACTCATAGCAGTGTGCATGGTATTCAGTTACCAAAGTCAAGCTGCACTAAAGGGGAAAAATTGGATGAAAAGATATTCTTTGTAATACTTCAATCTGTCGTCAGAAAGAAACGTGAACTTGTTGCACCCATCGTTAATGACAGAGAAAGAATGAATTTTATTCTTTTTGTTTAAATTTCATTCTTTTATATCGAGGATACCGGAATAAGCACTCGAATGAAATGGAATAAAGCAATGGATTAAAGCTCGTTGCCTGTGTTATGAAAGAGTGAAACACAATGCTTATTTTTACTGTGTAGGATAGGTCAATACAATGCAAAGCCAACAGGTAACTTTTCAATTTAGCTAATAATTTTTCCTTTCCTTAGCTAGAATTCAGAGGTCCATCAATAGTGAGATTTTGCGTATGCGATCATTTTGCCCACGGTGAAAGTCGCCACATTCCGACTTTAGGGATGTATGCATGCTGGGTATGTTCGTGTCTCCTTAATCCACCGAATTGGATTACTGGATCTTTAATGTGCAATATGAAATTTTAATCCCCTGCACGTGTATATTCAAATAGAAAGGCAATTAAGGCACTGGAAAGTCTGCACTTGAAGTTGATCTTGGAGATCGTTAAAAAAACACTCCTCTTTCAATTCACCAGACGCTGCCGAGATTCGAACCCACGACTTCATGGACCCATAGGATTGAAATCGAATGGTCTTAACCACTCGGTTATAGCGGCCGTCCCACATTAGCTAATAAGCAATTCAATACTATTTTGAAACAAAAATGCTATTTAAGTTTTGGAGGATGTGACTACTGCATGGTTACCTTAAAAAGACATGGGGACGGGATAGCCTGGTGGTTAGAGTGATGCGCTCGTGATATGCTGAAACGGGGTTCGAATCTCGTTCAAGAAGATTTTTCTTCTGGAGTTAACATCAGTGCCAACTCCTCTTCCCCCCAAAAGTCCTTCGGATAAGACTATAAGCCGAGGTCCCGTGTGCGAATGTACGCAGAACAATCTGCGCACACGTTAAAACCCATTCCGCTTTTCGCAAGAGTAGGCCATTGTGTGCCGTGGGAACGGATGAGAAAATTTACAAAACTGCATACACACGGGGACTGGGTGTAAAAAAAGCACATGGGGGCCTATTCCATAATCCTTGAAAAAAGAGTAAATAAATGAATTAATGAATGAATGAACAAATGAATAATAAAGAAATAAATACGATAATTAATCTTAGAGTGCCTGCCAGCATTACTCTTTAAAATGCCCCCTTGATGTTCTCTCCAAAATTCTAACACAGATCTGTAGGACTACTTACAACAGCTTACAAAACATGGTTGAAGTTGCATTGTTTATTAGTGTGTTTTTCGTTAGTTTTTTTAAAAAGTCAAACCATGGTACATTCAAATTAGCACGAAATACAAGTACTCTGGGGGGTTTGACAGTTAACATAAAACGATATCACCAAACCAAGCATCCTCGAATGAGAATACAATCCAAAAAACAACAACCCGACAGTTGATCTCTTTAACTTTTGCAGTAAAAAAGATAGTCTCTTTAGGTTTACAAATAAATGCAGAGAGAAAAAAAGTACATACAAACTGTAACAAACAAAGACATAAACAAGCCAGCTAACAAATTAAATGCTCAAAGCAAATTAACAAACAAATACATGAATTAAAAAAATAGATAAATGATAGATAAATAATAGATTAATAAATAGAGAACCAACAGAAATAACTAAATAAATCAGTAAGTCAACCAGATCAATACATAAACAAAGAAAACGAAGAAATAATAAAACAATTAGCCCAAGAAAAAATCAAAATCAACTCTACCAAATCCTTGGGGTATCTTTAATCAATGTTACAACATTGCGCTCGCAATATGACAACCCGGGTTCGAATCCCATTCAAGGGGCTATTTTACCCTAGACCTAACATCCTTGAAGACCCCACTCTCCCCCAAAGTTCTTCGGATGAGACTCTAAGGCCCCGTTTGCGAACGCACGCAGAACATCTTGCGCACACGTTAAATCCTGTTTCGCTTTTCAAAAGAGCAGGCCATTGTATGCCAGTGGGAACGGATGGCAACATTTACAAAACCGCATACACACGGGGATTGGATGTAAACAAGCACATGAGTACTTATTTCAATATCCTCGATATAAACGAATAAATAAATTGAATAAAAAGTACATACACTAATTTTTTTTAAAACAGAAAGGGAGGAAGAGCATGCATAAGACTTGACCACTTTAGCCAAAACTGCCTCCAACAATAACTCCTCTTTACTCCACATCCCACTGCTGCCCACCTCTGACCCTCTCCTCCACAGACAGCCATTGTCTCACGTGCAGCACGCACCTATGCACTATTTTACACGTCTGGTATTATTAAGTACAGTGCGTGATGCAACCGTTTTTAGGGCTTGTTGGCAGAGTGATCCATTTCATACCCCAATAACAAGAAGGAGGGTGACAGGACGGTTACCACGTTCGTCTGCCAACAAGAAAACTTGAGGTTCTGGGTTTGGTTCAAAGCCTTGCCCCTTCTCCATAGTTTGACAGGGAAAAAATGGAACTGAATATCAAAGTCCTTGGGATGACACTATAAATTGATTATTTATTTATTCATTTATTTCTTTTATAATAATAATATAATAATAATAATAATAATAATGAATAGCATTTATATAGCACATTTCACAAAGCAATGACTCAATGCGCTTTCATACCATGCACATTTATACACATGCACACACAGCACATAATAATAACAACAACAACAACAACAACAACAATGATAATGAGCATTTCTAAAGCGCAAATAAATTTACAATAGATACCTATCGCACTGTAGAGGCACACACTTGCGTCCGGGCACACACTAGCAGGGCAATTAACAGTACACTCAGAGAAAAGGCACTAGCAATAACATAACTAACAAAAAAAAACCCATAACCAACAGCCAGGCATGCACGTGAAGTAGCCTACAGTGTGACAAACGGCGACCGTCAAGACAAGCACAATATATTAACTAGCTAAGAAATACATTAAAGAGATGTGTCTTCAATGAAGACTTAAACTGGGATAAAGTGGGAGCATGTCTGACGGCTGGTGGCAGAGAGTTCAGATCGTGGGCGCAGCAACACAAAAGATCTACGACCTGCGGTTTTGAGGTTGTAATGGGGTACAACAAGTAGGTTATCATTCGAAGACCGCAGGGTTCTAGTTGTGGTGCGTGATTTCAAGGCAGCTGACAGAGATGGAGCAAGCGAGCCTTCAGAGTGACGGTATGCCAAGACCGCAACTTTGTACTGACAGCGTGCCCTTACAGGTAACCAATGAAGCTCCCTAAGCATGGGAGTCACATGGTCCCTTTTGCTCTTTCCAAGGATGAGCCTGGCAGCAGAGTTCTGAATTCGCTGCAGGCGTGTAAAACTGTTCATCACTTATACCGATAAAACAGGAGTTGCAATAGTCCAGTCGCGACAAGACGGTCGCTGAAACGAGCTTGATCACTGCATCTCGAGGCAGAATTTCTTAATGTGTGCAATACGGCGCAGCTCTAGAAAGCATGCTCTGCAGACGTTACTAATGTGGTCTTTCATGGAGAGAGTAGGATCTAGCTTAACACCCAGATACCGCACAGAACTCTGAAAAGCTATGTCACAGCCACCCAAGACCACAGAACTCTCAGACACCCGCATAAACTAGATGGTGAACCAACTGCCATAACTTCTGTCTTGTCTGTATTTAATTTGAGTTTGTTGCTTGTCCATCCACGAAGGACACTGTGCGTGCAATCTGCTAGTGTGCGTGTGGCGTCTGAAAAATTTGAGGTGTTGCATTTGCCGAAATTTCTGTTCATCTGCATATTTATGAAACTGGCAATCATGTAAGGTCATCACATTAGACAGAGGCTGAGAATATAGTGTGAACAATACGGGACCCAAAACAGAACCTTGAGGTACGCCATATAGGAGGGGGGCAGGTTGTGACTTACTCCTCTATCAGCACGCTCTGCGACCTATCAGAGACATAAGAGGTAATACCATGCCAAGGCAACACCTCTTATTCCAAAAGAGTATTCTAGTCTTTTGAGCAAATTAGAGTGGTCAAGCGTGTCGAATGCCGCACTGAGGTCCAACAAGCCATGACTGACACTCTGCGGTCGTCATTCTGCAAAAGCAGGCTGCTGGTGACACTCAGTACGGCAATGTCTCCGTGCTGTGACCAGCCCTATACGCTGATGATGATCTTCCAAAAGGTGGTTACAGCTAGGTGCTTCTGAAGCTGTTTGAGGACGACCCTCTCCAGAACTTTTGAAATGAAAGGAAGATTAGAAACCGGCCTGTAATTTTTCATAGTATTGCAGTCTAGACCTTTTTTCTTGAGGAGTGGGATAACAATAGCATTTTTGAACTGACAGGGTACAGAGCCGCGACAGAGATGCATTGATGATGTCTGTTACCATAGGTGCCAAAATATCAAGGTTATCGAGGATAATGGAATAAGCACTTATGTGCTCTTTTACACCCAGTCCCTGTGTGTATGCGGATTTGTGAATTCTGTTATCTGTTCCCACCGGCACACAATCGCCAACTCCTACGAAAAGCGGAACAGGATTTAACGTGTGCACAAGATGTTCTGCGTGCGTTCGCAAACGGGACCTCGGTTTATAGTCTCATCCGAAAGACTTTGAGGGAGAATGGAGTCTGCACTGATGTTAACTCCAGAAGAAAATATCCCCTTGAACGGGAATCAAACCCGGGTCGTCAGATTGCGAGCGCAATGTTCTAACCACTGAGACTATGAATTGAGGCTCCATGTGTTACCCCACGTAAACGAATTTGCAAACTTGTTAAGATCCTGATCCGCCTTTCTCAAGAGTAGGTTATATTATATAAAAAAAGCCCCTTATGCACACAGGTGTCATGTTTAGACACCATTCCTGAAGTCGAATGTGGCTACGTAAATGGTGGAGGAAAAAAACAACACGGTCCCACCTGCAAAAATCTTACCATTGGTAAACCTCGTAAATGTAGCTGAGCAACAGGGAAAAAAACGTATTGCTCTAACAACAATTCTTGTTCATCCATACCATCTATCACTCCAAGATCATGTGGATCCTACCAAATATTTATTGTTTGGGAAGTGTGTTTTGTGATAGGAAATCTGGCTGTTTTGTGAACGGTGCCAAAGTTAATGTTAAATCAGTACATATCTTTTGGGTTTTTTCTTTTTGTTAATGTGAGGTGTTGATCAAGTTCAGACTGACAGGCAGACCATTAAGACAGAGAATATAGCCCAGAAATAATAGCTTCTCAGTGGGGCCAGCATATTGAGGGCGGCATCCATCTCCTCTCTCACACTGCTTTACCTTCCCTGACCCTAAAGAGGCAGGTACCAATCTGCAGCTGGGTGAACTGGGGAGGAACTGTACTGAAGCCAAGGCGCATAAATGATCCCCCATCCACTTGGTAACTATGCTCAATGCTGCTTGGGAAAGCGAGTGCTGTGACCAGTGGGTTCTTCATCCCCTCTTATTTGGTGCATGGCATGCAGTACACTTTGAGCAACCATTCGCCATTTCCATTGTACTGTTTCGTGAAGGATGCCCAAGTTAATGTTAGGTCAATGCAACTCTGTTTTTTTGTTTATGTACAGGGTGTGCATCCTGCTTATTCACAGGGATTGCACAGTGTCATATGGACTGTTCCATTGTGGCATTTGTAGTTTGCCTTGCACAGCAACACTTACACTTTTTTCTTTCAGGCTGATGTTAAGGGGGCTGTTCAATAAAGTCTGTTTAGCCTGTGACGAATTTTTAATGGTGTTTTTCTTAAAGCTGTTATATTCAGACTACATAAATCTTGAAAATGAGTACGCCATGCAGTGATACTGTTTGTGTTTAAAGCACAGCCATCATCATCATTCTTCTAAAAATTTAAAGCTGTAACCACAATTATCATCAGCCTTCTTAAAATCTAATACAAAGCTTCAGCCACATTTTTCAACAGCCTTCTTAAAATCGAATGTCAAGCTTCTATCAATCCAAAATTCTCAACACACCATACTGGCACACACTCACACATTATTCATACACATTTACACAGATCAGAACCAATCCACATGGGATGAATTGTTGATGTTTTTTATTTATTTTTACAATTTATTTATTCTTTTATATCAGGGATAATGGAATAAGCACTTATGTGCTTTTTTACATCCAGTCCCCGTGTGTATGCGGTTTGTAAATTCTGTCATCTGTTCCCACTGGTACACAATGGCCTACTCTTACAAAAAGCGGAACAGTTGCTTTTCTCAGTGGCCTGGAAGCCACGGAAGACAACTGTTTATCTGCTTGTTCGTCTGTCTGTTGTCTGTCCCTGTTGATCTCTGGCACCTTCCTCTTCAGTGTGTGCAGAACAAGAGATGAGCTTGCTGACTGTCTCAACTGCTCGTCATCATTGCTCAACACAGTCTGAAGGACAGGCTGTAGACCTTGTAGAAGGTTGATTGGTGGAGAATGTGTGGGTCATGCTGTAATGTGTAGAACGTGTAGGTCATGCTGTGATGTGTAGAACGTGTAGGTTATGCTGTAATGTGTAGAATGTGTAGGTAATTTTGTAATGTGAAGAATGTGTAGGTCATGCTGTAATGTGTAGAATGTGTAGGTCAGGCTGTAATGTGTAGAACGTGTAGGTCATGCTGTAATGTGTAGAACGTGTAGGCATGCTGTAATGTGGAGAATGTGTAGGTCATGCTGTAATGTGGAGAATGTGTAGGTCATGCTGTAATGTGTAGAATGTGTAGGTCATGCTGTACTGTGTAGAATGTACAGGTCATGCTGTAATGTGTAGAATGTGTAGGTCATGCTGTAATGAGGAAAACGTGTAAGTCATGCTGTAATGTGCAGAATGTGTAGGTAATGCTGTAATGTGAAGAATGTGTAGGTCATTTTGTAATATGTAGAATGTGTAGGCCATGCTGTAATGTGGATAATGTGTAGGCCATGCTGTAATGTGGAGAATGTGTAGGCCATGCTGTAATGAGGAAAACGTGTAAGTCATGCTGTAATGTGCAGAATGTGTAGGTAATGCTGTAATGTGAAGAATGTGTAGGTCATTTTGTAATATGTAGAATGTGTAGGCCATGCTGTAATGTGGATAATGTGTAGGCCATGCTGTAATGTGGAGAATGTGTAGGCCATGCTGTAATGTGGACAATATGTAGGTTATGTTGTAATGTGGATAATGTGTAGGTCATGCTGTAATGGGGACAATGTGTAGGTCATGCTGTAATGTGGATAATGTGTCGGTCATGCTGTAATGGGGACAATGTGTAGGTCATGCTGTAATATGAAGAATGTACAAGTCATGCTGTGATATGAAGAATGTATAAGCCAAGCTGTAATGTAAAGAATGTATAAGTCATGCTGTACTGTGGAGAATGTACAAGCCATCCTGTAATGTGAAGAATGTATAAGTCATGCTGTAATATAAAAAATGTATAAGTCCTGCTGCAATATGAAGAATGTACAAGCCATGCTGTAATGTGAAGAATCTACAAGCCATGCTGTAATGTAAATATGTGTAAGCCATGCTGTAATGGGAAGAATGAATAAGCCATGCTGTAATGTGAATGATGGATAAGCCATGCTGTAATGTGAATGATGTATAAGCCATGCTGTAATATGAAGAATGTATAAGTCATGCTGTAATGTAAAGAATGTATAAGCCATGCTGTAATGTAAAGAATGTATAAGTCATGCTATAATATGAAGAATGTATAAGCCATGCTATAATGAGAAGAATGTATAAGCCATGCTGTACTGTGGAGAATGTGTAGGTCGTGGTTGTAATTGGAGTATGAATGATATGTGGAAATGTATTGTCATGCTGTGATAGTGGAGAATGGGAATGTCATGTTGTATTATGAAGAATGCATGTCATGCTGTAATGCGTAGAATGTGTACATCATGTCGAAAATGTGTAGGTCATTTGTAATGTGAAGAATGTATGAGCCATGCTGAAATGTGGAGAATGTATAAGCCTCGCTGTGATGTGGAGAATGTATAAGCCATGCTGTAATGTTGAGAATGCGTATTATCATGTGGAAAATGTGTAGGTTATCTATAATGTGGAGGTGTATGTCATGCTGTAATGTAAAGAATGTATAAGCCATACTGTAATGTGGAGAATGTGTATTATCATGTGGAAAATGTGTAGGTTATCTGTAATGTGGAGGTGTAGGTCATGCTGTAATGTGAAGAATGTATAAGCCATACTGTAATGTGGAGAATGTGCATTATCATGTGGAAAATGTGTAAGTCATCTGTAATGTGGAGGTAGAGGTCATGCTGTAATGTAAAGAATGAATAAGCCATACTGTAATGTGGAGAATGTGTATTATCATGTGGAAAATGTGTAGGTCATCTGTAATGTGGAGGTAGAGGTCATGCTGTAATGTGAAGAATGTATAAGCCATACTGTAATGTGGAGAATGTGCATTATCATGTGGAAAATGTGTAGGTTATCTGTAATGTTGAGAAGGTGTAACTATATCATGTGGAATTGTGTAGATCATCTATAATGTGGAGGTAGAGGTCATGCTGTAATATGAAGGATGTGGAGGTCATGTGGAGAATGTGGAGGTCATGTGGATAATGTGGAGGTCATGCAGGGAAGTGGAGGTGAACACGAAGAACCCTGTGAAAGAACTGTTCAAGTTCAGCCATTCTCAGTACAGGGTCATCAGTGCAGTTCCTCCTCTTCCTCACCTCAGGCCTGTGTGAGTCCTTTACCAGGCTGAAGTAAGTGACTGATGTCCGTATTCTGTGTGTGTGTGTGTGTGTGTGTGTGTGTGTGTGTGTGTGTGTGTGTGTGTGTGTGTGTTGTTTGTGTGCGTGTGCGTGCGTGCGCGCGCGTGTGTGTGTGTGTATGTGTGTGTCTTAGTTCTTCAGTTTAACGACCTTCCACCCAAAAGTGATATCAGACGAGTGTGTGTGTGTGTGTGTGTGTGTGTGTATGTGTGTGTGTGTGTGTGTGTGTGTGTGTGGTGTGTGTTTGTGCGTGTGTTGTGTGCGTGTGCGCGTGTGTGTGTGTGTGTGCGTGTGTGTGTGCGTGTGTGTTGTGTGTGTGTGTGTGTGTGCGCGCGCACGTGTGTATGTGTGTGTTTTGCATGTGTGTGAGTGTGTGTATGCGTGTGTGTATGTGTGTGTGTGTGTGTGTGTGTGTGTCGAGCGTGCATGTGTTGTGTGTGAGTGTGTGTATGAGAGTGTGTATACGTCCGTGCATGTATGTGTGTGCATGTATGAGTGTGTGTGTATGTGTATGTGCGTGCGTGTGTGTGTAGTGTGTGTGTGTGTGTGTGTGTGTGTGTGTGTGGCGCGTGTGTGTGCGTGTGTGTGTGGTATTTGTATGTGATAAAATGTATTTTTTCCTGTTTTACTTTGTGTGTATGAATTGTAAGTGTACATACAATTAGTTTCTCTGTTTCTGAGGCGGTGCAGTCTTGGAAGTGAATTGAAGGGGAAGCCAGTGCCTCTCAAGACAGCAGAAGGCTACTACTATTACTACTGCTTCTACTACCCCTATTACTACTACAACTGTTGCTGCTGCTGCTGTGACTACTACTACTACTACTACTACTACTACTACTACTACTACTACTACTACTACTACTACTACTACTGCTGCTGCTGCTGCTGCTGCTGCTGCTGCTGCTGCTGTTTACTACTACTACTACTACTACTGCTGCAGCTGCTACTATGACTTTTACTGCTGCTGCTGCTGCTGCTGCTGCTGCTGCTGCTGCTGCTGCTGCAACTGCTGCTACTAGTGCTGCTGCTGCTGTCATACTACTACTACTACCAGTACTACTACTACTACTACTACTACTACTACTACTACTACTACTACTGCTGCTGCTACTACTAGTACTACTACTACTACAGCTGCTGCTGCTGCTGCTGTCATACTACTACTACTACCAGTACTACTACTACTACTACTTCTACTACTACTACTACTACTACTACTACTGCTGCTGCTGCTGCTACTACCACTGCTGCTGCTGCTGATGCTGCTCATACTCATACTACTACAAATTTCACTACTGCTGCTGCTGCTGGTGTTAAGCTACTGCTACTATTACTACTACTTCTACTACTACTGCTTCTACTACTACTACTACTACTACTACTACTACTACTACTACTACTACTACTACTACTACTACTAGTACAACTACTACTCGTGCTGCTGCTGCTGCTGCTCCTCCTCCTCCTCCTCCTCCTCCTCTTCCTACTACTACTACAGCTGCTGCTGCCGCTGCTGCTACCACTGCTGCTGCTGCTGCTGCTGCTGCTCATTCTCATACTACTACTACTTCTACTACTACTGCTGCTGCTGCTGTTATATTACAACTACTAAAACTTCTACTACTACTGCTGCTGCTGCTGCTGTTATACTACTACTACTACTACTACTACTACTACTACTACTACTACTACTACTACTACTACTACTACTACTACTACTACGACTACTACTTCTACTACTACTACTACTACTACTACTACTACTACTTCTACTATCACTACTACGTCTACTACTACAAAAAAAAGAAAAACAACCATTACTGCTGCTGTTGCTTCTGTTGCTACTACTACTACTACTTCTACTACTACTACTACTGCTGCTGCTGCTGCTGCTGCTTCTGCTGCTGCTGCTGCTGCTGCTACTACTACTACTACTACTACTACTGCTGCTGCTTCTGTTGCTGCTACTACTACTGCTGCTGCTCCTGCTGCTGCTTCTACTGCTGCTGCAATTACTACTACTACTTCTGTTGCTGCTGCTTCTGCTGCTGCTGCCACTACTACTACTACTACTACTACTACTACTACTACTACTACTACTACTAACTACTACTACCACTACTGCTGCTGCTTCTGCTACTTCTACTACTGCTGCTGCTGCTGCTGCTGCTGCTGCTGCTCCACTACTACTGCTGCTTAATGATAATGATGATGATGATGATGATGATGATGATGATGATGATGATGATGATGATGATGATGATGATGATGAGATGATGATGCCGCTGCTGCTGCTGCCGCTGCTGATGATGATGATAAAAATAATACTAATAATAACAATGACGATGATGGTGCTGCTGCTGCTGCCGTTGATGATGACAACACTAATAACAACAACAAAAAATAAATATAATAATAATAAAAATAATAACAACAACAACAACAACAATGATGATGAAGATGAAGAAGAAGAAGAAGAAGATGATGATGATGTTGATGATGATGATGATGATGGTGATGGTGATGATGATGGTGCTGCTGCTGCTGCCGCTGCGGCTGCTGCTTATCATAATACTAATACTAATAATAACAATGATGATGGTGCTGCTGCTGCTGGTGATGACAAAAACAACAACATCAACAACAACAACAACAATAATAATAATAATAATAATAATAATAATTAATAATAATAATAATAATAATAATAATAACAGTTATAATAGTATTACTACTACTACTACTACTACTAATAATAATGGTGATGATGATGATGATGATGATGTTGATGATGATGATGATGATGATGATGATGATGATGATGATGTGATGATGATGGATGGTGGTGGTGGTGGTGGTGGTGGTAGTGATTGTGGTGGTGATGATGATGATGATGATGATGATGATGATGATGATGATGATGATGATTATGGCGACGACGACGACAACAATAACAATAATAAAATAAAAATTAGAAAAAAGTGGATGAACACGAGAACCCTGTTTTTAGTAATTCCCTCCTTTTCTAAAATCAATTGGAACCTCATGGCTTTGTTGCTGATGGTTGACCCATAATTCTGAAGCTTTCTTTGCGTCAACTGTCAACAATGAAAACCATTTCAATACAACTACGATAATCCAATTTGATGGCACGTAGTATGCAATCTTTTTTTTTTTAGCGTTTCATATTCAGTATACAATGTTACACCCAACAAAATACATAGGCCTCTGTTTAATCTTTATAAAACTAGCTATGATTGTTATGTTCTAAAGGATCTTTTATTTCACTTCCAAAATATCTCTAAACGTAAGATGTCAACGATTACAGTACGAGGTAATTGCTGTCAGACCTGATAATTTTGCAAGTTTGTCATTAGAATGAACATCTGCAATTTTTCATGATCAAAAATGATATTTTTTCTTTATGAAATAATCATGGGTTTTTTTTAAAATGAGAATGTCTTCACTGATCCAGCCACGGATATCTGATACACAGATCTTCTGTGCTTCTGTCCTAGGATTTGAGACAAATCTGTAAGCGGTTTATTCCAGCAACAGAGCATACAGCCTATAAAAATAGGAAATGTATTAAACAAAATATAATAGAACAATGCGAAATACATAAAATGTCCCATAACCTAAGTGGTCAATGTAAGGCTAGGTATCAAAAACTTTGGCATGCCTAGCATCTCTGGAGAGTAAAATGGTAAAGGTGTCCCATAACCTATAAGGTTGTAGGGGACCGAGGCGTCAGAGACCTCACCTCTCTCTCCATATTGAGGGCGGTGCCCATCTCCTTTCCCTCGATGCTCTGACTTCCCTGACCCTAAAGAGGGCAGGTACTCATTTACAGCTGGGTGAAATGGCAGACTGTACTAAAGCCAAGGCGCGGCAAACGGTCACCCATCCACCTGGTAACCACGCTCGATGCTGCTCAACCTTAGCTGGGGCAGAGCGAGTGCTCTGACCACTGAGCTATTTCGTCCCGGTGGCGCCAACAATATTTCCCTTGCTGCTTTACCTTTCCTGTCCTTAAAGAGGGTAGGCATCTGCTTACATCAGGGTAAACTGGAGGAAGAGTACTAAAGACAAGACATTCGAAAAGTCAGCCTGCCGTAAGGTAACCAAGCTCAACAATTTTTTAAACCTTTCTTTGTGGAGAGCAAGGGCTCTGGCCACTGAGATATTCTGTCCCCGTAACTATAATACTTTAAAAATGATTAAAAAGCAAAAAATTACTTTGTAAGATATCTGGTCAATGTACTGACAAAGTCTTGATAGCATGGTTGTGTGTTTTTATCAAAACTTTATGGTTGCTGGAAGAAACCTTATTTTTAAAAAGTCTGTAATTTACATTACTTAGCTCCTAAGACACCACAAGCTCTCCAATGGTATTGAAGATTTGGAGAGGAACCTTGACAAAACCTCCCTGAACATCATGATAAATCAAACCTGTACCTCCACCCTCACTTATCCAGTTGTCTGAAAGACTGATGGGGGCACCACTGAAGATTTCACAACCAAAGCTTTATTTTCAAAACCTTCAGGGTGCCCCACTGGTCAACCAGATCACTAGCGTGACATTCCAATCACACCACGTGTTTTACAGTTATGCTAGGCATCATCTATCCTCTGTAGAAATAATATGGATAGTTTGACAAATTATCACCTGTGAACTGTTTACTGAAAGTATTTCTGATTAAAACCCCAATCCATAACGTAAGTGTTAAAAACAGCATTGGTAGAGCTCACTTGTCTGTACGAGGGTCATTCTGAAAGTTCTTAGCAACAAAGTGGTGTCCCATAATCTATGTGGTCGTAGGGGAGCGAGGCATCAGACACCTCAGCTTCTCCAGGGGCCAGCATATTGAGGGCGGCACCCATCTCCTCTCTCTCGCTGCTTTACCTTCCCTGACCCTAGAGAGGTAGGTACCCATTTACAGCTGGATAAACTGGGGAACTGTACTGAAGTCAAGGTGCGCAAACGGTCGCAAAAGCACTCTTAATTCCTTGTGCCTGTTCTTTTTTTTCTTCATAAGGATTTATTTCTGGTTTTAGTGTGCTTCCAACTTGTAGATAACTTATAGCAGTTTTCTCATAGGTATGTGATAGTTTATGTGAACAGGACTGAGTTATTTATTTATCCTGAATATTTTTATCAAGAGCATGTTTTTAAGCTATCAAGTCAGTCCTCTGTCAATATTGGAAAACTGCATGCATGCCCAGCAATGTTCATAATGTTCTCTGCATCCTTCTTTATGAAATTAATGGATGTACACACCCTTTAATGCTCGTGCATTTTTGGCTTTAGGTAACAGAGGTAGCAATTTTAAAGATAGTCTAGGAACTGACATACGAGAAATTAAAACAGTAATGATGTTCCTAGTATAGTTCAATTTGCTTTGAAGCAAACGCCGGCTCCATTTCCATTCTTGTGTCTTGTATTTCAATAACCCAGGATCCACACATATATAGTATACAGCATTCTTTGTAAACGTTAACATTCCACTCACCGTTTGTAAAAGAGCAGGTCTTCAATGGTCACTGGTGTGAATAGGTCAAGCATACCTACTTGCAATCTGGGACCTGGAAAACGATACAAACTCAACTAGGTTAGGCTTGTCCAAGATACAAAAGGTTCTGGTATCATACACTATGTTTGGATACAATTCCGTTTTTTACTGATGGAAGAAAAATCAAGAGTAATTGTTAGTTGAAACAAACTAACAAAATAAATCAGATAATGACCCACACAATCTACACAATGAAGAGTGTTTGGGCAGGTGGATGGGAGGTTTGCAGCAAATACTACACCATCATCATTGCCAGCATTTGCCACCTTGCTGCTGCTGCTTATTTGTTATCTCTTCCTCCATCTGTGTTTCTTTTAAAGAGCTCCCTGAAAGTTTGTCGATACCGTGACCCCATCAGATAATACATGAAGATGTTGAGGCTGGAGTTGATGTACCAACACATCTCAGTGATCCATAAACCAACCAGATAGAAGTTTTCATGGCGACGTCCAGGGTTCATTTCTGGCATAAACAGACAAGCCAGACGGAAGAGACATGAAGGCAGAATGCAGACGATGAGTAACACAGAGGTGCCGATCAACATTTTGGTCAGTGCTATTTCCTTAGGAGATAAGGAAGATGACGATGTGTCTGTGCGCCATGCCACAATCTGCCACAGCTTAGTTGTAGTAATTGTCGTTGTTATCACCAACACCATCATCATCACCACAGGCAGCCCCGCACCAAAGAAAATGCTTTCCAGATAATCAACGAGATCAGAGTGACGGCGGTAAAAGTCACTGGCTGTGAACGCTCCTCTTACCACACCTGTCCCAGGATTGTAAAGACATGCAAACTGCGACCTTCGTCCCACAATGGCGCCTACAGCTATTATAATAACGGTCACACATGCGATAATGATGGCTGTTGTTCTTGTGCGCATCACTGTGTGGTATTTCAGAGGTCTGAGAACACAGTAGCATCTTTCACAAGCGATGATAGATGAAAGAGCGAAGGAAACGAAGCAGACACGTAAAGAACCAGTCAGGTGATTATTAATCATGAACTGAAGCACAGTACTTGCTGGTACTACTGTTCTACTGATGAACATTGGGTACAGCTCTTCACAATACAAAGCAAAGCAGCCAGTCAGGTAAAGCTCATCAGACAAAGTCAAGAAGAACAGGAGAAGGTTGACGCGATCTTTGAGGCCTTGTTTGAAGAAGACAGCCATGTTGATGACGTTGGCAGGTCCACCAATGAAAAACAGAATGAACAGCATGATCAGTTTGGCTTCACGCACATGTTTCCTTACTTCTGCACTGACAATGTTGTCAGGATTGTTTGAAGGCACAAACGGCCTGTGGCTGAACCTGACTACAATGCATCCTTCAGGGACTGAGTGATTCAGAGCGGCAGTTTGCCAGTCACTGTGTACTGTGGATGTGTTCTGGGTCATCATGGCTGTGGTCACAAACTGCAGAGAAGTCGTCATCATGACGTCAACAGCATTTAACGTCATGTTTGAAGTTCTAACTCCAGTTGAGGAATGCCTTCTTTTTCTAATTTGTTCTTGTTGATGTCTTGAATGGTTTCTTAAACGGAAAATGTTATTTTGAAATATAAAAAAACCCTCTTAAAACACGTATAAGAAATGGACGTAAAAAGACCTTTTACTCTGCAAAAAGAAACAATGGAAAAAAATAAAACAATATGTCCTTTTCTGACTGCAAAGTAAGAAAAATCGAGTAATGCTACTTTAAAAACACAACCTTTGCTCCCATATAAAGGATAAGTTTAAACAGCTTGAAAAATGAACTCCGAGCAAAGAGGATGATTCAGCTCCATTTTGAATTAAACGACTTTGTAGAAGATCAGCTGGTCTTACTTTGAAGAAGCCCCGTCTGCCGACAAATCACAAAGGAAAGACACTGGAACATAACCTATGAGAAAATTACACTGAGATATCTGTGTTCTGTACAGAGTATGGTTGAAAACTCTGAAATTAGCCATACAGGCAAAAAAATAACAGTGTTTACACACTATAAGGTGATGTAGTGTTCCACTAGGCCGTGAGTCGTGGTCTCGGTGCTAGTCTTTCGGATGAGACGATAAACTGATGTCTTGTGTACAACACGCGTTAAGTGCGCGTAAAAGAACCTACGGTAACAAGAGCGAAATCCCTGGCAAAATTATGTCGAAAAAAGCCACTTTGATAGGGAAACAAGTAGACATGAAGATAAAAAAGGAGGTAAAGGTAAAGGAGTCCCATAACCTATAAGGTCGTAGGGGAGCGAGGCGTCAGAGACCTCAACTTCTCTAGGGCCAGCATATTGAGGGCGGCGCCCATCTCCTCTCCCTCGCTGCTTTACCTTCCCTGACCCTAAAGAGGGCAGGTACCCATTTACAGCTGGGTGAACTGGGGGAACTGTACTGAAGCCAAGGCGGCGCGCAAACGGTCACCCATCCAAGTGGTAACCACGCTCGACGCTGCTTAACTTGGCTGGGGGAAAGCGAGTGCTCCGACCACTGAGCTATCCCGTCCCACGACATGAAGATAGGCGGGAAAAAAATGGGTGGCGCTGCAGTTGTGGCGAAACGCTCTCTCCCCGGGGAGAGCAGCTCGAATATCACGCAGAGAAATCTGCCGTGACTTACACTAGTAGAATGTGAAAGATAGACAGGCACATGACGAAGAAGGACATAGAATGCAAAATCAGTCCAACAATTACGATTACAGAACTTTTATTGAAAACATGTCATTGTTGAAAAAACAGTACCTTACCTATAATTGAGTTCAGTTCGTTGGGTATGATGATTCTAATGAACTTGAAGTCTTTAACCTTCTATCGATTAAACATATTTTATTTTTTGGCAGCATATCTAGAAGTTTGCACATACACACACACACACACACACACACACACACACACACAAACACAAACAAACAAAGAGACCAATGGGGACGGGATAGCCTAGTGGTCAGAACATTGCTCCCGCAATCTGAAAATCCGGGTTCGATTCCCGTTCTAGGGGATATTTTCCCCTGGAGTTAACATCAGTTGAGACTCCACTCTCCCCAAAAGTCCTTCGGATGAGACTATAAACCGAGGCCCCGTGTGCGAACGCACGCAGAACATCTTGCGCACACGTTAAATCCTGTTCCGCTTTTCATAAGAGTAGGCCATTGCGTGCCGGTGGGAACAGATGACAGAATTGACAGAACCGCATGCACACGGGGACTGGATGTAATAAAGCTCATGAGTGCTTATTCCATTATCCTCGATATAAAAGAATAAATAAATAAAATAAATAGAAACACATACACCAGTGCTTGCATACACATTCATGCTGAAGTTGGAATATGGCTGCCTATATGGCGAAGTATTTAAAAACAGTCATACATGCAAACTCCTCATTCGGTAGTGTGCAATTTCAATCTCACAGTGATACCTAGGTGGGATGATGAGTGAGTCAGAGTGCATGTTCTGGGTGACACCCAGAGTGTTAAGCTGGGGAACGCACAACAACAACACCAACAACAAAAACAACCCATATACGTGCATAAGGATAGCCTGGTGGTTAGAGTGATGTATTCGTGATCTGCTGACCCAGGTTCGAATCTCGTTCAAGAGGATTTTCCCTCTGGAGTTAACATCAGTGCAGACTCCACAAACCCCCAAATGTCCTTCCAATGAGACTGTAAACCGAGGTCCAGTGTGCGAAGGCACGCAAAACATCTTGCGCACACGTTAAAACCCGTTCCGGTTTTTGGAAGAGTAGGGGCTATTGTGTGCCGGTGGGAACGAATAACAAAATTTATAAAACTGCATGCACACAGGTAAAAAAGGACATGAGTGTTTATTTCATTATCATCGAAATAAAAGAATACATCAATAAATAAATGTAGAACCTATGTCAGTGAGAATTATGGAAAAACAGCCCTCAAATCAATCACTGATGTGCAAGCACGCTCGCATGACTGCCCGCATACGTGAGTTCAAAACATGCAAGCGCCCTTGCAGTCGCCTTGATGTCCACGTGTTTACGCACACATACACACACACACACACACACACACACACACACACACACACACACACACACACACACACACACATACACACACACACACACACACACACAGATACAGAGACAAAGACACACACACATACACACACACACAGACACAAAGATGCACACAGACACAAACACACTGACACACACATACACAGACACACACAAACACAAACACAGACACGCACATACAAAACACATACACACGCACACATACATGCACACACATGCACACACGCATGCGAGCGCGCACACTCACTCACAAACAAACACACAAACACACACACACCCACTTATTCACACAGACACATACACACAGACACAGATACAGACAGACAGACAGACACACACACACAACACACACACACGCACGCACGCACGAACGCACGCAAGACCCCCACACATACTTGCATGTTCACATGCAAACAAGCGCGCACACACACAAACTCGCATACACACACAAACACACATATATACATACATACACGCACGCATACACTCACACACACACTCACACACACATACATGAACACACATACATAACACAATTTCTGATATATTTACTTATACATGCGCGCGCACACACACACACTCTCACACACGCCCACAATTTCACTCATATACTCACACTCATTCACACACACACACACACACACTTACACACACACACACACACATACACACCCGCATGCACGCACGCACATACACACATACACACACACTCATACATGCACACACATACATGCACGGACGTATACACACTCTCATACACACACTCACACACACACACATGCACGCACACACACGCACACGCACCACAACACAACACACACACACACACACACACACACACACACACACACACACACACACACACACTCGTCTGATATCACTTTTGGTGGAAGGTCGTTAAACTGAAGAACTAACTCTCTCTCTCTCTCTCTCTCTCTCATTCTCTCTCCTCTCTCTCTCTCTCTCTCTCTCTCTCTCCCTCTCTCTCTCTCTCTCTCTCTCTCTCTCTCTCTCTCTCTTTCTCTCACATACACACACACACACACACACACACACACACACACACACACACACACACACACACACACACACACACACACACACGTGACCGCACGTTCTATTTAAAATTGGTATGGTTTTTAAACTTAAATTACTTGCAACATAAGTTTAACTAAACACCTGAAAATTTAGGTTTACTATGTCCAAAGAAGAGTGGTAAACTACATCAAAGAAAGGAGTAAACATGGTTGTTATGAACAATATACATATTTTTTATGTTCCAGGTCTAATAGATAAGAAATCTATGAGCTAGGGACTGTGAGATTAAGACATCAAATTTTTTCAAAACTGCTTTAGTATTACCATTAAATTTTTTATTTTATTTTATTCTTTTATATTGAGGATAATGGAATAAGCACTTATATACATTTTTACATCCAGTCCCCGTCTGTATGCGGTTGTGAAAATTTGTCATCTGTTCCCACCGGCACACAATGGCCTACTATTATGAACAGCCGAACAGGATTCAACGTGTGTGCAAGATGTTCTGCATGCGTTCGCACATGGGACCTCGGTTTATAGTCTCATCCGAAGGACTTTTAGGGAGAGTGGAGTCTGCACTGATGTTAACTCCAGGAGAAAATATCCCCTTGAACGGGAATGGAACCGTGTATTCACATGTGCACTATGTGAGCCAATATACAAAGAATCACCCTATAAAACCAATAAATCTACTTTCAAATTTCAATATCATTCTACCAGGGTGGTGTTTTTTTCAGAGACACAAAAAGTTATAACTTTAACAATCACAAAATCATTTTCTTTATGTGACTCTTTTAAATCTGGCCTCAAGACAGATTTGTTTCAAACCTAAGAATTTCCTCTCCTGTTTCATTTCATAGCTATCCCTGCTTTTCAACAGCCAAAAATTCCATCACCCTGCCAAAGTGTGTGTGTGTGTGGTGTGTGTGTGTGTGTGTGTTGTGTGTGGTGTGTGTGTGTGTGTGTGTGGTGTGTGTGTGTGTGTGTGTGTGTGTGTGTGTGTGTGTGTGTGCATTTGGACTTGTTAGAACTATTACTTGCTATTGGTTGCATGACTGTGTAAGAATGAGTTGAGTGCAAGCGCTTTGATTTGTCTGTGCAAGATACAGCGCTATATAAATTCCATTTATTATTATTATTATTATTATTATTATTATTATTTCACTGACTCTTGTAGCGACGCGTTTTCCACAGGGGAGAGCAGCCCGAATTTCACGCAGAGAAATCTGCCGTGATTTAGAGTGGTATACATAAATAAATAGATACATAAATAAATAAGCTTTTTATAGAATTAAATCTCTCTTTCGAGATAACTTTATAAAAAGGAATTCCTGGGCTTTTGGTGACAAATTATGTTCTTATTTTAAAGGTTGCTAGAGCGAAAGTATCTCTGACCAGATTTTATAGTCAACGTGTACAAAACTTAGACAAGGAGCTGTCAAATACAGAAGAAGCCTAATAAGTTGTGTCGTATGTTACAGACCCTTAAAATGTCGTCGCTGCGTCTTATTATTCAATGATCAATACATACATGTTCAGAAAGTTGAACATGTTTAGCGGAACAAACAAAAAAATCATTATGTTGCCTGCCTATGAAGACAGAGAAGTTTGAAATTTCGTTACTTTTAAAAGGTTTACATACAGTTAGAATATCGATCATTTTGGGGGAGAAAAAAGAATGCAAGTGAACAAACAGGCGCGCATGTGTGTGTGTGGTGTGTGTGTGTGGTGTGTGTGTGTGTGTGTGATGAGAGAGAGAGAGAGAGAGAGAGAGAGAGAGAGAGAGAGAGAGAGAGAGAGAGAGAGAGAGAGAATGTGTGCGTGTGTCCGTGTGTGTTTGTGCGTGCATGTGTATGTGTTCGTGAGTGTGAGAGAGAGAGAGGAATGTGTGCATGTGGGTGTGCGTGTGTGCGTGAGTGAGAGAGTGTTTCTGCGTGCGTGTGTGCGTGCGTGAGTATGTGTGTGTGCGTGTGTGTGTGTGTGTATGTATGTGTGTGTGAGTGTGTGTGTGTGTATGTGTGTGTGTATGTGTGTGTGTGCGTGTGTGTGGTGTGTGTGTGTGTGTGTGTGTGTGTGTATGTGTGTGTGTGTGTGAAGATGAATGTGAAGCCTGTATGTATACAGCTAAAGAAACGTTCAGACAAAGACAAACATTGCATGTACTGGCATAGAAACTAATTGGTGTCTACCTGAGAATGATGCATAAAACCCACGCAGGCACACACACAAACACATATACACAATAAACACACACATGTACACACACACGCTCGTACACACACACAAATACATGTACACAATAAATACACACACACACACACATACACACACAAACACATGTACACAATAAACACACACACAAACGCATGTACACAATAGACACACACAAACACATGTACACAATAAACACACAAACACATGTACACAATACACACACGAACACATGTACACAATAAGCACACACACACGTACACAATAAACACACACACATATGCACACACACACGTACGCACGCACGCATGCATGCACCAGCGCTCCCGCACACACACATAAAACACACACACACACACACACACACACACACACACACACACACACACACACACACACACACACACACACACACACACACACTCACACGTGTCGGTGTGTCAGTGTCAGTGTCAGTGTGTGTGTGTTGAGGTGCAGTGACTTTGGGTTCATCATTGATGTATATTTAATCATATTGACAATCTAATTTAAGTGCACTTACACAACCGTTGATAGATGTAAACACACACACACACATACACACAAACACACACAAACACACCTCCGCGCACACACACACAAGCACACACATAAACACAAACACACACACACACACTCTCAGTGTGTGTGTGTGTGTGTCTCTCTCTCTCCTTCTCTCTTCTTTCTCTCTCTCCCTCTCTCTCTCTCCATCCCCCCTCTTTCACACACACACACACACACACACACACACACACACACACACACACACACACACACACACACACACACACACACACACACACACACAGAGATACTAATGCACACAGTGTGTGTGTGTGTGTGTGTGTGTGTGTGTGTTTGTGTGTGTGTGTGTGTGTGCGTGTGTGCGCGTGCGTGCGTGCGTGCGTGTGTGTGCATGTGTGTGCGTGTATGCGCGTGAGTGCTCGCGCGCGCATGTTTGTATATGCGTGTGTGTATGTATTTGTGTGTGTGTGTGTGTGTGTGTATTTGTATATGTGTGTGTATGTGTGTCCCTGCAGAAGCAAACGTATGAAGAAGTTTATCTCAAGTTTCTGTGTTTGGTATGTATTTACTATGTACGAATGATTATCTTATCATTTGTACAAAGAACAAAGCTGCAAACGAGACTCAAACAAAACTGTATTCACCACGAAAGGAAGGAGGGCTCTAAGAACACTCAATCAACATTAATGTACCGCATACTGTACAAAGTTTTGCTCTGTAAGTGCCTTTCACAAACTTAAAATCTCACTTGAGGATGTTGGGAGCACTTGCAGTTCAAATATGCATCTGTGGTCTAGAGGTAACGCAGCTGTCTAGAAAAGCGAAAAGTCCGGGTTCGAAGTGTATAGTGGTGGTTCGATCCTCCTGTTTTGTGCCACTAAACTTTTTCTCCCCATCCTCTAGACCGTGAGTGGTGGTCTGGGTGCTAGTCTTTTGGAAGAGATAATAAAACGAGGTCCCGTGTATTACATATTAATATTGTTTTGTACGCGTAACAGAATCCACGACAATAAAATAGTTGTCTTTGGAGAAAAAAAAAAGGGAAACAAATGCAGTTGAAGAGAGGAAAAAAATGGGTGGTGCTGCTCTTGTGGCGATGCGCTCTCTCCGGGTAAAGCAGCCCGAATTTCACCGAGAAAAATCTGTCGTGACTTAAAGTAGTATACCATACCATGCCACATCATACCATACCATACCATACCATGCCATACCATACCATATTATACCATATAATACCATACCATACCATACCATATTATACATACCATATCATACCATGCTATACCGTACCGTACCGCAGTATACCATACCATACCATGCCATACCATACTATACCATACCATACCATACCATACTATACTATACTATACCATACCGTACCGTATCATGCCATACCATACTATACTATACCATACCATACCGTCCTATGCCATACCATACTATACTATACTATACTATACCATACCGTACCGTACCATACCATACCACACCACACCATACCAAACCACACCACACCACACCATTCCATACAACACCATACCACACCACACCATACCAAACCACACCACACCACACCATTCCATACAACACCATACCACACCACACCACACCATACCATACCATACCCTACCTTGGCAATACATCAGTCCCTCTATCCACTGCTGTGACGTACCTAGGTGTTGTTATCGACAACACACTCTCTATGCAAAAATTCATCACCCAGACCTGTCAGTCGTGCTACTATCAGTTACGGCGTATTAGTGCATTTCGAAAGTACCTGTCCACCGATGCAACAGCCAAACTTGTCACCTCTCCTATTCTTTCACGTCTGGACTATTGCAATTCTCTTTTGTCTGGTCTGCCAGCATCATCTATCCACTCCCTTCAACGTATACAAAACTCCGCAGCTCGACTAGTTCTCAGAAAGAAAAAATCGGAGCACATTACCCCCCTCTTGCGATCTCTCCACTGGCTGCCTGTGCCACAGAGAGTAGAATATAAGATCAGTACCCTCTGTTACAAATGTCTCCACAAAACTGCACCCTCCTACCTCTGTGAATGTCTTAACCTGTATACTCCTTCACGTTCCCTCCGCTCTGCTGCAGATACCTTGTGCCTACGAATACCTAGATTCAACCAATCTACTGTTGGCCGCCGCTCTTTCTCTATTTCGGGTCCATCGACCTGGAATGAGCTCCCTCTCTCTCTTCGCCAGAAGCCTAGCTATGACACTTTTAAATCCAGCCTCAAGACATATTTATTTCAAACCTAAGATTTCCCCCCTCCTGTCTCATATCAGAACTATCCCACCCTTCACTAACCCATGTCCTATCACCTTGCTAAAGTATATGACCTGTGTGTGTAGGTGTGTGTGTGTGTGTGTGTGTGTGTGTGTGTGTGTGTGTGTGTGTGTGTGTGTGTGTTTGTGTGTGTGTGTGTGTGTGTGTGTTTGTGTGTGTGTGTGTGTGTGTGTGTGTGTGTGTGTGTGTGTGTGTGTGTGTGTGTGTGTGTGTGTGCTTTTGAAAAACATTTGACTATTGCAATTTTTTTTCATAGATTTGGTCTGCAGTACCATGTTTGTAATATCTGTTTGAACTATTGATTATTTGTCATTGGTTTTATGACTGTGTAAGTTTAGGTCGAATGCATGCGCTTTGATTTGTCTTTGCAAGATATAGCGCTATATAAGTTCCATTTATTATTATATATTATTATTATTATTATTAATTATTATTATTATTATTATTATTATACCACACCACATCACACAATGCCATACCATACTATACCATACCCTACCACATCAAGTGGCACGCCAATCTTCAGGAAACTGTGCTAGAAATTTTTTTTTTTTCCCGTTGATATCATCCTCTTTGTTCCTGTTCTTTTTTATCTTCTTAATTTTCTATTGTCTCTCTGGCTTATATTTTTCCTTTTAAGTCCACTCACTTGCCTTTCGCGTCCATTTTTTTTCCTTTTATTTTATTCGCTTTGCCTTTACCCAAGGCAACTCTATAAAAGTTAATTTCCTTATTTTCACGAAATCGGCCATTGGCTCTCTTAAAAGTGAGCCAAAACGTTCGCGTGTAGAAAATCTCACTATTATTGAACCGTTAATTATTTTTTATTTTTTTTATTTTATTCTTTTTTTTATTTTGAGGATAATGTAATAAGCATTAATAAGCTTTTTACATTCAGTCCCCGTGTGTTTGCAGTTTTGCAAATTTTGTCATCCGTTCCCGGAGTTCAAGCCAAGAAACGGGAGGACAATAATCATAAACGAAGTGACATTTTACAATCCTTTAAAATAATATTTTGACATATAAGTACTTTAAGGCTTAAAAAAAAACTACCACACCATCCCATAATCTTCCTCACCTCACTCCATACTCACCATCATCCTTCCCTCTCCTCCCTATCCCCCCTCCCCCAACCCCCATCATCTCAGCTGTCTATCACAAATCGTTTTCCAGACATCCCAAGGGAGGTAAATACTTACCAAGCTTAACACACAATGAATGCCTATAGGAGTGGATGTATTGCTAGTAGAAGGAAATGAGAAGGAGGAGGAGGAGAGGAGAAGGAGAGGAGGAGGAAGGAAGAGGGAGAAAGGGGAAGAGGAGGAGGGGGAAGAGGAGATTACTGGGCAGACACTGCAAAGTAAGAGTTCTCTGGGTGGATTGCCATTCACTTAGTTTTGTTATTATCCTTCATAATGTGTGTTCTTTATAAAGAAGAGATGCAGCAGAGAATGTCTCATAAACTGGTATTGTTACGGATTGTTCTTGAGCATATCAGCTTGAAGGAGAGAGAAAGAAGAGACAGAGACAGAGAAAGACAGCGAGAGACAGACAGAGAAAGACAGAGATACAGAGACAGAGATAGAAAAAACAGAGAGAGGCAGAAGCAGAGACATAGACAGACAGACAGACAGATAGACAGATACACAGACAGACAGATAGACAGACAGACAGACAATGCAAATAGATAGATATACAGAGAGGTGAGCAGATATTGTCCACTTAAGAATAAACATACTTTCTTTCTCTGTCTGTCTGTCTCTCTCTCTCCCTTCTCTCCCCCCTCTCTCTCCCTCTCCTCCCCCCCTCTCTCTCTCTCATAATATATGTTGAAAAACATCTGTCTGACTCAGGGAAAATATCCCTCCTCACTCTAGTCGACTTATCTGCAGCCTTCGACAATATTGACCACTCTTTTCTTCTCTCCCGTCTTCTAGAAACGTTTGGTATAACTGGTAAAGCCCTCATCTGGTTTAACACATACCTGACTGACCAATTCCAGGCAGTCACAGTAAACAAGATTCAGTCAGTACCTGCAAGACTGGAATGTGGAGTCCCGCAGGGATCAGTTCTGGGCCCTGTTCTTTTCACTCTTTACACCGCTCCACTGCCACATATTATCAACGGTCATTAGATCAACCATCACTTTTATGCACATGACTCTCAGATTCTAAGCAATGACACTCCTGAAAATCTGCCTTCCCTCTCGATGAATATGACCTACTGCTTTCAAGATATCCCAAACTTGATGATAGAGAACAAGTTACAACTAAACGCTGATAAAACTGAAGCCATGCTTGTAGGGACCAAAAGCAAACTCTCTTCAATTACAACAGCTTCAACAGAATTTGGCAATGCATCAGTCTCTCTATCCACTGCTGTGAAGCATCTAGGGGTCATTATCGACAACACATTCCCTATGCAAGAAATCATCACCCAGACCTGCCAGTCGTGATACTATCAATTACGGCATATTAAAGCAATTCGAAAGTACCTGTCCACACACGCAACATCCAAACTCGTGGCATCTCTCATTATTTCACGTCTGGACTATTGCAATTCTCTTTTGGGTGGTCTGCCAGCATCATCTATCCAATGCCTTCAACGTAACTCTGCAGCTCGACTAGTCCTCAGAAAGAAAAAAATCTGAGCACATTACCCCTCTCTTGCGATCTCTCCACTGGCTGCCTGTGCCACAAAGAATAAACTATAAGATCAATGCCCTCTGTTACAAATGTCTCCACAAAACAGCACCCTCCTACCTCTGTGAATGTCTTTACCTGTACGCTCCTTCTCGTTCCCTTCGCTCTGCTGCAGATTCCTTGTGCCTACGAATACCTACATTCAGCCAGTCCATCGTCGGCGTTGCTCTTTCTCTGTTTCTGGTCCATCAATCTGGAATAAACTCCCTATCTCTCTTTGCTAAAGGCCTTCTTGTGACACTTTTAAATCCGGCCTCAAGACATATTTTGTTTAAAACCTAAGATTTTCCTCTCCTGTTTCATTTCAGAGCTATCCCTGCTTTTCAACAGCCAAAATTCCATCACCCTGCCAAAGTGTACAACCTGTGTGTGTGTGTGTGGTTGTGTGTGTGTGTGTGGTGTGTGTGTGTGTGTGTGTGTGTGTGTGTGTGTGTGTGTGTGTGGGGTGTGTGCGTGCGTTTGCGCGCGCATTTAGACTTGTTAGAGCTATTACTTGCTTTTGGTTGCATGACTGTGTAAGAATGAGTTGAGTGCAAGCGCTTCGATTTGTCTGTGCAAGATACAGCGCTATATAAATTCCATTATTTATTATTATTATTATTATTATTGTTATCATCATCATCATCATCATCATCATCATCATCATCATCATCATTATTGTTGTTGTTGTTAGTTACTTCTCGTTTTAGACGAAAACTTCCAATAAAAACCTCACCCCATTACAAAGGACTTTGAAGCGCACATAGCATTTTCATAACACCAAAACAGACCACAATGGACCAATAAAGGGGCAGGTGAAAATTGACGACTTCCCGAGGAGTCTTACAGGCACACCGCTGAAGTTTTTCGTTTTTCAGGCAGACAGACCAATGAAGCTTGTGGATCCAGTGACATTTTGGAACATGAAGGGGGAAATGAGTGGCAGGGAGGATGTTGAGATAACGAAAATAGAAATAATTTTATTCTCAAAGCTTCTTAGCTGATGCCTGTGCATTTCATGGCTGAGTGGGATTGTTCAGTCGTAAGTTAACCGTTACCAAGTGGATGGGTGACCGTTTGCGTGCCTTGGCTTCAGTACTGTCCCACAGTTCACCCAACTGTAAATGGGCACCTGCCCTCTCTAGGGTCAGGAAAGGTAAAGCAGTGAGGGAAAGACGAAATGGCCGCTACCCTCAATATACTGGCCTGTGTAAAAGATGAAGTCTCTGACACCTCGCTCTTAAACGACCACATAGGTCATGGGAACAACTGTACCTTTTAACATAACAGATGAATTACAAGGATGATTAGATATATAAAAAAAAAGATCGCATTGTAACACATGTCTGCAAGCTCTTTAAAACAAAAGTCTGTGATTTACACATAGGAACAATAACACAAAAGTCAACAGACACTACCATAAAAGCTACTTTTTTTTAAAGTACAAGTTTGAATATTATTAATTATGTAATTATTCTCGTATAGAATAACTATGTACGTGGAGTTAGAATATCGCTACCTTAATGGTAGAGGAAACGTGCTTGCATGTGCAAAATCTCACCAATGGTGACCTTAAAAGCTCTAGCCAAGGAACAAAAAATATCGAGAACAGTAACAACTGTCTGACGCGTGGTAAAGAGAGATTACCAAGCTCTTTGTTTTTTCCTGAATTTTGATGATAGTGATGATGATGTTGATATGATGATGATGATGATGATGATGATAATGATGATGATGATGATGATGATGATGATGATGATGATGATGATGATGATGATGATGATGATGATGATGATGATGATGATGATGATGATGATGATGATGATAAAAGTGCCAACTATGAGAATGACGATGGCCATGGTATTGATGAATCTGATGACAAAGACACAGGTGATGACGACAACGATGATGATCGTGATGGTCATTGTTGCTATCATCTGGGTATTCTTGCTTTTTAAATTTTTTATAGCTCAAATCACCTGCTCATTCTGAGTATATATTTCAGGCATTTATGGCACACATCACTAGTGTTCATTTCTGCTTCTTGGTCTAGAAGTGCAGCCCCTAAGAAGAACATCTTTATTAGAAATTGTCCTCCTGTGTCCACAGCAGCCACTGTCCCAATCCCCAAATCCTCTCCCCACACAGCCCCAATCTCTCCTCTCCCCCACAGCCCCAATCCTCTCCCCACACAGCCCAACCTCCCTCTCCCCACACAGCCCCAATCCCTCCTCTCCCACACAGCCCCAATTCCTCTCCCCACACAGCCCCAATCCTCTCCTCTCCCCACACAGCCCCAATCCTCTCCCCACAAGCCCCAATCCTCTCCCCACACAGCCCCAATCCCTCCTCTCCCACACAGCCCAATCTCTCCTCTCCCCACAGCCCAATCCTCTCCCCACACAGCCACAATCCTCTCCCCACACACCCAATCCTCTCCCACACAACCCAATCCTCTCCCCACACAGCCCAACCTCCTCTCCCCACACAGCCCCAATCCTCTCCCCACACAGCCCCAATCCTCTCCCCACACAGCCCAATCCTCTCCTCCCCCCACACAGCCCAATTCTAACACTCCTCTCCCGCAAGCCCAATCCTCTCCCACACAGCCCCAATCCTCTCCCCAAACAACCCAATCCTCTCCCCAAACAGCCCAATCCCTACCCACACAGCCCCAATCCTCTCCCAACATCCCAATCCCTCACCCACACAGCCCCAATCCTCTCCCACACACCCAATCCTCTCCCACACAGCTCCAATCCTCTCCACACACAGCCCCAATCCTCTCCCCACACAGCTCCAATCCTCTACCCACACAGCCCCAATCCTCTCCCTACCCACACAGTTCCAATCCTCTCCCCACATAGCCCCAATCCTCTCCCTACCCACACAGCCCAAATCCTCTCCCCAAGCAGCCTTAAACCTCTCCCTACACAACCCAATCCTCTCCCCACACAGCCCCCATCCTCTCCCCAGACACCCCAGGGGCTCAACAGTTACCAAACTTGACAGACAATAGAAGTAATGGGGGATAAGCACAGACCAGGAGGAGAGAAAGCAGGAGAGGGGAGGGGAGGGGAGGAGGTGGGGTGCGTGGCCTGGTGGCAGACGTGGCAATCAAACCGCTCTCTGTCTGGATCGTCTTTCACTTAGTTTCCCATCTACCCTCCATCTTTCTCATATGTCTTTGTGAAAGAAGACATAAGGCAGCAACAGTGTGACTACACAGTGTCAGCAGTGCTCTTGAGTGGAATAGGTGATTCTGGCATTAGACTTGATTTTGGCGTTCATCTGTTTTGAGAATCGTTCGTTAGGGGATTGTTTTGAAAACAATAGAAGACAAAGTTTAATAGTGAAATATTAGGATCAGGATTATTTGTCATTCTAAAGAAGAACCACTGTTATGTATGTAAAATAGAGTGTACTTAACTGCACACAGGGTAAATTGTTTCCAATGGGCTCCTGACAAGTAAACCTTGAGAAAGAGCCAGGCAGTGTCAAAGAAAATCTTATGACTTTAAAAAAGGCCTGTAGCCCCTAGGGTTTAGTACAATGATCATTCTTCTGACATAATATTGACTTTTGTGGTCAACTTATGATAAGATTGTAGACTTATACATTTTCAGTTATATCCTGTAGTTTTGAAATATGTAATTTGCTTAAGAATACTAGTGTTAATGAGTGTTATGTTGTTTGAGATGTGTGCTATATATTCTTAGAAACACACAATAAAGACTCATTTTCTTAGAAACACACAACAAAGACTCATTTTCCTAACTAAGAGTGGATCTGTAACTTTTTGCATTACAGTTTAAAAGTAAACTATCTATTTTTTTCTGCATATGGTTTCTTTTCAGTTCGGGTGTGTATGCATTTAGAGTTTAATGGTTTGTTATTGTTTTTAGTTTTTGTTTTCCTTTTCATATGAAATTTAAGCATTATTATGCAGAATGATACACAGTCTGCTGACTGAATGCAAATTCATTTAGATAATACAGCTAACTCTCCTATTTGTCTTTTCACTAACAGCTGTGAATACCTCTGTCTCTTACTAAGTAAAAAATGCCCCAAAGTAGAGTATAAGTCTTACTTATCCACAATTCTTCTTTCCCCACCCAGCCGTTGTGCAGCCCCAATCCTCTCCCCAGACACCCCAGGGGCTCAACAGTTACCAAACTTGACAGACAATAGAAGTAATGGGGTAGAAGCACAGACCATGAGGAGATAAAGCCAGAGAGGGTGAGGGGAGGAGGTGGGAGGGGCCTAGGGCCAGACGTGGCAATCAAACTGCTCTCTGTCTGGATCGTCTTTCACTTAGTTTCCCATCTACCCTCCATCTTTTCCATACGTCTTTGTGAAAGAAGACATAAGGCAGCATTAGAGTGACTATACAGTGTCAGCAGTGCTCTTGAGTGGAATCGAGGATTCTGGCATACATTTGCGTTTGGTGTGTATAAAAACAATAATATGCTTTGAGACTCATTGACGGCAAGCTTGTTTTGATGAAGTGGAAAGAGAGAAAGTATGACTGTAAAGAGATAAGGATAAGAATTCTGTCATTTTAAAGAAAGACAGTATTATCTACGTATAATAGAGCATGCTTAAAACTGCATATAGGCTAAATTGTTTTGAGTGAGCTCATGGCTAAATAACTTTGTGCAAAAGCCAGTGTGAAGGAAAACCTTGGAATCTATAAACAACCAGTAGCACCTTGTTTTCAGTACATTATCATTCTTTTGTTCAAGGACGTGATAGCTCAGTTATCGGAGCACTCGCTTTCCCCCAGCCAAGTTAAGCAGCGTCGAGCATGGTTACCAGTTGGATGGGTGACCGTTTGTGCGCCTTGGCTTCAGTACAGTTACCCCAGTTCACCCAGCTGTAAATGGGTACCTGCCCTCTTTAGGGTCAGGGAACGTAAAGCAGCGAGGGAGAGGAGATGGGTGCCGCCCTCAATATGCTGGCCCTAGAGAAGTGAGGTCTCTGATGCCTCGCTCCCCTTCGACCTTATAGGTTATGGGACTCCTTTACCTTTACTTTACCTATCATTCTTTTAACAGGTTGAATGGTTGGCATCAACTTTTCATGAGATTTCACAAATTTTTTTCTAGCCTATATTTTGTGTTGGAAATAAGACATTTGTTTTAAGAATACTGGTGTAAAGAATTTGTTAATGCATATTGTATTATGTGTTGGACATAGTGTACGTTTTTGAAAGCACAATAAAGACTCATTTGGCAAAGTCGACTGTAAGATGGATTTGTAACTTTTTGCATCACAGTTTAAAACTAAAAATATCCAGCTGTTTTGCATGTAGCCTTTTTACAGTCTGTATGTGTATGCGTGTGGAGTTAAATCTTTTGTTTTTTGTTTCAGGGAGATTATATGCCTTTCCATGATAAACAAATTGAGCATTGTTATGCAGAATGATCCACAATCTACGACGAAATGCAACAACAAAAAAATAAAGCTCATTGTTCTACTTATTTTTCTGCTAACAAAACAAAAATATATTTCTCTGTATTTTACTCTGAAACATGTTGTCCCTTTTGTGGAGAATCATTCTCTCACCAACCTTTTATAGCCACACAACCACTGTCCAGGCCCAATCCTCTCCCCATACCCCCCAGGGGTTCAACAGTTACCAAACTTGACAGACAGTAGAGGTAATGAGGGATAAGCACAGACCATGAGGAGAGGAAGCTGGAGAGGGGGAGGGGAGGGGGGGAGGTAGGGAACGTGTCCTGGGGCCAGACGTGGCAATCAAACTGCTCTCTGTCTGGATCGTCTTTCACTTAGTTTCCCATCTACCCTCCATCTTTCCCATATGTCTTTGTGAAAGAAGACATAAGACAGCAACAGTGTGACTATACATGGTCAGCAGTGCTCTTGAGTGGAATAGAGGATTCTGGCATTAGATTTTTCTTGATCTTCTTTACTTAAGATTGTTTGATGGTGTGATTGTTTCCATAAAAGGAAGAAAGAAAGAAAGAAAGAAAGAAACAAAGAAACAAAGAAACAAAGGCAAGAAAGAAAGAAAAGAAAGAAAGAAAGGCAAAAAAATTTTTAAATAATTTTTTTATATCGAGGAAAATGGAATAAGCACTTATCTGTTTTTACATCCAGTCCCCGTGTGTATGCGGTTTTGTAAATTGTCATCTGTTCCTACCGGCACACAATGGCCTACTCTTACGGAAAGTGAAACAGGATTTCACGTGTGCGCAAGATGTTCTGCGTGCGTTCACACACGGGACCTCGGTTTATAGTCTCATCCGAAGGACTTTTGGGGAGAGTGGAGTCTGCACTGATGTTAACTCCAGGGGAAAATATCCCCTTGAACGTGAATCGAACCCGGGTCATCAGATTGCGAGCGCAATGTTCTAACCACTAGGCTATCCCGTCCCCTGTCACACGGCTAAAGCGTCCGTCGTTCTTACTCACGAGTCCACTGCTAAGGACTCAACCAGTGTGCAAAAATACCACCACCCTAAGAGTTTCACTAATGATGATATTATGCGTATGCGACCTCTTTCGCCCCCCATGAAGGTAGCCACATTCCGACTTCGGGGTGTATGCTGGATACGTTCATGGTTCCGTAACCCACCAAAACGCTAACACGAATTACTGAAACTTTTCCGTACATATTTGATCTTCTGCGTGTGTATATGCAAGAAGGACATTAAGGCACTGGCAGGTCTGCGCTTGAAGTGAACCTGGAGGATCGCAAGAAATCCCCCCCCCCCCCCTTAATTCACCAAGACGTCACCAGGATTCGAACCCACGGCTTCATGGACTCATGGGATTGAAGTCGAACGAACTTAACCACTCGGCTAAAGCGTCCGTCATTCTTTCTCACGAGTCCACTGTTAAGGATTCAACCAGTGTGCAAAAATGTGCCTTCCCAACCCCCACCCAAACAACAACAACAATAACAAGCAAAAATCTTTATGATTCTGAGTGTATTTGAACCCATTGTCTTCAATCCAGCTATACATTCAATGCACTAACCACGGTACCATGACACCTTATCGCATCTGTATTTTCTTCTTTTATAGCAATCTTTTTCTTTACATTTCATCTTTTTCTTTACATTGAAATTTTTCCTTTCTTTGAGCATTTTCTTTTCCATGAGTATTTTCTTTTCTTTTCTTTACTGTTTCTCTTTTTGTTGTTGTTCTTTTTGTAAATGTTTCTGTCTTTACGTGTGTTTGTAAGTAGATACTTGTTGTTTTTTGTCTATTTGAATGTGCAGACATAATCATGCTGTGTGTGTGTGTGTATGTGTGTGTGTGTGTGTGTGTGTGTGTGTGTGTGTGTGTGTGTGTGTGTGTGTGTGTGTGTGTGTGTGTGTGTGTGTGTGTGTGTGTGTGTGTTGTGAACAGGAGGGCAAAAGTATCGTTTTTTGTTTTATTGCTGTAGGCAGCCATGGATAAGAGAGAGAGAGGAGAGAGAGAGAGGGAGAGAGAGAGAGAGAGAGAGAGAGAGAGAGAGAGGGAGAGAGAGAGAGAGAGAGAGAGAGAGAGACAGACAGACAGACATACAGACAGATAGAGAGACAGAGAAACACAGAGAGAGACAGAGACAGACAAACAGAGACAGAGACAGACAGACAGTGAACGCATGCGTGCTAGCATGTCTGCAGGCTTTCATCCATGAAAGGAGAGGGTAGAAAAGAGAAAGAGATACTGCTAAAATTTGCTATCGCTTCCTCAACCAACTAACTCATTCCAAACAGACATTCCCGAAGTCGGAATGCAGTCACCTTTATAGTGGCCAAAAGAGAAAGTTTGCATACGCAAAATCTCACCATTGATGCATTTTTTGAGCTGTTGCCAAAGAACGACCCGCCTCCAACCCTAAAACAAACAAACAACAAATAAAACACAAAAAAATCCACAAACACAACCTAAAACAACAAAATACGAACAAAACAAGAACCTATAACAAAAGGTCACATCCTTTAACATCAGTCTTTAGGGAAATATCACGATTTTGCAAAACTTTGAAAATTTTTACTGCACCCCCACCCCCACCCCACAAAAAAAAAATGGAGATTTCAAGCGATAAACTGTTACATCATGTAAACTTTAACACTTTCACATTTTAGGGATATTTGAAAACGTAAGTGGTTTTCCTTGTCCATGAGTCACCTTGTCCATCGTCCCTAGGTCAGAATATGTATTGTATTATCAGTTAAACTGCTTTCACTGAACTCGTACATATAGAACTTGACGACGTTTTTTGGGAATATCTTCTTTTAGAATCTATAGTTTTTAACTGTTATCATTTTGCAGATTTTATTTTAGCTACTGTCTGTCTTTCTGTCTGCTTGTCTGTCTCTTTTCCCTTCCTCTGTCTGTCTGTCTGTCTGTTTGTCTCTCTCTCTCTCTCTCTCTCTCTCTCTCTCTCTCTCTCTCTCCTTCTTGCTGTGTCTGTCTCTCTCTGTTTATCTGTTTGTCTCTCTCTCTCCCTCTCTCTCTCTGACTGTTTTTTTCTGTCTGTCTGCCTGTCTGTCTTTTCCTTTCCTCACTCCCTATCTCTCTCCCTCTTGCTCTGTCTGTCTGTTTGTTTGTCTGTCTGTCTGTGTCTTTCCCTTGTCTATCTCTATCTATCTCCCTCTTGCTCTGTCTGTCCGTCTGTTTGTTTGTCTGTCTGTCTATCTGTCTGTCTGTCCGTCTTTGTGTTTTTGTGTCTGTCTGCCTGTATGTCTCTTTTCCTCCGCCCCTCCTTCTCTCTCTATCTCTCTCTTTCTCTGTCTGTCTGTCTGTCTGCCTGTCTGCCTGCCTGTCTGCTTGCCTGTCTGTCTGTATATATATGTATAAATAAATAAATAAATAAATAAATAAATAAATATATATATATATATATATATATATATATATATATATATATATATATATATATATATATATATATATATATATATATATATATATATACATATCTCCATCTTGGTCTGTCTGATTGTCTGTCAGTCAGTTTGTGTGTCCGTCAGCCCAACAGTCTGTCTGTCTGTCTGTCTCTTTCTCTTTCTCTGATTTTTTGCTGTTTGTCTGTCTGTCTGTCTGTCCCTGTCTGTCTGTTTGTCTTCTCTCTCTCTCTCTCTCTCTCTCTCTCTCTCTCTCTCTCTCTCTCTCTCTCTCTCTCAGTACCATCTCTGAAACACACACATACACACACACACGCACACATACACG